>CAEFZP010001442.1:32500-360025 GCA_903064625.1 Mallotus villosus | reverse complement strand
ACACGGCGTGCTGAGTATACACGAGAGTTTTCGGATTAAACCGGAGATTTACCATACTGATGACGGTAGAGTCATAGTCGAGATGAACTGCTGAACTTTATTGTGATCAAATGCGAACACTAAGCCAAGATGATATTGTGGCGGTTTGTGACGAGCAGTTTCAGCTCCGAGCGGATTGAGTCCTCAAAGGCAGTTTTAGCAGAGCTCTTTCCACACAACAAACGCTGGATCTCTTCAGGGGACAGAAAAAGGATATTAACAATGTCACAATGTGCATGCAAGTGCTTAATGAGTGCGGTGAAGAGGCTCCAAGATTTGTGTCGCACTTTTTGGATGAATACCCCCTGTATCATTTAATCACATTGATGTGTCTGCGCTCCTCGGGAAAATGCAGCAAATCAATGCTGACATTGACTACCTAAAAAGAACTATGGGAACTCAGGTAGATGCCTGTGAAACTATGCGGGAGGTTGCTGAAAAACTTGACAGCCGGCTGACTTCTGTGGAGGGGCACCGTGCCCCGGACGCTACGTTTCCGACTGCCTGCTTCTCTGTTGTGGAGATACAACCCGGCCCTGCGCTTTCCTCGAATGTGATGGAGAAGCCGCCGGCCCTGATGCTGCCCCCGCTGGTGTTAATGGATTGCTGACAATATCGCCTGGCAGGAACGGCGGCTGTCAACCAGCCCGTATGTAGATCCAGCCCTGGGACGTACGCAGGACCCCCCATGGAGCATGGTGGTAAAGGATGGGCGCCGACTGAAGCAACGACTGAAGCAGGTAGGCCTACCTGAGAACTCTGCACATCGAAGCCCTATACCTTGCAATGTAAAAACTCCGGCAGCAAGGATGTGAGAAAGAAAACCGGCATAATCGGGACTGGTGTGGATAGCAATATACTGGCTGTCAAAACAAAGATAGTTAAGTATTTGCTACAAAGTTTGATCTCAGTTTGGAAGCCAACACTCTCAGTGAGTACCTAAAAACTAAGTTGGATCGGGAAGTGACATGTAGAAAAATTGAGTCTCACAGAGTAGATTTAGTTCCTTCTGTGTCACCGCTGAATGTAAGTGTGGCGGAGCTTTACGACCCGCTGCTTTGGCCCGCTGGTTCTTTTGTCCGACGCTACTATGAGCCCCGTCGCCCTAAAGGAGCAGACGGACGCCCCGCCTGGACCAGAGGATGCCCCTCGCTCCCTGGGCGAGGGGCTGCTGCACGGAAACGGGGCTGGGGGTGCCTGTTGCATTGGTGGATGAAGACGAGGTGAAGGCCAGCTGCTCCGCAGGGAGCGACAACACACATTAAATGCGTGTTGTTTCATACAACACTCGCGGGTTGCGGGTAGGACATTCTGCTACTGACAGATCAAGACGTCTGGTGGTGGATACACTACTGGATGAATGTGACATTATGTGCCTGCAAGAAACCTGGCTGGCGAAACAAGATCTGGATAAATTGAACACTCTGCACGTGAACTTTCATGGGGCTGGAGAGTCTACTACTGACCTCAGTACGAGGCTGGTTCGAGGTAGGATAGCTGGTGGTGTTGCTATACTGTGGAACATTAAATATGACTCAATGGTGAAGGTGATGCGTCTAAATGTTGACTGGGCCATAGGGCTAGAGTGTAATTTTAATGAAAAGAAATTTACCATTTTAAATGTGTATACACCGTATGAATCGTATGAGCATGAGGATGAATTTCTGAATAGGTTAGCTTTTATTCAGTCCTTCATAGAGGAAAACAGCTCAACTTGTGTTTATGTCATGGGTGATTTTAATGCTGACATGTCTGATAGCAAATCTTTATTTGCAGCACACCTGCAGCAGTTTTGCAATGAGTCCAAATTATTTCTATCGAGTAAAGCTCTGTTGCCTGACACAAGTTTTACCTATGTTAGTGAAGCGTGGCACACAACTTCTTGGTTAGATCATATTGTGACCACAGCTGATGCTCATGCCTCGCTGGTAAATGTGGAGGTTTGTTATGAACTTGCCACCTCTGATCACATACCTATTGCTGCACTGCTAAATGTTGAGAATGTTCCTCTGCTGTCCAGAAATAATAATGCTGCTTCCTCAAGTAAACTGGACTGGTTAAAGCTGAGCAGAGAGGATGTGGCTGGATACTCACTGCGTACTGACAAGCAGTTAAATAATATTGCTCTGCCTCATGAGGCCCTAATGTGCTCTGATATGAATTGTAAGGACGTACAGCATGCTGAAAAACTCTGTGCCATGTATGATACTATTGTGAAATGTCTCAATGCCTCCAGTGAACCTTTTAATAAAGGTAAATGTAAGGTACGCAACATCAGACCTGGGTGGAATGAGTTTGTAGCTGAGCAGCACGCTGAGGCAAGAGAGGCCTTTAGACTCTGGTCAGAGGCAGGTAGGCCTAGACATGGGCTTTTGCTAGATATGAAAAAACGTACAAATGCTAGAGTTAAGTATGCACTCCGGTTTATTAAGAAAAATGAAAACACAATGAGAGCGGACTCGCTTGCCAGAAATTTACAGAACAATAACCCAACTGACTTTTGGAAAGAGGTCAAAGTAATGAACAATAACAAAACACCTCTTCCGTCTGACATTGAAGGTGTTAGTAGCCCAGAAAAAATTGCTGAGCTTTGGCGTGAGCACTACTGTAACCTTTTTAATTGTGTTAAAAGTAATCCAGTTAGGATCAATCATGAACATAGTGATATCTCACCAGATATGATAGTCAGGGCAGCAGATATCTATGATGCCATTAACATGTTGGATAACAACAAAGCCTGCGGTATGGATCGTATATCTGCAGAACACCTCAAGTATGCCAGCCATAAGCTCTGCCCTTTGCTTTCCATGTGTTTTAATGGTTGTCTGGTTCATGGTGTCCTGCCAAATGCTATTATGTCTGTAATATTAGTGCCTGTGCTTAAAGACAAGGCTGGTAAGCTCAACAGTATTGACAATTATCGACCTATTGCATTAGCCAGTATCTTGTCTAAAGTACTGGAGAGAATACTGTTGAATAAGCTAGAAATGTATATTCTTACTACTGACAATCAGTTTGGGTTCAAAAGAAAACATGGCACTGACCTGTGTATCTATGCTCTTAAAGAGATTGTGTTCAGGTACACTAGCCTGAACACATCTGTATTTCTATGTTTTATTGATGCATCAAAGGCATTTGACAGAATAAATCATGAAAAATTGTTTGTAAAACTGTTAGATAGAGGTGCCCCTAAATTTCTAGTAAGAATTTTAGTGTTTTGGTATGCCCATCAAACTTTTTGCGTTAAATGGGACAATGTTTTATCTGCTCCTTTTTGTGTAAGCAATGGTGTGCGGCAAGGAGGAATTCTGTCTCCTATGTTATTTAATGTTTATATGGATGACCTCTCTAAGCAACTTCAAGAGTGTAAGACTGGGTGTGTGGTGGGAGAGAGTATTATCAACCACCTCATCTATGCTGATGATTTGGTCATCATGTCGCCATATAGTGCCGGGCTACAGCAACTGCTTCAAGTGTGCTCTAGTTACGGCATCCAATATGACATTAAGTTCAATCCAAAGAAGAGTGTTATTATGATTGTTAAAACTAAGGAGGATCAGAAGCTAACGTTTCCTTCATTCTCACTGTCAGACTGTACTCTACAGGTGGTTAGAAAGGTACGTTATTTAGGTCACATCATCACTGATGATCTTTGTGATGATGATGATGTCCAGCGCCAGTGCTGTAAACTCTATGCACAGGCCAATATGTTGGCACGCAAATTTCATATGTGCACAGAAGATGTGAAAGTTAGTCTCTTCAGAGCTTACTGTACCCCTTTTTACACAGCTCACCTCTGGTGTAAATATAGAACAGCTAAACTGAGGAAGCTGCAGGTAGCGTATAATGATGCCTTTAGGATCCTCCTTAAGCTTCCAAGGTGGACTAGTGCTAGCTCCTTGTTTGTGACAAGTAATGTCCCCACCTTTCATGCTGTGTTGAGGAATTTAATGTATACATTTATGTGTCGACTTCTTGAGTCAAAAAACAAAGTAATAATTGCACTCACTGACACTAAACAGAGTGATACAAGGTACTCCTCTGGGCTGTGGAAACATTGGAATCGATGCTTGTATGTATTTTAATCTGTGTTGACTTGTATTTGTATTGTATTTGTATTGTCTTTTTATATGGAACTTTGAGTCCGAAATAAAGTATTCATTCATTTAGAGTAGACCATCCAATGCTCAGCTGTGCAGACGCATTTCTTCTTTGGTTTTAAAGCATTGTAAAGCATCTGGGAGGGCATTAATTGTTGCCTCAGTAAATCCTTTAGCCTCTTTGCCTTGGGTCTGGTGTTCTCCTTGATTACTGAACCCTGACAACCTTACATGCTGATCTCTCTAGTCTCATCGTTGTTGGGTTTCATCAATACCCTGCTGTCAATAAGCCAGGACAGAGATCATGTCTACTGGAAATATATTTCATTGAGTGCCTGTCTTCTCTACAGGGCTCTTATCTGAGTCACTCTGTACTGCCTCGTCTCCCATCCACTCCAGATAAAAAACAGCCTCTTCCAAGGTGTTTCATGATGCATTATGGAACTGTTGCCATGGCTACCCTGTCTGAAGGGGCTGCACACACAACCGAATGGGAAATGACAGGTTCAATATTTTACGTTTCAAAGTTATTTTTTTCCTGTTGATGTGACGTGGACGTTCGGGTTAGTAATGCCAAAGATCAAGCCAAGGTAAACGTCTGGAAAACTACGTTTGAAGGGCTATTTGTGTCCTGTTTGTGCTTCACACAGAGGTGAATTGAATGGTATTTTCCACCTCATTGGTTCTTTGTTGTTTCTCCCTGAAGAGATGACCTATATTATCAAGGATGGGAGATCAAAGCTGGCTGTTCCCTCAGTAATACCACACGTCTCCGTTGGTTAGAGTCTACAGGGCCACGAGGTAGGAGCTGGCCATACAGAACTGTCTGGCTGACGGCTACAGATCACTGTTGCAGTGAACATCTGGGAAGACAAGCACTTTGTTGCAGCGCTTAAAGTCTTTGTAGCCCAGCGGGTGTATAAGACAAGGGGGTTATGGACGTTCCTGTGGATCTTCCCCACAGAATGTTCTGATCTTCACATGTGCTTTGTGTCCTGATGAGCAGAGCAGCTACAGCCCCGTTCGAATGTGTGCTCCTCATAGTGGTAGCAGCCACTGCAGCCTCGCCCCGCGGCCATCCACCAGGAAGAAACAAGGTCACCTGTGGAGAGCACATCCCTGCAGGAACAAGTGTGCACCTGCTGCTCCCTACCCTGCTCCTCTCCTCCACCCCTCGGAACGCAGCTGGCTGCCTGACTGGAGCGCTCCTCCATCTTCTGGTCCTTATAGCTCTCTGTTACATTTCCTGTGCTGTGGAGAATGTGAGAGACACATTGATTGTGAACATGGAAAGGGAAAGTGGCAGAGACCCCCACATGTCTCAGTGACCTGCATCGGTTTCCACTTGGTTGTGCATCTCATTAAGACAAACACAAGCGGCAGATGGACCAAAGTACTCATTCATCAAAAGGACCTTCTTAGAACTAAATAAAAAGAGAAGGTTCTTTCATATACAGGTTCAGCGCTTCTTGTCCTTATAGGAACTGATTAAATATTGGTCTCGTTCTGGGTTGGTCTGGTGTACGTCCCTTGAGCATTGTTTCTTTAGCTGCATTATTTGGATGTCGTTTTAACTCTACCCCCCTATTAAACAGCACCTAGGCTAAGGATATAACATTGCAGCACAGGAGCTGGCAGTAGAACTCAGACACCCTAATGTCTTGTCTTTTCTTAAGTGAAGAAAGCACAATACAGTACCTTGCACACATTTACATCTTTAGCTCTGATTTCTCAAACCTTTCAGTGTCAGTTTAGTATTTACATAGTACTCAGGCGCAGAGATACATGGATATTCAATAATTGAGTTATGCACGTTCCTTTCTAAATGTTTAATTTATTGTCCCAGCATCTACACAGATCTCTAAATGCTCTTAGCACTGAGTGCTCCCTCCCATACATCTTTATAGAATTGTTGCTTTTATCTTCAGTCCTGCGACTTCCACAGCAATTACAGCTGTGGTTGGTTGCTTTCCTCCAGGGTTTGAACCCTTACGGAGGCAATCCACCAACTCCCTACATTCCCAATTACACAAGCCCCTAAACCCGGGTAAGGAGAGCCCCAGCAGACCTGCAAGGCTGTAAGTTTCCAGATGGCACCCCTTTATTTTCAGCCATTAAACAGAGGAAGGGATCATGTTTCACAGTGCAAGTACCAAAAGAGCTGGAAGACAAAGCAAAACGGACACGTTTGTTAGTTTTATAACCATGCTGGGTTGAGAGAAAGACAAAAGAGCCAAAGTGAGAGCAGAGAATGTTGGTGTTAACCCTCCACACATGTTCTGACCTTCACAGACTCGACACTGTACTGGGACTGCGCTGTGGACAGTCTGTGCTCGGTGGAGATGGATGGTATGGGAATGGAGGGAGCACATCAGATGTCACCTCCCACAGAATACCTTTTAAAGGTCCTGTCAGTCATGTGTGGATCTACCTGGGAACATAGACCACACTGCAGTGTGTTCTCACACACCCAGGACAGATATGAAACCCAACAGAAATCGAACATTTTCCATGTCGCCACCATTTAAAATCTATGTGTTGATTACGTTCGAGGCAACATAGAAACGTACAAACATGTTCGCTATACTATCTCGCTATCTCGTCGATTTGATTCTTAATCCCTATAGGGGGTAACGCCTATAATTCATCAACGGGCTCTAGGTGAGTTTAATTGCTTTTAGATGTCCTGATAATGAATGGTTAGTCGTGGAATAGAGTAAAGTGATTAAGACAAGCTGAGGATTGGGGGTTAACCATTTGTTGTTTTTGTAAGAATCCTCTCCTCATTACAATACTGTGCAGTCCTGTACTTTATCACGATACAATAATATACTATATATAATACTGTACTACACGTACTATACTGTACTATACTTCACTGTCACGCTTTCTGTCTGACACACATACTTTGGGTACAAGCCAGGTCATTGAAATAAAAGGCGACAGGAGCTAACCAGACGATTACTTGTGCCCTACATGGTGCATGGAGGATTGAGTTTCACTTCCCTCCTCTTCGATGTATCGGCCTTAATTAAGTGGAACAGGCGCCAGGTAGCCTTTGCCATGGAGCACATTTGCAAATGTCAACCGTGAGACATGGGGGAGCACGCGTCTAGTCCCACACCTCATTTGTAGGGTGGTGAAGTGAAACTAGACTCTGTTTGAATTAGAGATTAGACCCCGAGGAAGACACCGTAGGCACCTGTGGTAATTACAGAGCAGGAAAGATTGAAATCAGTGACTGGGGAAGATATAACCACTTTAAAGATGTCTGTCCGGGGAACAGGAGATGCACATTGACTCAGGCCCTCCCGAGCTATACACTTGTCTGTGGGATTGTGTCTGAGGCTGAACATGTACAGAGCTAATGTTGGACCCTTATGTCACATCTGTTGAGTGTCACTTTTGTTTGGGAAGCTGGAGTTTAAATCTGTATTAGAGGCTTGTTCAGTAGTGGGTTGGTAAATACTGTTTGTTACACTATTGATGACAGAGAAGAGACGTCTGAAAACCTAATTTGCCGTTTATGCATACTATTGAATGACACTTCACGTAGTGTGTGAGATCTGGAGCTGCTGAACTTCTCCAACCAGTAATGTTATCATAAACAAGACACATTTCTGGGTCACAGCTTCACACTCAACCCTCTGGAGTATCAACACAAGCCTTTGTTATTCATGTTCTTCCTGCCCAATGTATCTCCATCTCCAAAGTTAGCACAAACACTTTCAGACACATACTATATCTGGAACCTGTCAAATGTGAGGGCTCTAAACCTTTGTTATGAAGAATGACAGTGTTGTCTGAAAACCAGGCAGAGAGGAACTCATACTTGTGTTGTACCAGTATCAGCAATGCTTTTAAATAAAATCGTTATGTTTTACCTTGCTTTTCATTTTAAATTGCTAAAGCTTTTCTGTGTTACATGCCACGTCGATAGACGTCTCACTGCATGAGAGTCTGATGATGTCATGAAGCATTAGGAAGCAAAAGACATGACCTAAACCTCCAGATGCAACATGTGTCACTGCCCTTCAACCTCTGAACACATACTTTAATCCTGGTTAATTTATCTAAAGTTGCACATGTATAACCCAATTCAAGCAACTTGACTAGAAAAGAAAATGTCATACAAAAACGTTTTACAATCTTTTCATCATTTTGACGAGAATAGATTTTACCGTTGCCCAATTATCGACAATAGTTGCCCCGCCCCTTGTGGCCGGATATATTGTTAATCCTTGTTCAAATGATAATCACTCTTCCAGTTTGGTACCAAAGTGGCGCACCAAGGGAAGCTCTCGAAGGCTATTGACCACAAAGACGGTACATGCTTTTAAAGATGGTTAATCTTCAGAAAGCTGTTTCTGGTAAGATTTGATCAAATGTCAGCGTTTTATTATCATGAATGTCCTTTAAAACTTACAGCGCAATTGTCTTGGTAATATCGTTTGAATAGTCGTATTTCATTTAATCAACTGCAATGGTACGAAGGTAGACATCATTTAACCCATTCCAAATGGTACGGTGTAATAAAATAGCCCATTTAAATTATATTTATGATAGATAAAAGAGTCCACAAATGTGTTTCGAATTCGTTTGAACTATATGGTTGATGCGTCTTTCAGTGAGGTCTGCGCTCCATGTCTTTTTACCCTAATCAGTGCAGTGGAAAATGGTTGAGGTTATTTTCGGTGTGTAGTAATAATATTCAAGATAGATTTGAGTGATAGTCCTTAAGTTATTCTTTCGTGAATTTGCGTCCGATGTGGACTGCTGTGTAGCCTAATGTAGACTGAGGTAGGCGAAATGTTCTTCTTTTTTTTAAATAAGCTATCTGTTCCAAAAACTATATAAAAGGTGCATTTCTTGTTCCATTGTCTTCCGTTGCTTTTATATTGATTAATCCCAGACTCCACTTTCGCCTTTATTCATGCATTTGTTTCTTTAGCGGTCTGAAAGCTATTCGCCTTAATAAATAAAATAAAAACACCAGGCTATGCAAATATAGCCTACCAGCAGCACAATTCCACATTTTGTAATTTTGTAGAAATAAAATAACTTAGCAGGCTATGACGTACTGAAATTAGATGTCAACATGTTAGCCTAACTCCGTTCTGAAGGTAACACCAAAAATAAAGTGCTCCAGGTTGTGTATTCTAGATCGTTTTACAAGTTTGCTTCTGGACAGCATCAATTGAGATCCAGCTGTACCATTGACCTCAGAGCCACTGACAACTGTCTCCTTGGCTCTGGGTCGCAAATAAAAGGAAACCCTACTTGATAACAATAACAATAATTATTCACATAACTGAGTAGCTACAAAAGTATTAAAAAATATGTTGTTCTCCAATTTCTCTAAACTTTAATCCCAGAGTTTAGAGCATTACATCTCTCAGAACCTTGAACAGTGACCCTGGCTGCAATGCTTTTTCCCCATTAAAACTAAATAGATACGCCCACAGTTTCTCTCTTTAGTGCAGGTTGACTTGTCTTTCCAAAGGTCCCAGAAGACATTTGAGTGCTTGTCTGATGTGACTGAATAGAATATAGTACAAACTGACAAGTGTAAAGCCACCATAACTGTTCATGTCAACATGTTGCAACAATAGCTTGATTCCAATGCATTTTGTTATCCAGACATATCACCGTAGAGCAGTCTGCCATTATATTGTAATAGTGACAACTTGGCAATCATACTATTCTGAAAAAGAGTGTTATAATTGCTGCTCAGAAATCATTTGTGAAATGACTTATTCATGAATCTAAGCCCTAAGTCATACATAATTAGGAGTGATTAGTCAAATTAAATACCTACCGGCACAGTCAGGTTAAATCATGCATGAGGCTATCTCTGTAATTAAGAAGTCGTATCCTCACATCAATATTCACTCTGTGATTGGGACATATCAGGAAATGGCTGCAATCACTGTAGGTCTTGACCCCCCCTCCCCCTGGACTCTCCTGTGCTGGATTTAAAAAAAACATGGGTCTAAAACATTTTTGTCATTATTTTATTATTATGCATTTGGAGTTCAAGAGGGAAAAAGTTGTGAGAAGGTGAGAAACAGAGAGAAAATGCTGTCATAGTGCATTATAGTCCTGGACCCACAACTGAAAATAGATGAATGTCACTGTCTGTTCCCAACTGTCATATTCTTTATCTCATTTCATGAAGTAGCAGGATGCCTAAAGGCAGCACTGACAGATGGGCATGATTTACTTTGTATTTTTAATCTATTAAATCAATTCACATTTCATGTCTGACCTTCTGAGAAGGTCACCCTCTACATATTTAGCATCGTTTCAGTATAACCCTTATTGTGTTTACTGTCTGTGTCTCAGGTTGAGTGACTGCTGAGTGACCAGCCGCCACCATGATAGCCACGGGCGGCCTGCTGCGTATGAACAGGCGCCAGGACTCGATCCGCTCCAAGAACCGAGCAGAGAACAAGAGGAAGAGGAAAGCCAAGACGAGGAAGAAAAACGACGTGGTGGTGGTGAAGGGCAAACTCAACCTGTGCTCTCCCGCAGGTCTGGTGGCTGCTGTGGGAGTTGTAGTTCTTCTAGTAGGGGTAGCCATGGCTGTGTTGGGTTACTGGCCCCACCATGACAACCAGGTGTATGTCCAGAAGCTGAGGGAACAAACGAATGGCAAGATAAGCTACTCTAAGAGCCCACCAACCACTTTGAATCGAACAAGCAATAAAACCACTTCAGAGCAGAGAGAGTTGGTAAACCAGAGCAATGGTAACAGCAGTACTAAGCCTCCTTCTTCCTCGGGGTTCCTGAATGACTTCCTAGATAACTACCTGTACTCAGACAATTTGAAAGTGTTCGGCCCTTTAGTGATGGGCATCGGCATCTTCTTCTTCATCTGCGCCAATGCAGTACTGCACGAAAACAGAGACAAAAAGACCAAAATCATCAACCTCAGAGACATCTACTCCACAGTCATCGATTTACATCACATACGGACAAAAGACTACTCGCCGATCAATGGCTTGGTGAACTACTCGCAGACCTCCAGGGGTGTGGATATGACATCCGGCTTGTACAATACCAGCGCTACCCTGACACGGAGCTCCTGGCCGTCAACAACACTGGGCCATCAGGGAGAGTCAGGGATCAGCGAACTGTTTCGAAGGCCATCCTTAGACTGCAGGCCTCGCAGCTGGTCCCGAGAGGTCCAGAGCTTCACGGAGACCGTCTACAGCATCTACAGAGACCGCTCCAGGAGCTCCGAGGAGACACCACAGCCCAGAGAGTGGGAGACCACCTCCATTGTCACCTCCTCCGTTAACGCTTTCACCCTCCCTGTCATCAAGCTCAATAACTGTGAGGTGGAGGAGGCCGAGAGGACCGGTGCAGAGGAACACAGAGAGGAGACTGCTGGCATACCCGTTGGAGCGGACGGTGCCGGTGAGACACAGGCAAGCCCTAACCATAGCAGCAGCTCCATCTCGGGCACCAAAAAGAAGGTTCCTTCGACGATGGACTTGCATCTTCCCCAGGAAAGCCAGAAGGTAGCTTCCAGTGAACTCCCAGGGGGTGCTGATGGCCCTGCCCCAGGGGGCCCAGATGCAACTGCTCCCTCCTTCCCCTGTTGCCAGGGCGATGGGGTCGCGACTGTCACTCAACTCCCTGTCTGATCAACCCAGGTCTGCTCGGCGCTGCAGCCTCTCTGTGTCGGGCTGTCGCCAAGGCGATGGGGCTAGGCGGTTCAGCTGCCCCCGTCTGGAGCGTTCTAACAGTAAGGGGTACATCAAACTGACAGACCTGGGGGGAGAGTCTTTCGAGGCACCTGAAGTGGATACGTCCTCATTCGTCACGGACCAGGAAGTGGCAACAACAGCTGCAGAAGGTCAGGGTGCAGAGGTTTTAGTCACACCCGGCGCTTCAGCAGAACAATAGACTGGGGGTCTGCTGACTGGAGGGTGTCTTCTCCTGAACTCCTCAAAGGCTTCTTCTCCTAGTAGTTACACACCCCCACCTCTGTTTTCTCTTAGTGGTCACGAAGGAAAAAGAGGCAAGGAAAGGAAGCCGTTCCCAACTATTGAGACGCAGCCATGGAAATCAATAACGACATTTATGGCATCATTGACTAGAAAATCATCAACACAATTCAATATTCAGATAATAACTGTTCTATTTTTTCATTGTAGCAACAGCAATACTACCATAAATATTAGCTGTCAAATTAATTCTAGGATTGATTGAAAATATGCTTATTAACTTTTGTATGACGTAGGTAACCTGTAGATTCAAACTATAGGTTTAGGTTGTAAAATAAGTCGTCATAAAGTAACACATCATAGTGTAGCTATAACTGTGCCACAGAACATTTAAGTGTAGGTTGTTTCTCTAAATGTTAGGTGGAATTAACAGACATGGAATCTCAGGTAGAAAAGTTCTGTTTAGCAATGTGACCTTGAGAATTAGGTCTAACTTGTGCACACTCGTCTAAATACTAAGTAGTTGAATGACTGAATAAACTTAACTGTAACACTTCAGATTTAATGTGATGTATTATCTTCTGTTGTCTGATACTACTGGTTTATCTTAAGCCAATCGCTTATGTGAGTTTTGTCCTAACTCATTCATTCTACAATCTTTAAAATATATATGATTCGTTTTAACAAGGACAAAACGTGCCCTGGACAACGTCGAATGGTTCTGGCGACATAAACACTCCTGTATTTCGTGCACATTTCAGTTACACTTTTGTGTCTTGACTAACACTGCCCTCTAACGGTCATACATACCAGTTTTTCTTCTGGCAACCTCGGGGTGGCAGTCTCCCCTATTGGAACTAAGCTGTCTGATTATATTGCGCCTCCCTTTACGATGTGGAGTCACTACGTTCATGAGCATGTTTAACTAATGGGCGTATTTACAAACGCAGACCAATGAGAAACAACAGAGGCGGGTACATTCAGTCACGGTAGAAGCTGCTATCGGGAGCAGGACGAAAGTGGCAACTTCTCAGGTGGCAAGTTTCTGTAGAAATTGTTGTCCCTCAGTGACGGTTTAGTTCGGTTTGGCATGTGACAGGTTTGTACGGGGATTTCTTTCGACGCTGTCAAGACAGGTAAAGTGCTATTTAGTGGGTCGTTCATATTCCTTTTAGTATGTAAAAACGAAGCCTTTTACAAATGTGTTTAGTATGTTGTGCTGTGAATTAGATTATTTTAGAGGTAGAACACTAAAACACTGCTAAATAACGAAGTTAGCCACGATACTCCAGCGAATTATCCCAGGCAATGTTGCCTCTGTTGCTCAACAGTTCTCACATGGTCCACACACAGGTGGATGTTTACCAGCAAACATTATTTAGTATTTGTATAATTCTTTCAATCTTGATTTTAAATTAGAAATATTAAGGAAAATCAATGTATGTCCTATATTTTAATCCAGCGGAGATACGTATTATGAGAATACAAAATATGAATGAACATATTCATTTCTGTTTCATGTTCTCACTGACACGTTGGACACCGTGGTCCTTTTGAAAATGTTTGGACCTTGTCAACTGGCGTCCTTGGAAATTATTAATGGTGAGTACTTAAGCAGACAGTAAGAAAAACTGCAGTTATTGCTCTGAAGTACAGTTTCAGCATTATGAATGCATCACACTGACAAGCTATTTGTCCAAGATGCAGACAGGTCAATCATTAGGGTAAAAAAAAGAAGGATGTGTTTATCAGAGCGTGCGAAGTTGTTGACCATTGTCAGCACACATGTCTTCACGTGAGCACATCGCTTTCTCAAAGTGCTGAATCAGGCTGAAAGTTTCCCTCTCAAAAGCTCATTTGACCAGTCTGAAAGGGGGAAGCTCTCAGAGCGTGTGTTTCCTTTTGCTGATGGAAGACGGTGGAAGAGGGGGTCAGTGAACTTGGTGCTGTCTCTACTCTTATGTGTGTGCTACTAATGTCATTGCAGTTTTGCTTTTAAGCAGCTGCTAATGGCAGCCTCAGTTAACTGCCCCCGTGTTGCTTTGTTCCAGTGTATCTCGCCCTCTCACTATGAGTAGACCCACTGTTTAGTACTTTGTAAAGGGTTCATCAAGTTGAATATACAGCTAAAGAACCAGTGTTCCTGACAACACTATGGGACTAGTTTATGGATGATAGGGGAGGGTAAAGGCCATATGAAGGAACATTTATTGCCTAATGGTAGTTGGGCCTTTTCTCATCATTGTGGCCTAGTATAAGCCCATAAAAAGAAACCGTTACAGACGCCAGTGATGTAAAGTAGTCCTAAATTGCCTGTTCCAGACTACTGAAAGTATTTGAATAATGGGAATATGCAGGGATTTTGCATGGCCCGTTGACAGTTTGCACATGAGAAAAGCCACACTGTGCTGGGACGGTTCTCTCATGTGGTGGACAATGTGTGGGAGACACAGACTGGGGCTGAAGGTCAGAACAGAGGCTCTGTAAACTACTGTCTCAATCATGATCTGAAGATAACGCTGCGCAAAGGTTGAGCCAGAATGCCTCCATGGACGTTCTTAAAGACAAAGGGAAGGGGGGAGGAGTCCTAGGTTAGTACATCATACCCGCCACAACTGGTATTGCCATCAGAAACCTGTGCCATCAGCGCAGACTTTCGACCCCTCGTCCAGCTTCCTGTGCCAATTGTGAACTCCCCGCTGTGCATGACTACTGTGGCTTGAACATGCACGTGACGATTGTGCGTAGGTTAGCAAAATCCTCATGTGTGGGTGAGATAACGGGTGTGGGCCAATCTCAGTGCGTTGAGTGATAAGTATGTTAGGATACGGTTATCTCCACTTTGCTGATCACTTGGCCGAGGTATGCTTTGCCTTTATAAAGCCATGGTTTTTGAGATGGCACCTCACTTATCGAAGGTTATTTATAGTGGAGAGGAGGGGACTGGGGCTTTCTTTGAAGGCCTCTTGAAGTGTGCCATTGTGAGATCCTTTTATTTCCTGCCAAGAGCAGGACAAGTCTTTGATTTCTTTCAGCCTCACTTTGGATAGAAGGACATTGTGTGTAGGATAATTCTCTGGAAAATATGATCTCTGGTGAGCGTAGCACTTAGGAGGCTGAGAAATGCTCATGCACAGCGTAAGGCTTGTGTCCTGTGTGCTTGTTTGAGACGTTACATATACTCCCATAGTCTCTTTTTTGTTGTCTAATCGTAAGCACAAAGAGGGACACTTTGGCGCTTTCCAAAGGTTAGAAATCCACACATTTATGAGATGCAGTCCCAAGGATAAGGTGTGCTACTAGCATGTGCAAGGTCACAGTCTCCTGCAAAGATGGCAAATCTGCTTATCTTATCACACGAAGAGTATACGATTCTGGTAAATGACTAATATCCCCATTTAGTTTGAGTTTTTATGGACTACTGTACTATTCCGTGGCCCAACGTTGTGGCTTCCACCTTAGTGGTTAAGGAACATGAGTCTGCTACATGCGGAGAGAATCAGGCAGTCATTTGGCATGTGGTCTTGGCCTGCTCTCTGAACTGAGGCCCCTGAGACTCCAGCTGGAGAAGAGGAAACAGTCAGCAGGGTCCTGGGCTCGCACAGGCCCGTCGCCAAAGCAGAGCTTCATCACATATCCAGTCTGGCTTCGTTTCCCAGTGCTATCTCTGATACTGTGTGCAGACTATCAAAACTACGACATAAAAGTTGTTTGCTGTTTGTGTACTTCTCTTCTCAGTCAACAGTGTGTGTGTGTGTGTGTGTCCCCATGCTCTTTGAAGTGCTCGCCTAAACCTGAATTGATTTACTTGGGCAGTTTGCCTTTTGTCATTGAACTTCAATCGTGATAATCAGATTGCTGTATACACTGCACTTCTTATTAGTCTTCACTAAGTTATTGATTTAGGGAATAGGCTCTTAAATAATGTTCTTTGCTTTACATAATAATATATATTATTATGCAGTTGTTATGTTAGCTGCTAGTGTTCTCAGGGTGTTCTTGAGTCGTTTGAAACCCGCCTGGTACCCGCCTATATCATCATCGAGGTCAACTCAAGTTCACCTTTGATGTTTTATTCGCTCAACCTAGGAAGTCTGATAACAGTCATGAGTGGCATAATATTTTCAAAGAATTTAAAATGGAATTGCAGTTACCATTACTGAAACATCTGGTTTCCCAAAGTCACACAAAGGTCATATCGAAGGTCAACTGTTTACTCCTGAGTCACACACGCTAGAGGCCTGCAGGAGCCAGAAAAGACGAGACGCAGGAATCCAGAAACCACATGATGTCTGTCTGCTGTTAGTCATTGCGCTGACCGAGTTGTTCCATTCGGAGAGACACTCACAAGATCACAGTCCTGCCTTCTCCAAGCTACGGAAACAACTGCACAAGCTGCCATGTTTAGGGCTGCTGATTGGGCCGCATTATTTCTTCTTCTCTTTTGCTATTCTAACAGATCTGTTGGCTGTTCTTCAGTTACAGTAGCTTTATCGTCAGTAATCGATGGCTGTCTCAAAATTCAATGTTCGCTCCAGGCTCAAGTTGCACTGTTACTTTACAGGAAGGCTTTACATTGGCATAATGTATAGAAATAATGTGCACAGTGTAGTTCATGGATCATTTTCATAGAAGTCTGATCACGACACATTCATTTGGTCTGATTGGATTGAGTTTGGCGTCATTACTGTAGGTTGTATTTGTAGCCTCTATAGGTGATACCCATCACCCTCAATCGTGTCCCTTTACCTCTTCAGTGTGTGTGTGTAAATGCCAGCGACTCAAGGAGGAGTTATGTCAGGGCTTTGAGCTGCGGAGAGCTGCCAAGAATTTGTCTGGAGGTGCAGACAGAGAGGCTATTTCTTATCTTAAAGACGGGACAGTCTCACTCCTACTTCCCATGTTTTAAGTTGGTTCCAGGGATAATCACACACACACTCTAGACCTGAGACAAGCAAGGTCTAAGACATCCAAACACCAGCCTGTTATAGATAGAATGAATGTTTGTTATGGGAATGTTCACCCACCCGACACTCATTTTATCTTCATATTGTGTGTAACTCTATTCTAGTGTTTTGTTGTCAAGGTTTATATGGGGTTATTAGAGAAAAGAGCTTCATACGGTGTTATTGTCCAAGGGGAAAACATGTATTTTGCTCTGGAAATTCTTAAACCTTCCAGAAGGGATATACATTACCAACACTAGACTTGTGAGACTAGCTTTTCAACCTAAATGGTACTCTATGTAGCTATTACAAGCCTCTATTTGAATGTACTGAATATCCCGCTGTGATAAATTAAAGGGTTGTGTGCTTTCTGTCTGCCTGGATACATGTGTTCTTATATACTCTGCGGCATGAAAGCAATTAGATTGGATTAAAGTCAAGATTGACCAGGCTGTGCCAGAAAAGTAGGGTCACATTCCCACTGGGAGGAGGAAGGCAAATCCCCTGAGAGGGCAGCCCAAACACTCATTAAAAACGTGTGCGTGGCGTATGTGTGTTTCTTTAGTATGTAAATGCATGTTTGTGTGTAGTGTGTCGGTGTGTGTTGGTGTTGTGTCGTTGTGATGGGAGGGATATAGGATGAAGTGGTTGCCCCTAAATAGATAGCCCTATAGTGGGTTCAGGCACAGGAATGTACTCCTGCAACACTGCAAATCCTGAAGGACTCCACATGGAAGAACTTGGTGTGTATGTGAGTGACAGTGAGAAGGGTGGGGGATACATTTAGTTATTTCAGTTTTGATTTTCTCAGTATAGGAGTTTGTCAGATTTATTGTTGTTGCTCCCGCTTAATAACTCATTTGATAACAATTTGCATATTAAAGTGAGCCATACAATACACAGACTGATGGAGAAGTCACATGAATAGACTATGATTGCCCTGCTGGGGCGGGGGTGGCTAAAATAACGCCCTGGCTGTCCTGCTATCCCACAATGCTGCACTTAACAGCGTAACTAACAGTACAGTGTGATAGGCTGGTCGAAAAGAGAACTGCAACCGAGCTCCACTTCTGACAGGAAATACTACACTACATATTTAGGCTACCACAGGCATACCGATCTGAAGGAGAGGGCATTTCACCGGTAATAACATTATATATTTGGAATATTCTAGTATGTAGGCTTTCTGAGAGAATGTCGTGCGTGTTGTCTGTCATGTCGGTTGCAGTGATTATTTGAAGACGGGGTCGTCTGATCACCCTCGGCCGGTGACAGATAATTGGCTTGAAAATACATTTCTGCTTGTTTATTCAGTGATGCGGCAAAGTGAAATTGGCATGCTAGATGATTCTTTGCATGCCAGCCATGGCTCATCGCGTTGTCAAACCTTATTTGCGCAACATTGTAACGGTATTTTATCAAATGTTCTTGAGTCAAGTCTTCCATCAAATATTTGTCGCGGACTGACTGTAAATTGAAATGTCTTTGAACAGCTTATGTGAAATCACCATCGCACTACAACGCTCTTAAAACAGTCGTTTTCGCCACATTTGAAGACTGTGAATTGTGATATTCGAAATATGGTTTGTCATGGACGTCAAATGAATGACGTCAAACTAGCCTTGTGTTTTGGTTGCGTGTTGCTTCTCTTGAGCAAATTACATTAATACAATTGCCAGTAGGCTATTCAGTATTTATGATATTCTTTCTTTTTTACCGTAGGCTTACGGTACAGATTAATTGTGTTTTTGATCTGCAGTGCGGTAGGCGTGGTTTAATGCATGTTATTTGTTCCTGTGTATCCTCACACCACTGGCTTTTGTATCCCTGTCTGTAGGCTACTTCATCTTTAAAAAGGTGTTGGAAGCAGTCTGGTGTAGCCTACAGTTATTCTACAGTAGGCCTACGACACCTGAAAAGAGTCCACGAGCCTATTTTTAATTAACCGGACATATCTTAGTCACTCCTCGTATGTTATCTAAAGTTATGTCTATTGTTGATATCTATTGCACTGTCCACGATAGTTATGACTAGGCTATACTGGTACGTAGCATTGAGAGACTAGTTGGAGGTGCCATGTAACGTCATGCTGTGCGGCAGACATGACTGGGAATCGAGTCACAGCTGATTTAGTGATTAGCCATAGCTAAGCTCATAAGACGGTTTAAACCATCTGCACACTGTTAAATCCACGTCTCAGCTTCCATAATCAGACTTTAGCACTTCATTGGGTTTACAGTGTTTGGGGCTAATATTCTTCTTTATAAAGTTATCTCCGATATGTATCGGGTCACTGGTGACTGCATGCTATAGGCTGATGTCACAAGTTGCAACACACAAACACTCTGAAGTGGACAATCAGGACAATCCTGTTGAGATAATGGCTGGACGGACTGTGGACTGACTTGGGTGGAGTAGGGGTTTGTGAGGAACAGTAATTACAGGAATGTAAATGCCAATGAGGTCAGAGTCTTATTTGCATCTTATAGGTGAGTCAGTGTTTTTATCTCAGATGGTGAGTAGTGTTCTGTTTTCCCTAATAGGGTGTAGGTAGGAGACTGTGGGCTCAGTGGCCTGTCTCTACCAGCAGAGGTGTTTGTAGAGAAGGCCCGAGCCAGCAATGATGTATCCTGTTACAGCACCTTCATGAGTGCCAGCTGTCCCCCCCGCCCCCCTCCAGCCCTGGAGAGGGGCCTCAGATGAGCCGGGGGCCTCAGATGGGCCCGGGATGGCTCTGGTGGTGTCAGAAGTGGTCGTGCAGTCATCTCTGTGTAACCCTCCTAAGCCCCTGGGGGTCGGGAAGGGCAGTGGGGCCAGCTGTGGCACATTCTGGGGGAATGGCACTCGGCACAGATGGCATCTCACCACCCCTACCCCCCACCCCCTGGCTCTCTGTGTGCAAGACTTGATCCTGTGGTGTGCATTGCGATCATAAATGGGCCCGAACATCAGCCGAGATATTCTGAGAACGGCCGGTGGTAATGTCGGGAGGACAGCGGCGATATGTTCAGTGGTCGACTGTTAGGTAATTGAGCTTAATAGTTATCACGTTATCACACACTCTCATGTTGAATCGCGGCTCGTGCTTTGGATCTGGACTGTCTCTTCTCATCTGACTATCAATATTCTCATCCTCTTTCCTCCTGTGACCTTTAGTGAAACCACATTTGTAATTGCTCTTCAAATGACATAAGGGGTGCTGTAACAGTAGCATAAGCAGGCACATTAGTGCGAGTAGCTGATTGCCTCTGTGCAGACACACGTGCACACGTTGGGTTAAGCTCCTCCCCTCGTCAAAGGTCTGCCCACTGACTGTGGTGTTAGGACTGTCAGTGAAGCAAGGTAGCTGTTTGGATAGAAGGTGCCCTTTTTCATAGAGGGCATTAGAACAAGGAAGTCCCCATGATGCTATGAACGCAGTATAATACTTCAGTTGTCCTCCTTCTGTTTTAATAGACTAGGATTTATTCTAAAACCCAAACTCATTGGTTTTGTTATGTCTTCACAGTATGTAAGACAGCATTTAGAATGGACAATGTTTACGCCTGGCCATAGTGTTGGTGGCACAGAGGGCTACTGTGGGCTGTTGTATCTCTCTGTGAGGAAGGCCTGTCTCGTCTCCATCGACAAGCTTCAGTACCAACAACAGAGTATTCTTGTTCTGTTTCAATGGTGCCAAGATGTTCCTGTTAGCCCCAAACTGCCCCAGTCAGTAAAGATCATCAGAGGTTAGTAAAGATGCGTGGTGTTTCTGCTTCAGTCTGTGGCCGCTGGTGAATGAGTCATCAGGAGGAGACTGAGAGGACTTGACAGGACCTTGCCTGAATCCCCCCCCACCCCCTCCCCCCAGCGGTGATTTACAACTTAACTACGTTCCGTTACTAGCATGACCTTGGGTATGTTCTGGAGATCTTCCAAAACGGCAACAACATCACAGGGGGCTCATGGCTGTATGTAGATTTCTAGATAAAGTCTGAATTTATCTACAGAATTAAACCTCAATCCCTTTAGAACAAATAGCATTTGGTGGTCTCGTGTGGGCTTTGTTACTTGGCAAAGCATGATTTAGTCTGGCATTGCTTTGATTTTAAATTGATAAATAAAGCAATCACATCCATAAGAGACCCAACCATATAACCATATATATAACGGATGTATAACCGTAGTCCTGCATCACCTGTAGTTGGTAAACATCCATTACATCATGCTGTCATGTTATGTGAAAGGGCAGTACGGCCCCTCCCCCCAGGAGTGTACTGTAGCATCTGCATGGCTACCCCTCCCAGAGGTGGCCTATTCTCTGGGGTCCTGCAGGCTGTTGTCTCTGCCACAGCAAACAGTCTGGAGCCCCCTCTCTGACCCCACCCGCCCCAGGGTAAACACCACACTATAAATACCCCCGTGCGAGGGAGAGGCCTACACCAGAATGACAGGCATCCATACTACTAACCCAAGACCCTCAACAGGGGCCCGCCACTCCCCCCAGCTCCACTCCCCCCAGCTCCACTCCCCCCAGCCCCACTACCCCCCAGCTCCACTCCCCCCAGCCCCCAGCTCTCCCCCAGCTCCACTCCCCCCAGCCCCGCTCTCCCCCAGCTCCACTCCCCCCAGCCCCGCTCTCCCCAGCTCCACTCCCCCCAGCCCCGCTCTCCCCCAGCTCCACTCCCCCCAGCCCCGCTCTCCCCCAGCTCCACTCCCCCCAGCCCCGCTCTCCCCCAGCTCCACTCCCCCCAGCTCCACTCCCCCTGGCTGGTTTGAAGGGGCCCCAGAGAGCAACAGGATCCTTCATCTCTGTTGGACCAATAGGCACTTAGATGATTCCTTTCATTACCATGTTTTTCCACTTGAAGGATGTGTTTTTGCTGCGGTGGTCGATGGAAAAGGGGTTTGGTTAAAGTGTGCGTGTATCCATTTTTTGAGTTTTAAACGTATGACAGCTTTGTATGTTTGAACAAGTACAGTAGGACTTCCACAGTTACTTATAAAAGGGGGGGATCATCCTGAACACAAAGTGGCTTTTAGACCTTACAGCACGCACTCTGTCTAGTCACTGAACACCTTTTTGGACACGAGAAAGACCAGTGTTCAGGTTGTTGTGGCTATAATTCACGGTCTACTACTAAAGAGTTGTTTTTTGTGATTAGCATTACAAATGAGAGATTACATGATGATACGATGGACGGGTTTGGACCAGATAAGCTTCAGTCCTAATCCTTTCAAAACCACTGAGCTAGTGAAGTAGAAGACACCAGAAGACTTTGCCCTTTTTGACTATAAACTATGGATGGCCCTGAGATTGGAAGGAGACCGGATGGAACTGGAAATGTGAATGACGATGCATAGGAATATGTTGGTGTGTGTGTGTTACTCTGCATGCCGTGCATACTGTAAATCCTGTTGTGTGAATCCAAGGCTCCCTGAACGAGGTGGGTTGACTGACTCATCTCATTCCTCCCCCAGTGTGATCTGCCATGACGACCGAATCAGGCGCAGACTCCGATCCGAAGCAGCCGGAGAAAGGGAGGAAGGAGAAAGGGAAGGAGAAAGGGAAGAGTGGACAGCCTTGTCACGTGCCCCCGGCAGCCACGTCCTCGCCCCAGTCCTCGCCACTTCCTGCCGCGGCCGGACACAGCACGCCTCTCAAGAAGGAGCAGGTGACCCACTTCATGCTCCTGTTCCCATCCTGGTTCTTAAAGACGCAGTACGTCCTCCCTGAAGGGAGCAGGAAGGGCTCGTGCTTAGAGATCGCCCTTAGTGCCACGCTGGGCATCCGAATGACTCGGATTCTGAAATCGTCCTGAATCCCAAACAATGAGAGATGTCCTCCTCACCCATGATTCTAGAGCTTTGTGGAAAGGGAGTGCCCAGCCAGACGGACGAGATGATTGGTGGCTGTGAATGTGGGGATTAGAACTAGAGCCCGTAGTCTCCATGCAGCTCAGAAGATCCCCATGATGATGAGTGCACTGGATTTGTTTGTCATGTACTCTAAATATGAGCTCAAACAGGAAACCCAGAACAGTGTGTTTTCTCTCATTAAGTGCAAAAAGTATGGAAATGGGTTGTTGGCCTGCAAGAAGAAATGGAGCATAAAATGCTTGTGATGCATTGTGGGTTTGAGGTGAGGGAGGAGGGTGGAGGACAGGCTGGGAATGATGGATGGTTCTTTTCTCCACTGTGAGAGAGATGCCATCAGACCAGAGCTGATGGAAACCATACCTGTGTTCTCTGGGACCTTAGCTGCACTTCTGCTTAGACAGAACCCTGATCCAGGCTTTTATGTGAGTCATATAAGCACAGTGGTGTTGTTCAGAGCCTGACTGATCTAGCCAGCACAGGAACATCTATATTGAAATCAGTTCAAGGAAGGACTTCAAACATCCTGGAGCCAAAGTACTTCACATAAAAACATTTAGAAGCAGTGCTTTGTTTCCAGTGAACTGGAAAATTGGATTTTCTCTTAAAGACAAAATGGCGGTGTGCCTTGGCAGTCAGGTCATGAAGTGGACTCTGTCTTGTGTAATGTGGGACTATTGTTTTCCACCCATGTACCTTCAAATAACACAACAACAAGCGAACAATGACCGTTGTTACTTCCAATTAATATACGTGCTCCGTGTGTACTTGTTGCAGTGTATCCATCAAGGGGGTTGTGCAGAATGTTGTCTGTGCTGTGAAAGCAGCGAGTGTCCTGACAGATGTTGTGGTTCCGTCAGGGGCAGATCGAGGAGGACCAGGCATCCAACCAGTCGTCTACCAGTCGCCTGTCCAGGTCTCCTCTGAGGGGAGGGAAGAAGGTGAAGAACATGCAGTGTAAGATCACCCTGCTGGACGGCTCCGACTACACCCTCACGGTGGAGGTGAGACTGGGGGGGCACGCGCTCACGCATGGGTGTACGGGGGAAATCATGCAAACGGGCTTGTCTGTTTTTGAGTTATTGTCATTTGTGTTAAGGGATTTCATTTTGGTTTGTTTTGAAATGGATCTGAAGTTGGTTCAGCTGAACAGAAGTTCATTCTGCGATACCGGTGTTTTGTTGAAGTTGTTTTGGCCGAGTCAAGTTGATGATTGAACAAGTGACTCAGACCAGAATCCCTGCTAACCGGATTCCTCTCCACTCAGGGATTTGTCCCAGGGATTAGCTGGTTGTTTGAGGGGGACTGAGAAAAATGAGCACTTGTGTGGAGGGAATAAGTGTCACACAATTGGTTTGTCGTTACGATTACTGGCCAGCTTGATCTCCCGCTGTGAGCAGTCAGGACTCGTAAGGACACGAGACTTGGTTAGTCTGCAAACTGGACACGTCGTCATGCCGACTGGTCATGTCCATCAGCATGGAGTTCCATGTCTATTGGACTGATTGAGTAGACCATCAGTCAGACAAGAAACACCGTTTTCTGTTGGCTTTGAAAGAGTGTCAGTATATGTGGTTAGTCGACACAGTGCTGCAGGTTAGTCCTCCTGGTGTTGTGGCTGTAGTGTGGAGGAGGAAGAGAGCCCCCTGAGATCCCCCTGGCCTGGCCATCTGTCTCCAGCCCCTGACAGACCCCTGCGCCCAGACCTCCTGCTGCCCAGACCTCCTGCTGCCCAGACCTCCTGCTGCCCAGACCCCCTGCTGCTCAGCCCTGAGCCACCAGGACTAGGGGGGCTCACTCCTAGCTGACCTTGGGTCAGCATCTAGGTGTAACCTGAGCCCCCCTCATCCTGTCCCAGGGAAACAAGTCAAATTATTTTTTACATCGGGCAGTTTTAAGGGCACCTAAACAGCCACTGTTGTATGAGCATCAACACAGCCTGGTTGAAACGTGTGCATGTTCTCACAGCGAACCTGTGGAGGTCAGAGAAGAATCCTGAGGTAACTGGAGGGTTCATTCAGAAGATAAGAGTCCATACGTGGGGAAAAGTCTTCCCTTGTCTGTCTAGATTGAACACTGTATACGACTCTCTCTCCCTGCAGGGAAAAAAAGCTTTTGTAGCTATTCATCAGTCTGTTTGACATAAACCCTCTCCTCCCTCAGCCGGTATCTTCACCTCCTCCGGGCTTGTTACTCAAGCTTGATGGTTTTACCGTGCACCCAAAAAAATCCCTCGCAAATGTCCTAACAATGTTCGTGTATACCCTACCTCCCAGCTTAATTCCATTATTATCTTTTCATAATCGGTGCTAATATCCTGTGTTCCTATTTCTGTTTGTTTACTCTCCCAGCGTCTCGTAGAGCTCCATAAGCCTCTGTTATGTTTTGGGACCCACAGTACGTTTCACAATCATTTGGCAAGGAAGAGCCGCATCCAGTATGTGACTTGTGATGGATCTCCCAGTATGGGCTCAGTCCCCGAGGCAGCGTCACCGAGACAACACTCTGCTAATTCTCCTGGAGATGTTCCTGCTGGATTAACTACTCCGCCTGCATGTCTTGATGGGTCTTGTAAATCATACAAAAGCATGTCAGATCTACCCTGAATAATAAAGAGGTGTGTGTGGTGTGTGCGTGCTGTAGTGTGTGTGTGTGTACACTGTAGTGTGTATTATGTGTGTGTGTGCGTGCTTGTCTGAGTCTGTCACACCCGGGGGAGATTAGGAGTGTGTTTGGGTGGAGGGGGGGGCAGGGTGAGCTGGGGGGGGCTGGAGGATTTGTTCTCCTGAGGAAGAGGGGGGAGGGGGGGAGGAGGAGGAGGAGGAGAAGGAGGAGGGGGGGACATGGTAACACCAACCTAAAAATAACCCCTCTGTGAAGCAATCGTAAGGAGCCTCCAGAATGAGCTCCAGCGCAGGCCCCGCTGGGAGAGGATGGGGCTGAAGCCAAACAGCACGCTGTGTATACATGACTCTCACTGGTCTATGGATCCATCCAAGCCTTATGATCCCCAGTGACGGTCATCGCTCACTCATAGCACGTGCCAACCACGGACTTGAGCCTCCTGTCAGTCTTCTCCCTCCACAGAGACCTCCAGCCATGTGACACTCTGACCTCTGACCTCTTGTTGAGAAACGGTTTGTTTGTTTGTTTTGGGTCTGCAGAAGCGAGCCAAGGGCCAGCTACTGTTTGACAAGATGTGCGACCATCTCAACCTGCTGGAGAAGGACTACTTTGGCATCACGTACAGGGATGTGGAGAACCAGAAGGTACTGGAGGCCCAACCTGATGTGTGAAGAGTCAAACGAGCAGTGTCACTCAGTGATCAGTCAGACTCCCACTTTCCAAATCACGACTTTAGTGTTTTCTCTCTTTTTATTTCCTGTTAAATAGGAGCAGTGATTCATTACTTTTTCTCTTTTCTTAGAATTGGTTGGATTCTGCCAAAGAGTTGAAAAAGCAGGTCAGGGGTAGGTAAACCAATAGGGACATCACAACACATTTATTTATATACTTTCTCCATTTAGACAAGTTCTATTCTGATGTACCTTGTTGACTTCCAGCTGGCCCTTGGAACTTTGCCTTCAACGTGAAGTTCTACCCTCCAGACCCCGCCCAGTTGTCCGAGGACATTACTAGGTAAAGGTGGCCGACACATTTAGAACGGCTGAATATGCAGCGAATTCCCTGGCTTGCACACCGTGTGACGACAACACGGAGACTCCCTCCATCTGTCTCTGTCTCATTCACATCCACACCAGCAACACTCCCGTCTCTCGCGTTCTCACCCTCAGCAACAAACTTTCTCTCTTTTTCCCCCCCCCCTCTTTCTTGCTCGCTCTCCCCTCTCGTTTTCTCTTTTTACTTTTTATTTTTCTCCATGTCGCTCTCTCTCTCTCTCTCCCCCCCTCAGGTACTACCTGTGCCTGCAGCTGAGAGACGACGTGGTGTCGGGCCGTCTGCCCTGCTCCTTCGCCACCCACACGGTGCTGGGCGCCTACACGGCCCAGTCTGAGCTGGGGGACTGGGACCCTGAGGAGCTGGGCAGCGACTACATCAGCGAGCTGCGCTTCGCACCCAACCAGACCAAGGAGCTGGAGGAGAACGTCATGGACCTGCACAAGAACCACAAGTCAGTCCTCCTCCTGCGGGTCTCTCTCTCTCCCCAGACCCATCTTACTGTCTCCTCGTGCAGCAGCTCTGGGAGATATGGACTAGAGTTAACAGACCCCACGTAGTCTATCGTACCCCTGGTGTTGCCAGCACCGTGCTCCAGGCAGATGGGTCGTTCAGGACCCTCGTGTCTTCCTGCTCCGGTGTGTGATCAGTGTGTTTGTGTTCCTGGGCTCTCAGGGGGATGACGCCAGCTGAAGCGGAAATGCGCTTCCTGGAGAACGCCAAGAAGCTGTCTATGTACGGAGTGGACCTCCACCACGCCAAGGTACACACACGCACACACACACACGTGTTGTCAACCTGCTGTAACAATAAGGACTAGATTGTGTGTTTGGTAAATACCCAGTGAAGGTAAACTGGATGTTGCTGTGTGTTGCTGTGTGCCAAACGAACCTCCCTCTGTGGCGGCTTTGATGCTTGCCACCGCGCTGCTAAAAACATCACCACCCGCTGCCACCTTAATGTCACGCTTCACATGCCGGCATGCCACCAGCCGAGGACACCTCTTGATGTATCTGTGGGCCGTGCGCCCCGCGGGCCACGCTGGTGGTGCTCTAATCCACCGGCGGATGAGATCACACACAGCGGTACAGAGGCAGGGAGACGAGGATCAACGCCAGCAGCAGTCTGCTGTCAGCTGAGCGGATCCCAGACATCCCTCTCCCCTCGTGGGAAATGAGAACGGCCGTTATCAGAGCGGCCTTGAGACGAGTCAGACTACGAAGGGAGCTCTCGCTGGAGTCCGTTAGGGCTGTGCTCTCTGTGGTGCGGGAGATGTGGACGTCCTTGATCCCTTTCCGGAGCTGAATCAGATCATACGTTGTGTTTTCTCTCCTCTCTCACTGAACGGCCTAGTTGGTAGGAAACCTATTTGAGTGCTTGGCTCCAGCCAAAGGGGAGGTAAGAGGCCACATTCCATCCATGCACATCCATACCTGTAGATGTGTGTGTGTGTCTCCCACTGCATGGTAGTGTGTGTAGTGTGTTTAAGACCACTTGATCTACCTGCACAGGTTGCCACCCCTCCCCCATCCCCCCCCATGCCTTCCTCTCGTTGGCTCAGTTCCATAGTCCATGTTCCCGCTTGCTTTCAGAGAAGAGCCTGTTGACCTCCGCCTACTTCATCACGTCCCCCACACCCACCTAGGGGGGGGGGCTGTTGCTGCGGTGGCTGTGCTTGCACCGCGCCCATCACCCCCCCCCCTCCTCCCCTCGCTCTGCTCATGTAGAATTAGAACACCAAGCGCCTGATTCCATCATCCATCTGCCTGCTTTACAACCTTGCTCTGTGTACAGACACCTGACTGTAAGGGTTAGGAACTAGGCACTGGAATGTACGAGTATACAAGCTTATTGAGGTGATCTATTGAAAATGTTTCTGGGAGCAGTAGACGGAGGTGTTGATGCGAGCGTGTGTGTGTGTGTGTGTTGTGTAGGACTCGGAGGGTGTGGAGATCATGCTGGGGGTGTGTGCCAGCGGCCTGCTCATCTACAGAGACAGGCTGCGCATCAACAGGTTCGCCTGGCCCAAGGTCCTCAAGATCTCCTACAAGAGGAACAACTTCTACATCAAGATCCGTCCAGGGGAGGTGAGCATGAGGCCCGCTCACGGGATCCACCCGGCTCTCAGAGGGAAGGGGTCATGTGCTCGTACGGAGATGCAGCGTGTGCTTGTTGTGTGCTCTTCTGTGCAGTTTGAGCAGTTCGAGAGCACGATTGGTTTCAAGCTGCCCAATCACCGCGCCGCGAAGAGGCTGTGGAAGGTGTGCGTGGAGCACCACACGTTCTTCAGGTGAGCCGTTACATTCTCTCTGGAGGAACATGCAGTCATGGCTGCAGCTCGCTCCTGGCCGTGGGAGAACAGACGCTCCCCCTCACACGTCTGGCCTGGCCTCATGAGTGCTCCTTGTTCCCGGGCAGGTTGGTGTCCCCTGAGGCTCCCTCGAAGAAGTTCCTGGGCCTGGGTTCCAAGTTCCGCTACAGCGGGAGAACGCAGGCTCAGACCCGCCGGGCGAGCTCTCAGATCATCCGACCCGCGCCTCTGTTCGAGCGCTCCTCCAGCAAGCGCTACACCATGTCCCGGAGCCTGGATGGAGGTATGGGGCATCTCTGAGCTCCATACCGCACTGCGTCTGTCTGCATCCACCCACACTCCCTCAGGCTCTTAAGCTGTGCTGAGGGGGGACAGTGTGACTGTGTGTCGTCTTCCCGCCATCTATGTGAAAAGGGTAGGGCTAGTCTAGACGCTGGCTGAAGGTCGCTCTGGGATGGGAGCCATCAAAGGTTAATGGTAGTGCTTTGGCAAGCTGAGATGATGCCGAAGGTCCGCCTGGCCGACGGCATTGCCTCCAAATGCATCTGATTAAACACTTCCTCTGAGAGTCACTAACCCCCTGTGCTCATAGACAGCTTTACCTAATGTAGTGCATTGCTGTTTGATTCATGATTGACACAACTGTGCAGAAAAGACTTCCTTTCCTCCTTCAATGAACAATGATGCCACCTGTGCCTTGGAGGGAAGGATATAATCAACCTTTTGGCCGCTTTAGCTTAGAAATGCAAATGAATGCCTTGTTCTCCTCCTCATTTACATAAGGCTCTTTCTGTTGAGACAAAAGGAGCAGTTTTTCATCCCCTTTCCCAGAAAGCTGGCGAGCTGCTGTTTCTGCAGTAAACATGAGCTCAGATCAGACCGCAACAGTGACCATGATAACTGGGCACTACATTCAGAGGAAAAGGGACTAAATTGCAACTTTTAGAACACAAAGGAAAATAGCAGAAGATTGAGGTTATATATTTTCCCCTCTATTGGGGGACGTTTTCGCGATGGACTCAGTTCTCATTTCCCTGTTGTCCTCCCTAGAAGCATCTCTGCTTTAGAGGTCACACTAAGGTCATTAGCACTGTCTCACTTCCCATCTGACCACCCATCTCCCCCCCCCGCCCTCCAGCCCCCATCACAGAGAACCACGACACCCTCATGAAGGACCCCCCCGTGGACGGGCTGGGCAAGGCCGGCGCCAAGGGAGACCTGATCACCACGGTGACGCCAGAGAAGAAGGCGGAGGAGGAGCTGGCTGAGCAGGAGGGCCAGGCCAACGGCACGGAGCCCCCGGAGCCCTCCCCCTCCACCCCGCTCAGACACGACAATAAGGTAACCCCGCCCCCCTCTCACCTCCCCCGTCTGAGAGAGAACGTAGTGCCACAGGTCTCCTGTCATGCAGAGCATTAGCCTGCGTAGCATAACATTAGTCAAGTGTTTATGAGCTGGAAAAACGGTGGAACCTTCATGTTTTGAGTGCCTGTGCTCGACAGAGCAAGGGCCTGTAACTGTGAGTGTTATGCTGGAGGTATCTCATGTCTGGAGAACACCAGACGGCTGCAAGGTTTGTCTGGGTGTCCAGCGCCTATTTTGAGTTAACATTTGATTTACTTGATTTCCCGTAAAAAGAAATATATGAAAAAAACGTTGTTTGACTGCAATATGAAAGATGGGCTGAGCTTACCCACTGCTTCAGAATAGACTTGACATGCTTTTTGTCTGGAGTACGCTTAACTAATTCGCTTTTCTTTTCTCGTCCTTCATCTGACCCTTACACTACACTCGTGTGTGTGCTCATGCGTTTTGCCACCCCGGTCCCCTCGTCCGCATCACATGCTCCTCGACCCCCATCAGCGCTCCCCCTGTCTGTACTCCACTGACCCCCTCCGCTCGGAGCTCTCCCTCCCCTCCTCCCCCGTGTCGTCCACCAAAGTGCGACGGCGGCGCAGGGAGAACTCGCGCAGGCGGGCGGCGTCCGTCAGCCCGGCCAAGAGCGGCGCGGGGTGCCGGCGGCGGCAGGCCCGCGCCGACCGCAAGGCCGCCCTGCTGGAGGAGCGAGCCCTGCTGCTGTCGGCTCGCAAGCAGAGGCTCGAGGGCAAGGCCCGCTCGGGCACCCTCTTCTCCTTCTCCCTGCACCTGCCCGACCTCGCCTCTTTTCTGGACGACGACGGCTACATCACCTTCCCCGACCTGTCGGAGCTGCGCTTCCTGCCCGAGAGCGTGCAGCACTTCCTGCCCATCAAGTCCCCCTCGCTCATCCCCTGCTTCCTCTTCATCTTCTTCTTCCTGCTCTCCACCTCCTTCTCCGTCCCCTACGCCCTCACCCTCTCCTTCCCCCTGGCTCTGTGTCTCTGCTACCTGGAGCCCAAGGCGGCCTCCCTGACGGCATCCATAGCCCAGGGCCTCCATGACCATGACAGTTCAGAGGAAGAGGAGGAGGTGTGTGTGTGTGTGTGTGTTCTTTGTTACTCTGGCCCTGTTCTATAGTAGACCCACTGGGGGTTACCTGACCACCTGACCTGGTTCAGACCACGTGACTGGCTATGTCAGGGCTCCCACTTTCAGAACCTCATCTCGCCACTCGCTCATCTTTAGACGGCATCGTCACATCGTCATCGCAGCGCTGCTCATGCGAGTCCGACCATCTCTCTCTCTGATCTGCAGAGCACACGCGTCACGTCCACATGCTTGCTGTCCACTCCATCTGGGTCGAGAGGGTTAGACACAAATCTATACGAATGTTAGCATAATCGCTATCGCAGTCACACAGCCTACCCCCTGGCGCTGCGTTATGCCACTAACGAGGCGTGGCCACGGCGACCATCATCGTCAGTTCTGACGGCAGCTTTGTGCCTAACCCATCTCAGCTGTCATCTCTAGTCCATTTCGCGCCGTACACTTTTAGCTGCATGAATAGGCGTCACACACATTGTCCTCACTCCTTCGAGCCGGAGTGTCTCTGCGTAGCGCCACGCCTCAGGCGAGGCCGTTTAAACATCGCCATAAAAACAAAAGGAGCATTGCAGCCGAGCGCTAGAGCTGTTCAGCTGATAAACAGCAGCGCAGCTGAGGAGTGCTTAGTCATGACTCCAGGCAGGCCCGTGTTCCAGGTAGAGAGGACGACCCAGAGACAGTGCAGTCCCACAGATCGAGTTACAGTCATGCAGAGAGGCTGACTGCACAGCACTCCCACCACACGCCTTGTATCATCTTGCACATGGATGGTGAAGAGGGGGGGCCTGAAAGTCAGCTTACTGTTTCCCCAGCAGAATTAGGGTTAGCCTAGCCCTTAGCTTAGCCCGTGTGCTACCTGGAAAGACGCGGAGCATCGGAAATGTGGAGGAGGAGAGAAGTCCAGTTTCACACAGCCTCGCTGTGATGTTTTTAAGGGAGTTTTCGGTCCTTCTCTCGAGTAGCAAGGACAGCCTTGAAAACCTTTTCAAAGGTTCAAACTTCCTCTGAGTCTGTATGCTAATTCTGCTTGCTTCCGTCTTCTTTAGTTGTCTTGCCTTTTTCGCTCTGCCATCTCTGTGCGACCGACCTATATTTTGAGTCTTTCGCTCGCGAGACGACCTTTACATATCCCATACTCCCCATCCGTGTTTGTGAAGAATCAATCTGTATGGAGGGCTGTTGTGCGTCCGAGAGTTCACCAGATGGCTTCTCTTTCATTTCCTGCTTCCCGATCGGATGGTCTGTCTGTGGACCCAAACAGACGGACAGCGAGCAAACTGACTTTAACGTGGACGGGGAGACGACCGCCACAGAGGTTTGTAGAGATCCCCCGGAGTCTCTCTTGGAACGTGTCGAATCTCACCCGAGTGAGAGGGACACATTCAAGCTGCCCTCTAGTATTCCTCACCTGTTTATAGAACAGTGGCGGGGTATTTACGATAGGGATGCTTGCGTCTACAGTGTATACAGGGCTGCACTACTTTTGGCATGCATTGATAATCATACCCAGGAGTGATATTTGATAGGAATCTGGATTCTGCACTGTGTACTCTCTCTGTAGCCTCACTATAACAACCTCCTTTCTGCCCTTGCCCTCACACACTGTCTCTACTTCTACCTGTCCCCCCTTCTTACTGCTGTCCCCCTCTCCCTGTACATGTCTCACCCCTCCTCCCTCTCTCCTCCTCCCTCTCTCTGCTGTCAGTCGGAGCCAGAGGAGGACTCTGAGATGAGGACTCAGGTACTCCAGGCTCCATTCTCTGTCCAGCTCTCTGCATTCCAGCACCTAGTCTCTAGGTCCTAGTGCACTGAGCTGCCCCCTGTAGATGGAAGTCACCCTGTGCTGTCTGCTTCTGCCACCGCTGCCGCCGCCGTCGCACACTTGTCGTCACCTCACCTTTTTTGACATTTTGAGTTAACCCTCGAGTTGACCGTTCAGACTGGCGCCCGAGACGTCACAGATGTTCCCTTTTTGTTGATTTCCGTGCAGTCGGTGCGGTCCCATTCATATTCCGTTGCTGCTCTGCGTTTGTGTTTGTGTTGAGGACCCTTCAGGAGGGGAGACCCGGTCACGGTGTCTGGGTGGGGGAGCCGTCGTCACGGTAACCCTCCTGACGAGTCCACCGGAACCGTCGTGTCATCCACAGGACAAAACTCCCCACCTCTCTCTCTCTCTCCACATAAAGTCTCAACAATCTGGTGTCACATGTCCCTCTGAATCTCTGTCTCTCCCCTTGTCTTTCCAGTATAGTTTCATAAGGCGAGTAAAGGGGGAGAACGTTTTTATCAAGCATAGTAACCTGATGTTAGAGGTTGGTACAAAGACCCAAGTGCATGATGCCAGTATGCATGGGAGGGACTTTGGTGTGAAGAGTCCCTAACTGGAGATCACATGAAGCCTGACTTTGTTAGCAGTTAGTTTATTCTTGACAATGACGTCAGTGTGACGACACCTACTAATGTAATAGCTAAAGACTTACTGTTGCAACTTGACTTTGCCCCCGAGGGCCACGTTTGTGAAATAATACAATAACAACAGATGATTGGATTTCTGTGACGGTTTCATGAGTCCTTGAATCCTAATGAGAAGTGGGAGTGTTGTACTAAACTCATTAAGCTATGCAACAAGCTTCACCTTTTCGTTTCCAGTCAGCTGGACTTAAATGCATTTGGAGCGTTTAAGTGCTGCTACTGTCCGTTTATCTGTTCAAAACACCACACGCATTGTTTTCTTGGACACGGACAAACCCATTGGCTTATGATTTCCGCCGACAGCCGCCGGACACCTCAAAATTCCATGTGTCCTGATTGGCTGGTGTCCTGATTGGCTGGTCTCCCAGGACACGGAGCCCCCGGAGGAGCTGGTGAAGCACCAGAGCAACATGAGTGAGCTGAAGCGCTCCTTCCTGGAGACGGGCGGCAGCGCCCCCGGGATGACCGAGTGGGAGAAGAGGCTGTCTGCGTCCCCGGCACACTCGCCCCAAGACGGACGATGACCCCATGATCGAGCCCCTCCTCAGCCAGGATGTAAGCTGCAGGGCTGGAGGGCTGGAGGGCTGACTAACAGCATGGTTAGCACTGTGTGGGGAAGCATGACCAGGAGACCAGACCTGCCACACATGCTAGGTCACAATACAGGATCAGAGTAGAACGTAGATCAATATTGCAGGTTTCTCTAAAGACACATTTATAAGTTGTTATTATTTTCATCCAAGTTTTGTATATATTTGCTCTGAATTAAACGTATATGTATAGGAGGGTATATTTTGTATTCTTGTATGTTAATGAAACTGCATGTTGCTCTGTATTTTACAGTGTGTGTTCTGCGTCTTTTATTTTGTTTGTTTTCCTTTTTAAAATGTAGTTGAGTAATCGTCGGTTTGTAATAAAATATGGGCGTGTGCTTTCTTACAATGTCTCATTGTTTTGCGGGCAAACACGTGTGTTCTGCATGACCCTAACTCGTGTTGTGCATGCCCTGTCCACATGGTGGTCATCACACCTGACCGTGTTCTTCTCCTCTGCAGGATAACGAGGTACCCGAGGGGGAGCAGGAGAAGCAGGTGGGAGCAGGCGGGGCCTCTGAGGTAAGGCCCCTCCCCCTTTACATGTCTGCTCACTCTTTCAAAGCTGTGTGTGTGTATGTGTCTCTCTTTGTCTCTGTGTTTGTGGTTCCTCCCTGGCCACGACATCAAGGGGGTTGACCCCTATAGAGACTGCAGACGGTGCATGTCAAGAGACATGTTTAGACGGGCGTCCTTCACCATGCTAAGCCCTGACGAGAACACGCCTCTGCTCCATGAGGGTTGTTGTGTGAACGTGTGTCGGCTGTGTCCTTCACCTCCGCCATTTCAGATGTACACTTCGCCACTTCCCTGAATTGGTAGCGGCCATTTTGAGATCATAAATCGAACGAGAGTCGAGTTAACTGGCCAAATGAAATCCCCCCCCATCCAGAAGTGTTCTTTTGAGGTTATTTTTAAGTGAGGTGAGACCCGGCCCTCTCACAGCTTGCATTGTTCTCTCAGACTAGTTCACCATGTCTAGTTCAGAATTGGCGTTCCATCTATTCAAACCAGATGTGTCTAGCTTAACTAGATGTGCTGTATCTGTCCAGGTCACCTGCTCTGTTGTGTTGACGCATTAGACATCGCTCTGTCTGCTCTGTGTGTTTAACTCTGAGCAAGTCCCAGTAAGTGCTGTCTTCCAGACTGCAGACAAAGGTGTGTCAGAAGGCCGTGTAGAGGCTGCCGCGCTGGGGGGGGATCTGTCCGCCACGCTGGAGGATGTCCGCGGCAGCTTACCAGAGCACGAGGAGAGGAGCCCAGAGCCCCAGGAAGAGGCCAAGATCAGCCCGGGGCTCTGTCAGACAGGAGGTCACCCAGGCCATCAGCACCAAGAGAGGAACCCTCATCATCCTGAAGGAGCTGGGATCTGACGACCAGGGGGACAGCGACGGCACCTACATGGAGATAGACAGGGGGGACAGCGACGGCACCTACATGGAGATCGATGGCGTGAACGGATATCGTCCCGCTCCAGACGAGGCTCGAGAAAACGACCAGATGGATTCTCTTGCCCCGCGAAGAGAAAGAGGCCCAGAGTGCCTTGGAAGAAGAAGGAGCTAGCGAGAGAGAATCTCTGACCGCCTGTGTGGAGGTCCAAGACGAGACGGAGGCTCCCCTCAGCGCGAAGGAGGTGGAGAGCGATGGCACAGAGAGCATTACGTCTCCTGGGAAGGCCAAGGCTTCGTGGTTGTCTGACGTCATAGAAACAGAAGAGGTAACCATGGTCACCATGCGCTCCTACGAGGAAGTGAAAGTGCTGAGCACCGCCGAAGAGGAGCTGGGGAAAGGCCGGATTGAGCAATCCCAGCTGAGCCTCGCCGTGACTCGCCCTGTAACTGAAGCGTCAGCGGCCTCTTTAGCAGTGGTACCGTATGAACATCCACTACAGCTGCTGCTGCTCCCTCACCCCCCCCCCATCCCCCGCCCCCTACATGCCTAGCTCCACCTACCTGCCCTCAAACAGTGCTCCAACCAGTCTAACCACATAGTAACTGCAGCTCTAACCACTCTGCATGGCTGTTGTGCCAAGCAAACAATGATCATCTCTTGACCTGGCAACCTCAAGGTTTCCGTTGCTCCTAAACTGCTTTGCTTGTTGTTTTTGTTTAACAACTGCTTCGATGTTCTTTTGGGGGTTGGGAGGCTGTGCAAGTCAACAGGGGGAGGGGGGGGGGTCTCTTTTTTTTGTTTCGACAGTTGGACTTAACATCATTTTTGCTAGCTGTGTTATCCGTCCCCAAGCAGTGAGTTCATCCCCTGGCCCCATGCCACAGCTCCCCCCCCCCATCCCACGCCCCCTCCTCAGCTCCCTGCTGGCTTCTCCTGCAGCCCCTGAGCACCACAAACATTGTATGGGTCTCATGTAAGAGAGTCAGGCTTCTAGAACGGCTGTGTTCCAGCACAGGCGCGTCATGCCCTTTGGTCGCCGCTCATCACGATTGAACGATTCCAAGCGAGACCATATACAATGTCAAGACCATACAACATTTCCGCTTTCCTCTCCCTCCTAAATATTCCCGACTAAAGCGATCCTCTTTTCCTTTCTCTGTGTGTTCCTTCTGTTTTTGCTGTTCTGGAGTTGTGACTGTCCCCTCTCCTTCTCTCTGTCCACCTGTCTGTGTTCCTCCGTCCATCCTTCAGTCTCCACTTGGATGGGCCTCCCCCTCTCTGAGTCCCATCTCACACAAGGTGACCCCTCTCATCTGGTTGTTTATAGACACAGTCTCAGCAGTCATTTTCTGTTCAGTCACATTCGAATGTTTCAAACGCCCAGCGTCCCTGCACAAAGGTGCTCGTGTGATTTACAATCCCCTTTCTTCTGACAGGGTGTTACTCAAACTGTCTGTTGAAGACCTCCACTGTGCTGCGCCGACTGCACTGTAAAATGACTCTCTTGTCTTCCACAGACGGAGGAGGGCGTAGCCGAGGCGACCGAGGCCGAACCAGCGGAGTCGTCAGGGCCTACGGTGAATATCCCCTCAGTAGAAGCTGCAGAGGCAGGGCCAGCATACGCTGCAGAGCAGCTCCCTCCTGTGGAGGACACAGAGCCCACTGTCAGCACACACACTGAGCTAGACCACCCAGCAGAAGCAGGGCTTACACTGATCCCACCAGACACCAACACAGCAGCAGCTGTCAGTGGGAGCCCCTCAGAGCCACCAGGTAGTCCTGCTGATGTGGAGGCCTTTGAAGACGCAAGAGAGAGGCCTTCCACTCTGGAGGCAGGTCTGCCTGAAGAAACAGAGGCAGGTTTACCAGAGGCAGGTCTGTGTGAGGGACCAGAGGGCAGGGTTTACCAGAGGCAGGTCTGTGTGAGGGACCCTAGAGGCAGGTTTACCAGAGGCAGGTCTGTCTGAGGGCCAGCAGTACGAGGCAGGTCTGAGTGAGGGAGCAGGGGGGGAGACACAGATGCCAGAATGTAAGGAAAGCTTCAGCCAATCAGAGAGTTCTGCAGATATAGCCTTGCTGCAGACAGAGTCTACTACACCAGTCTCCACAACATGGGTGGAGGACGATGTGATGATGGTGTTGGAGAAGAAATGGAGCAGGAGGTGAAAGGGAGGATGGTACATGGAGAGGGGTGGAGGGGGAGTACGAGCTGTCAGCAGAGGAAGAGGGGGGTCGCAGTGAAGAAGAAGACCATTGTGAGATGTTTCTGGGCCTGACCCCTGAGAAGAAGGTGAAGTTCTCAGAGGTACACCATGTGATGGAGTGTCCCATGGACGAAGAGGACGAGGAGGATGAGGAGAAGTCTGATGAAGGTTCAGAAGAAGCTGTGGAAAGCCATGACAGTGACATGGAGAGCCGTGCAGATGTGGAGGCCTCCACAGATGTTCACGACGAGACGGGCTCGGAAGGTTCCGTGGAGGCAGATGACATGGAGGAGAAGAGCAGAGACAGCCAGGAGGCAGAAGGATCTATCGAGGACCAGACCAGTGACATGGACCTCTCTGGGGCGTCAGACCAGTCCAGCTCTAAAGAGACGGAAGAGAAAGAGAAAAGTGAGAATGAAGAAGAAGAAGAACAGAATGAAGAGTGGAATGATGAAGAGGATGTCGGGGCGGACTACGGGAAATCCACCCCACGTGAACTAGATCAGACTGAGGAGGACCCCGGAGCCCCTAGCACACACGCACCTCCAGCCATGCCTCTGTCTGAGGTAACCCCACCCCGGTGGCCCCAGACTGGGCCCTAACCCCACCGCTGCCCCCCTCCCGCTGGCTGGCACAATCTGCCGCTATTAATCAAGGGCAACACAGAGCATGGACCTCCAGCTCCACTTTCTTACCACACTGATGAATGGAGTTGATCAGGGAATGTTTGAACTGGCACACACCTGACAGGAGCCATGTGATTTGCATTCGCCGTGTCGCATCCACTATATTCCCACTCGGAATCCACTTTTCACTGAATAGCGTTTTCTGATGCATGTCTGCATGACATTTTAGTGAGCAGTTACTCTGTCTACCAGCATGCAGCACTTATTTGGTGAATTTGATTGATCGACATGTTGGTGTTTTGAGTTTAAGATTCGCTAAACTGTGATAAATGGGGTTTGAACAGAGCACACACACAAACAGAGTCTGAACACTAGGTCAGTGTGAGTCTGGATATGTGGCTAGACGCTGGCGTCCTGTCTGACGGTGTTCTCTGGCACCTGCCTGCCCGTGTCCCCAGGAGACGGAGGCCGTCCCGCAGGAGGAGCTGCCCTCCAAGGAGGCGCCCGTGGTCCACACCGAGACCAAAACCACCACGTACGAGTCGTCCGAGGTACGTACGCACGTCGGGTCTGAAGGGAGGGGTAGAGGAGGGGAGCCACGATGTGGCGGCTCGGCTGGTGACGCTGAAGCTCACGGGACGCGCGTGTGATCGTTCCACAGGCCGACACCAACGGCGACGCCGACCCGGGGTGTTTTGATGAGCGCCCAAACCATCACCTCGGAAACGACGAGCACCACGACGACCACGCACATCACTAAGGTCAGGGGGGTCGTCGGCTGTCCTTTTAGACCTCAGGGGTGGGGGGGCGGTTTGTCTGCTAGACGCGTGCGTTCCCCAGCCGTGCTGCTGGTGATAACAGAGACTTGTGCCCGTTTCCCACCGAGCAGACGGTGAAAGGGGGCGTGTCGGAGACGAGGATCGAGAAACGGATCGTCATCACGGGAGACACAGACATCGACCATGATCAGGTCTCTTAGTCTCTCTCTCTTCCTCTCTCTTCCCCAGCGAACCGCTCTAGAGTCCCGTGCTTTTACTCCTGTGCTTCATTTCTCCTGTCAGTGATTTTGTAGAACAGATGATAATTGCCGATGTCTCCCCAAACTCCTAACCGCGCTCTCTCTCTCTCTCAATCAGTGATCCAGCTTCCTCCCAAAAAATGTTTTTGATGAGTGAATCTTTTAACATGTGACGTGATTTAACCTGAATTGTCCAGTTGATATAACCAGTAGAAGCTTTTGGCACAAACACTGACACCCGTCCCTCCTCCCTCCCTCCCTCCCTCCCTCCTTGCCTCCCTCCCCTCTCTGTCTCCACCTGGTGGCGTCTCATGGTGTTGCGTCTGTGTTGTGGCTCTAGGCTCTGGCTCAGGCCATAAAGGAAGCCAAAGAGCAGCACCCTGACATGTCAGTGACCAAGGTAGTGGTACATAAAGAGACAGAAATCACGCCCGAGGAGGGGGAGGACTGACCCAGGTAAGGAAAGGATCTCGTGGTGCAGCGTCCGATCCGGTTTGGTTTGGCGTGGCCTGGTTTGGGGTCAGCTGGGCTTGCGAGCTGGTCTTCATTTCGGGCATGCGGCTGCTCCTCCTCCATCAGCACTCCTCCTCACTAGCACAGAGCGCTGCTTCTGAGGCACTAACAGGAAATGCACCTCAATGCCGCCGTCACCCATCTCCTCTTTCCTGCCTGGCTGATGCTGTGTTAGTTTTTGTTTCTGTTACAGTAACCAAGTACACAGTGCAACTCCACTGTAACTCAGGCTGATGACGCTCCACACCTCCCAGGTCACCCATGTGATTGTATGAGACTGAGTAGCATTCAAGCACAAAAAGCCATTCGACTGCAACACTCCCTTCTCCTGCTAAGGCTGCCAGTCTGAGGCCTACTAACTCATCTGTGCACTGATCTCTGACCTACATACACAGGACTAGACGTGCCCTACACTGGAGCTCTGTCCATCATGTCTGACCCACCGATTGGAATAGAATACTTAACAATCCAAACATGCAAAAACTAAAAATAACTTGTTTGAGTCGATCCAGTTGAGCACATCCAGTCTGCTGTGTGTAGTTCAGAGATTCATCGTCTGCTCTGGTTGCAGCATTGCCAACTTGGGTTTCAGGTTTATCTTGATTTGATTGGCAAGCAGGAGCTGTGCGATGGAGCCTCATTCCACCCCATCAACATTCCTCCGTCTCTCGGATATCTTCTAACCCCTCTGATCTTGTCTTGAGCATCTCTTCATTGGACATTCTCATTATTTATCTTTTTTTTTATTGCTTTCTAACTTATTTCATCAGATTCAGACTTAAATAACCTTATTTGACCTGAGTTTGTGTGTGTGTGTGTGGGGGGTGTAGCGGTGTGTGGGGGGCTGTTGGGGGTGACCAGAAGGGAATGACTCCGTGGGCTTGCCTTCAGCCCTTTGTGCTGTGCTGTGCTGTGTTCTGCTGTGAGTCTGCCTGTCAAAAGGAGGGTGTCATGTTGCAATATTGTTAACCTCTCCACTGTGTGTATTGGGGGATGCCTGGCTCTCAACAACACATAGTCTGTGTCATGTGTCATGGGTTGTCTACTGTTATTATGATATAGATCTACTGTAACTAAAACACTCTCCATTTCCTGTATTCCAGGAATAAACCTGAGGACTGTTTTCTATCACCTGCCAAGACTCAACCTCCCAACATGCAACGCCCACATCGTGCACTACATTACTGTGCTGGGACATGGAAACTGAGATGCCTCTTTTGTTCCATCTCTGCTCTCAATCAGTCCCCTCCGTCACTGGCAAATGCATATTGCATGAGACAGACACAATTGTGCATTATTCAAGAATGACAAGATAAAACATATACAACTGTCCAAATACACCGGTTCTTGATCCATCTGCACGCTGACTGTGCGACAGGCAAAAGTATTATTTCACTGCCTTTAGAATTTGATAAATAGGCTATTGCGTATTATGATCGTTATTGTAGCATCATTTTATTTATGAAATAAAGCCATCACTCAAACTAAAGTGCTGTAGGCTGTACATGTTAAAGCGCACAGTTATATAACCTTGCCCTGTAAGTGCCAACCTCATACCAAGAAGCATCTCCTCACTGCCTCAGTGACTTTCAGTGATATGGGCCGTAACCAAATCAAGCTTTACAAATTCATCATGATCATGAATTGTACAAAGCCTACATAGCTGTACTTTCCTAGACAAAGGCTAATTATATCTTTAACAAATAGTTGAATGCCTTGAATTTTTTTTTCTTCCTTATCAAATGATTCCACCCTAATACAGAATTTGAGGCTGGGAAAATACTATGTCTGTTTACTCTGAAATACAGAAAAACGTTTTCATTTTAGGAAGGTTCTGTTTGTTAAGTTACAAGCAAGCCTGTGACTGATGTTGGTTCTGGTTGTGTCCATGTCTGGACCAGAGCTACCAGTACTCTGTATGCAGGCCAAAGACTCAGACTGGACAACTGGGTACTGGTGGATGCAAAAGCCAACAGTTCTTCAGATATCTGACCATCTCTCATCTGTGTTCCGGTATCAAATGAGTTCCATTCATGTACAGTGGTTTCCTCAACAGTTAAATAAAAGCGGCATAGCCTATGCATTTATTGTGGTTTGTTTAGTCTTGTTTTTAAATAAACTATGGATTATCCTATTCAATATCTTCATTGTGAGAGTTTAAATATTAAACTGTTCAATTATGTCAGTGAATAAAGCTGTGTAAACCGTAATTAAAACTTTTAATAATATTATCTAAGGGCATTAATAATGAAGAAGTACACTTTTAATATTCACTGGTGGACAACAGTTAAAGCTGGTCTCTGGAGGTCATATAAAAGGACATTGTTGTTAGCGGGATCATGTTGCGAACAAGCCCCAATGCTATAGGTGGCAGCAATACAACAACAGCGTTTCCTCTTGAGCTCCACAGTCACAACAACTGAAGGAAGAGGAAGAGCGACATCCTGGATCGTCGTCGACTGCCTTGCGTGACAACACCAGGATCGCGTTCAAGCTTTGGGAATCGCCTTTTTCTCGACAATATATTGTTTTATAAGGGGAAAGTAAATACCTTACTACATTGTATGGTTCGTAATTGTGGTGGGTTCTTTTCTGATTCCCGACGTGGATAAAGTCACGGAAACATGCTAATGGAGCTTTGCTGAGCAAAATGGCTGGGCGCAGTGAAATGTGAAACATTATAAGGTTATCCTCATACGCGAAACAACTCGCACGCAACGAGATCAAGACAGTGATTGCTACTTGCGTTTTGAACCTCACCTTCATCTCAGCATAGTAGTGAGTTGGGGAATGTTTTATCTCTTTTGCAAATGCGTTTCGTCAAGATATTCGGTATTTTTCATGGGTTTTCTGCATGACTGATTCGGCCACTTTTGTTGTTTACTGGCAGTGATTTTCGACGTTGAACCTCGGTCAACAGTCAAATTAACAGCCCGGAGTTTGTATACCATTCCTGGGTGGCCTCTGCTGTCGTGTGTACTTGTCTTGATTGGATGTCGCATACTACGTAATCTGTTCAGATAATCATCAAGATATTCAGTCTTTACCGTAGTTGGGTCAAAACTCCAACTGTGTCAAGTTTTCTGGACACAATAACGTGGGTAAAGTCATATTACAAAGAACAAAGTTTACTGTTACGGATTATTAGTATCGCGAATCGACCAGAACCATGTCAGAATTACTGAAATACATTGATTATGACCACAAAAACACCTTCCTGAAGATGCTCAATCAGCAACGAATGGAGGGAGACCACTGTGATGTTATAGTGGTTGTAGAAAACATAGAGTTCCGGGCTCACCGCTGTGTCTTGGCAGCTTGTAGTTTATACTTCAAAAAGCTCTTCAAGAAACAAAGTGATGAGGATAACTCCATCGTAGAGCTGGATTTCATCCGCTCCGACATCTTCGAAGAGGTGCTGAACTACATGTACACTGCCAGGCTGGCTGTCAGGAAGAAGGACATCAACATGATGATGTCTTCAGGACAGATTCTGGGCATCAACTTCCTGGACAACCTCTGCTCCCAGAAACGAGAGCTGACCAGTATGAAGACCAGGGAGAACCAGGACCCGGGGGCCTCTGTGGAGGACCGCGGAGTCAACCGCGTCCAGGACGCCATCCTCAAAGAGCTGGCCATGGAGGAGGTGAGGAAGAACAGCTTCTACGACCAAGGTATGGAGGCCATGGGCTCGGGGCTCAAAGACATGGGCCCGCACGGCGCTCAGCCCCACAACTACAGTACCAACATGGTCAAAGACGCCCATGGTCACGGCTGGACCTCCTCCTCATCCTCCTCCAGCGACATGAAGCTGGAGTACCTGCTGTATGGCCACCGTGAGCACGGGGCGTGCCAGTCGGGCGGCAAGCCCGTTCCCGTGGACAACATACGGAATAAAGACAAGCTCCAGTCTGCCCAGAGGCCCTTTGCCTGTGAGCATTGCCCGAAAGCCTTCACCACCCAGGCCCATCTAAAGGAGCACCTGAAAATCCACACGGGCTTCAAGCCGCACCGCTGCCTGGTCTGTGGCAAGGCTTTCATAAGAGGGCCCGACCTCAAGAGGCACGAGCGGGTCCATAGCAACGAGAGGCCCTTCGCCTGTCAGATGTGTGAAAAGGCCTTCAAGCACAAGTCCCACCTGAAGGACCACGAGAGGCAGCACCGAGGCGAGAGGCCCTTCAACTGCGGCTCGTGCGACAAGGCCTTCATCAAAGCGTCGGACCTGAAGCGCCACTGGAACACCATGCACAGCCAGCGCACGCGGCAGATGTCGCCCGCCGCCGCCCAGCAAGGAGACTCCTCCGACCAGAGGGACTGGAAGCTAGAGACTGGGCCGCATTCCTGAGTCGTCTGACTGTACCACAGACACACCCACATACACATATGTGCACACAGACACACACACGTACACGGTCCTGTGATATTGGTCATTAGCCGATCACATGGACAATGATGAGTGATGGCAAGAGGTGGGCCTGAGGTCACATGACTGGACTGAATTGAAAGAAATTGTCTAACGATTGTTCTTTTCCCGCTTGTAAAATCATGTAAATGTTTTAGTTCACTCTACTATAAGAATATTTTCCACACAAAAAAAACATCTTTGCTATTTAGACTTGGGTCTTCATTAACTTTATTTCTCTTTACTTTATGGAATATGTAACATTTAAATGTTTTGTTTAACCTAACTGGATTCTAAGAAAAAGAGATTTTTTTTCTGCATAACATTTGTTGCGTTGAATATATTCATGTTGGTGTTTTAATGGATGTTTAGTTGTATTGATTGATATTACACTGTAAGAGTAAGTCACCGTTCTGCATTTGACACAGATTATACCAAAGTCTTGGGACTTTGATTGACAGCCCGAGGGGCTTTGTTACCCAAGCAAGTCCAACTAGATTTACTGTTATACAGTATAACTGTCATCAAACTATCATCGGTAATAAAAGATGTCTGTATATACTGTAGCTTAGTTTGTTGCACAGTAAAATTATTAGAACACAATTATGAGAGATGCATCTATAACATTGTTCTCCTACACTTTGACAATAAAGTCCATTTGATGAGTGGATTTTGATTGTGTTGATGTGATTTATGTCCATTTAATGCTAGGCTTTTCATCTCTGTGTCTGGCATAGGTAAGGATATCCACTTTATAACCCAGTGCTTTTATGAAAGTATGTTTATCATTGGGTTTGGCACTAACTATGCTCTGAGTCAGCAATTTGTTTAATAAAAAATATATATTTTCATTTGATTCAACATAATACTTTAGTTATATAACACATTAGTCACATTTGCTTTCCCAATGTTGTCAAATTTGAACACTGAATTATCAAATATTTAATGGAACAAGCCATCAAATATAACCTGTTGTGATCACAGAATAGAAAATATCACAGTTGTATTGTATAATTTCATAGAAACTGCTTAAGAGAGAACTAGTGTCAGCCTCCTGACTGACATGGTGTCAGACACTAGATGGTGCCATGCTCACAGCCCATGCTCACAGCAACTAAAGGTGGTGCTCCTCATCCATTTGTACAGCTTGTGTTCTCGTCCTGGTCAAGCTAACCACAAATTAGAGTAGGCATGCAAACGTTGTTTGATTTGACTGTATTGTTTTCAGGTGAAGCAGATGACATAGTTTTAGTGTATGTGAGCATACACGTTTAGTGTGGATTCCTTTTGAATACATATTCTGAAGACATACTCATCTGTCGGCTGTGCTGTCCGTGTGCATAGAGAAGGCCATTTAACAAATGTTCTATTAAATTGAATATCTTGCTAGATCGTCATACTATCCAGAGGAAACTATCCCCCTTTATAAACACTCCAGCCAGAACTGCATGTAATATATAAGATAGATCTATTCTTAACTGCAAACAGAGGAAGGGTTGGTTTGATCTCCTGTAATTTGGGGTGAAATGGCTTTGTGGAAAAATGACGTCAACTGCTAATGGAAAAGGCGGGCCTTGCCTCACTGGTGTCGCTGGATGCCCAAGATCTGTTTTCTGCATTTTCTGACCCTGGTGTGTGAGCATTAAGCCTGGAGGATAATACACACTGGGTTTGGTATCAGAGTGTATATGAGGATGATTGGTCTGTATAAACATGAGTGGATGTAGTGAATGTGTTCTTTTTTTCTGTGTGTCCCCATGTTTGGAGATTATATACGGAATATGAACAATAGATATTTGTGTCGATTATTTTGATGTGTTTTGTTGTGCGTGCGGCCCCGTGCGTGCATCCATGCATGAGTGTGCGAAGCGTTCTTCTGTAAGGGAGGTGGGTGCGTGTGCGCCTGCGTGTGGGTCCATGCATGCGTGAAAGCATCCATGCATGTGCGTGCAATGTGCAACTGCATTGTGACGGATGTGTGTATGTGTGTGTGTGTGTGTGTGTGTGTGTGTGTGTTGTGAACACCCGGTTTCCATTACCACGGCATGGCTCTCTCAGCCAGACCACAAACCTCCTGTCTCCACTCTGACTCCACCCAGTGCTGCCACAGGCTTCCCAGAAAAGAGCAGGGTCTAATTAAAAAAAACTTTAATTACATTCATCTCATCATACATATTGGGGGGGGGAGAGCAACTATACACAAACAATTTCATGAGAATGAATGGCTAATCCGACACGTTTTTCCTTATGTAACGGTTTTTAATCAAACCTGCTGACATTCATAAACCATATAGTCTCCCATGGTGTCGTCCTCACGAACAACATCTGGATTTGTAGAGCTGCCTGGTGAGGACCTAATGTTTGTACCATGGGGTTCCACATCCTAATACCATCATGTAATGATCCTAAATAAGAACTGTGATGTGCCTTTTCAGATCGCACAATGTAAAATAAAGATGAAGTCCAAATGTTCATTTAAAAACCTTCATAGTAATGAAAGAAAAACATGGACCTCAGCAGAATTTCAAAGGCTTTCTGCTATCACGTTCTGCATAGGAACTACGTCCTGAAGAACTACGTTCTGCCTGTCTTCCTTCTTCCTCATCAGACCACGTAGTAGCACTTTTATTAACCATGACCTGCCAGTGTAGCCACAGACAAGGTACGCCTTTGTTGAAAAGCATGGAGGTGACCTCAGAAGTCTGCCTTAGTTAAAGGATCTCTCCTTGACCAGCCTCCCCCTGTTGGAGCTGGGGGGTTATCAGGCCATCTCTCCAAGCCTGAGAGCGGGCCTAGCGCCTCGGCCAGCCACGACCTGCTGTCTGGACCCTCCATTGTCCAGGTTTGGACCAGATGTTCCAGCTGAGAGATTAGAATCGCATCACTCCTGCTGGCCAGGGTGCCTCTCCACCCAGACGGACTAGCCCCTTGCCATCCTGCAGAGATAATGAGCAGGGGCTGTCCCTGGTTAAACACAGCTAGCACTGTTATCCTCCCGCCTTCCCTCCCTCCTTCCCTCCCTCCCTTCCTCCTTGCCTTCCTCTGGCCATAGCTGTTATCAGGTTCACTCATGCAAGTCTCACCCTAATGAAATTCCCTGTGTGATCGAGTTCAGGGATCTAAAGCCCAAAGTTCTAATTTGGCAGTGCATAGTTTTATGAGGGACATATATTGTTTGACCTGAAATTCTATTTTAGCTGGGACTTTCTTGTATGTACACTGTGCACGTCATGAGGATCCGCTTTTCTTGCGTTGTTTCTGTTGCTGAAGGAAAATGTTTATGCCTTTCTCTTTCACACTGAATAATCAGCCTCCAAGGATTCTCCTGCTTTGTGTCGGCAACTCTGAGTAACTTTCCTGACACACGCAATTATCTAAATGACGTTTTACTTGAAACTTTCTTGGAAGAGTCTGATCGAGAGCACGGATAATGGACTCCAGACCTACCCTAGAGGAAGCTCGACCCCTTCACCCTGCCTCTGCTGTTTCTGTCAACTGTCTCATCCTCAGTCAGTGCCCACAACATAACAAAAGAAATCCTCTGAGATACAACATAATGAGATGTTTTTTATAACACTCGTTACAAAGGCTAGATGGCAGCTCTCGCCCAAGGACTCTGCCATTGTTATCATAACAGTCTGTCAATAAAGATATGGGATGGCCGAGATTCTTTCCGAGTGGAAGACACAGAATAATAAATGAATCCTACATGGTTGTCAGAGTCAACAGTGTGAACAATGGAGGCTGCCGTTGCCGTGGCGCTCCTCTCCATTGGACAAAATCCAAACGAGCCGAAGTTCAGAAGCTTTGCTTTCCATACCTCAGCAGGTGTTCAAATATCAATTAAAGGAGGCTTGTTTCTTCAATCCCTGATTCCAGGGGTTTCTTGTGTTTTCATGTATAATCTGAAGACCTTTCTGTCTCACTCCCCTGCTGAAGGAAAATAAATGATAAAAGGTATCAGTTCTGTCTGTCTGCCTCCCGTCTGTCTCGGAACACGGAGGTGACCTTTGAAGTGGTGCGGACGGGCTCTGGGTTTCATGAGAGGGGCCTCTGTTCCCTCCAGCCAGACACACACAGGTCCACAGGACCCTCCGTGCGCACACAAGACGACTGGGGAGTCCCTGCAAATATTGACGAATCATTTGAGGCATTTGTCATGTGGAATGGGATTCAGAGCCGGAGGCCTGTATTTCGCAGATTTTCGTGATTAAATGAAAAACGTCATCTCTTCTCTATTTATACTTAAAAAATGTTTTATTTCTGTCGGCCTCTCTCTCTTTTCCTCTTTTCTGTCTCTTTTGTTTTATCGTCGTTTAAGGAGTTTACGTTTACGTTGCCATGACATCGCCGTGGTGACCGCAGCCTCGACACACAAAGCCAGGCCTCAGTGGCCCCCTGAACTAAAGGCACGGAAGAGGAGTTTACATTTCTTATATCGTACTCTCGCACAATCTAGGGTTTCAAAACGAGGCTTAGCCATCGAGGGTCCGGAGCTGAGGAATGACTGGCCTGTTTTTACATTAGAGTCTGGTCGGCGGGGGTCACATAGCTCAAGAGCCTAGAACACAACCTTCAGTCATAAACACCTCATAAGAGGAAGGTCAGCGGCCCTGCTTTCAGAGGCTTTCACTCTCCTCCAGCCCAGCAGTTGGTGCGTCTGCACCGGACGGGATAGAGATAGAGGCTGCGGAGAGAACAGGTGTGATCACACCACTCTGGGCTGGAGCGCTGCGTTCCTGAACAGGATCACTTATATTGGCAAGCTGGAAACTCCAGCTATAGAAAATATTGGTCTGACTTTGCACATACTTAATTCTTGAAAATGACCACAGAATGTTATTAGCTAATGCCAGGGAGTGTGCAAATGTAAACAGGATATGGTGTTGACTCTAAGTCTATACAAACACTCACTTAGAGCATGCCTTTCCCTTAAATGTACACACACCTATGACACGACCCTGTTAGCTGTCAGGGTGGCGTTTGGAGAGCTATAGAAACCACAATGATTAAATGCTTCTGTCTGTGAATAATTGGCCAGCTTGATAAGTGGACTTAGATAGAGACTGAAGGGTGACCTAAGTGATGAAAAGTAAAAAGTAATCCTACACACACACACACTCACACAAGTCAAACATGTGAATAAATGGGTTGCAAAAACGATCCATATTTGGGGTATTTTAAACGCGCCCACATGCGATAGCAGGCCTCTGATCTTAAGTGTTTCCTGTCTTGTGTCGACATAGGTGATGATTTATTTTTGACCCCACCATGCCTCTCCACACCGACACCTACGCAGGCGCAAATGTTAACCTGCTTTTTCTTCCTCAGGCAAGGCCACAGAAAGCGCCAGTCTGGAGATGATTGCATCAAATCTATTGACTTATTCAAAGATGTTTTCAAGCCCCATGGGAAGAATGCCTGTCATGACCCTGAAATCTCCCAGGCTCTGCCTGTGGTGCTGTGTCAGGCTACTGACCATCACAGTCAGCCTCAGAAGCTGTCTTTGAGGCAGTGTACTGAGAGGAAAACGATCCAGAATTGTATGGAGCCCTGACAAACCCAGAATAATAATAGACTCGGTGAACGTTGAAAAGAGGGTTGACAGCCACAAGTTTTCCCACTGAGGGAAGAATGGATCCGATTTTCTGATGTATTTCTTCCAATTCTCTGTCGATTACGGCTGTTCAATGTGATGTTTAAATCTCATAATGCATCCCGTTACATTTGTAGTTCAACCTACTCCTTGGACATGCTGAAAACATTAGGGACTGAGTCCTTTTTAGTTTCATTTTTTGGAAAAGAGCATGAAAGCCACTCCAGTCTGAATTTGTGGCCGACTGGTTCACATTGAGCTCTTGCTCTTTAATGAGAAGCATTCCTGACGAGGAGCGGAATAGATGGCTGACTCACAGTCCTTTAATTTTCATTATATGTGCTTTAGATTTTGGCCTTCCCCTTAATCGCTGCTTTCAAGCGACACCAGGTTGTCAGTGCCTGTGTGTGTGTGTGTGTGTGTGTATGTGGGTGAATGTGTGGGTGTGTGTGTGTGTGGGGGGGGGTGAATGTGGAGAGGGGGGAAGGGGGATTCACACATGTGGTTTGGAGTAGTGTTCAAGGGCAAGCCACATGTTTCACGGCTACTATCTGCCTGGCAAGCTGGTGCAAGAGATGAAACGTGATCGGCAATGTTTTTATGCCTCTTGCCCTGCTCCTAGGAATGCGGCCAGTGTTTGGCTGGCTAGCTTTGCACTTGTGAAGAAGTGGTTGTGATGTGAAAGTACCATAATCATCACATCTTCACTGCGTAGTGTACTTTAAACTGATGAACGATTTCCTTAGTAGTTTCAAAGTCTTATACAGCTACATTGACATACATACTTTAAATCTTGTAATACTCACTTCATTACATTAAACCATTGGATGGATGTGAATTCTGTAGACATACTGTATGTATGTCTTTACCAGTATTTGTTTTTACTTGTCAGGGAGGAGTCTGTGTGTGTATGAGTTGTGTGAGTGTGTGTGTTTAGAATTACTTTACATTTTCGTTGCTATACACTATAATTTGTTAGCTTGACAGCTCTTGATTGCTTTCTCATAAACTCCAGAATTGGAGTTCAAGAGAGAACATTCAATAACTGTCTCTCCATGGGACTCTCAGTCTGTCTCTCCATGTGGCTTTGTCAACTACATTTAAAGAAAGGCTTTGCATCCAAATATTCAGAATCAATACATTTGAAAACCAATTGGCTTGTGTGTGTTTGCATTCATTGCTAGGTGTAGTGACCATTGGAGGGAGACGGCATCAGGTCTGAAGTCCCAGAGCTGTGGGACAGATGCACCCGATTAACTCAAGCTACTTCAGATTAGCTGCCTTTTGAAGTTCAAGTTCCTTTTTTGTGACAGTTTCTTTTGGAGACTGGCGATGCCGTGTAACCCGAGACTTTGGGCGGTCTGGGGGAGAGGGGCGTGGGGGTCTTTTTGGGTGGTCCCCCTAGAATAAGGAATGCAGGAGGTTAGCCTCTGAGCTCATACAGATTGCTCTGTCACACAGCATCTGATAGGCTCCCTGAAAAAGCCCTCGCACTGCCTCTGAACAAGCTTCAGTATGTCCTGGCCTCTGAGCTGATGGTTCAATAGACATAATTATCTTACAATAGAAATATGTGCTGTGATGAAAAATAATGATAGAAATAGACATGGGAAAATGAAATGTTCTGTTTGATATATGTATAAGATGGACTATACTGTGATATGATTGTGGTCTATTGTTGATCAGAAGGATGACATGTCCTTGGTGGAACCACAATGCATCCCTCAGGGGCTTCCCCCTCCCCCGCTCCCTCTCCCCCCCCCTCCCCCCCCGCCCCACTCTCCCCAGGCTAATCCCCTCCCTTCACAAGTCCCTTTGGTGGAGAAACTTCCACGAGCTGATGACAAACACCCCTGAAATATGACATGTTTAATCCAAGATTGGACTGTATTAAATATCCGGAGCCACACAGCCATCAGCCTGTGGTTCCAGGGCTCTGGGCTCCATCAGAGCTGCTCTGAGAGTCCTCCTCTGAGTCCTTCTGTACTCTACAATGTTATCACCAGGCCGTCAGCACCAGTGTCACACACGCAGCCAAAATACCTCAACCTCATGTCTGCATGTTTCCAAAAGAAAAAGGCTCTGGACGGTTGAAAAACTGGAATTTCTCCTTTAGCTTGCCATGTACTCTCATAGAATGGTTTTATCGAATTGAAAGCATCATTAGGAGAGTTAGTATTTGCATGTGGAGTGTTCCACCTTTACCTGTCCACTCTGGTTTAGAAGACTGGTTTACAGCGGGATAAAGTAAGGACAATTCTGAATTAAATGCCATGATATGTCAGAATATCCTAAAGTTAGCCAATAATGTGTCTCTTTGTTAAGCAGCAAGTCATAAAGCATGCTGAGGTAAGGTGTAGTGTCAAGCCAAGTAAGAAAGACAGATTGCCGGTGCGACAAGCTAAAGATCCCTTGGTCGTAAATAATAGTATGTATTGCATTTTGGAAATGGCAGCTAAATGTTTATTGTACATGAATTATTGCATTGTCACCATCAGTTGCAGAAAGTTCCTCTCCCCCTCACAGTGAATACAGAATAATCTTGTCATTACAAACAAAGTTGCTTCTGCACCTGCACGATGAGGTACAAGAATCCTAAACTGAAGAATGAGCAACCTTAAAGAAAGAGGAAAAGATGGTTATGGCAACAACCACAAAGAACTAAAGGAATATTCCTGTTGAACACTGCTGAATAATGAGGAGGGTTCTACAAGGAGACAAGCATCGGAGATTAGAGTTCATCACTGTGATAATGTGGTTGTTTTTCCACGGTCATCAAACATCTGTTTCAAACCTGCAGGATCTCTGGACAGGAAGAGCTCTGCGAGGAGATGGAGGCAATGTTTGAAAATATGTTTCCTCACAACTCATCAGTAATGAAGTGTTTAAACAGTGTGGGTTCTAGGGGGCCATGGGAGACAAGTCTTCCCTGCAGATCAAAACATCTCCTCTGTTTCTAATGGTTTCAAATGTCACAAAACACTCAGGCCTGACAATTTATTATCTTAGCCAGATGCCCGTTGGACGCATACCTTGATGGATGTTTTTTGAAGATCTAATGTGTGACTGACTGGCAAGCATGAATAGCTTAAAAAGGGTATTTGCCTTTGAACCTTTGGCCTGGCAGGCTTTAAGAAACCAGCATAGGCCAGATTTCACATCTTGCACCATCATTCATGAAACTATCTCCACCTTGTAACACAATCACATGAATTGTATCTACTTTATCAATTGTCTCGGGCCTTAAAACAGTCGCTTTTGTTGTGAAAACAAAAGTGACTTAACCTTGACAAAATTGGCTTTCTGGCATTGGTACCCCGGGGAAAATGATCTGTCAAGATGTTGTCCTAATGGACTGCAGCTGATCCTCCCCCTGCTTTCCCAAGCTCATTCCATCTCTCCATAGCAAGTTCAGAAGAGATTCTTAATGAGACACAGGCCCGACATTCCTGTAAATAAAAGCCTGTGGGCTCCAAAACGTATTGTTCATATTCAAGAAGACATTTTTTTTGCAGGATGACAACTGTCATGTGACTGAGGGGAGCAGAAGAGCACACACACTGTTCTCATCAGAAGATGGCCAGGAGGAGCCAGGAGGAGCCAGGAGGAGCCAGGAGGAGGATGGATGCTTCTGCATGCTGGGACAGAGGAGCTGGGACTGAGGAGGATTGGGGTTAGGCTTGGTGTTGGGCGGGGGGGGTCTGGGTAGTGTCTGGGTAGTGACAGGACAGTGTCGTGTATGAGGCTGTCTATGTGATCTTAGTGCTTTGTTCATACTGAGTTAGAGGAGGCTTTGGAATTCGTTCAAATGGCAGTTCAATTAAAGTTAGGAGATGAGGGAGGATGTTGTTCTAAAAGACAGACAGGCAGACAGACAGACAGACAGACAGACAGACAGACAGACAGACAGGCAGACAGGCAGACAGGCAGGCAGGCAGACAGACAGACAGACAGACAGGACAGACAGACAGACAGACAGACAGGCAGACAGACAGACAGGACAGACAGACGAGCAGACAGACAGAGAGAGGAAGTTGTGTGGGATTGTGTTTCACACACCCACACACAGTGACCTCTGTGGGTAAATCAGACACTGATGAGTGGTCACATTGTTGATGACAAGAGTCCAAGACAGGCCTCCCATCAAAGATCATGTTGTCATGGAGACAGTCGAGGCCCAGTCGAATACATTACCCAGACCACCCTTTGATCCTTTAGAGACGATAGGGTCATGTGTCCACCACATGAAATAAGCCACTTACATGAGCACTTGAGTTATGTAGGCAGAAAATGTCAATGTTGATCATTAAGCACAAATGAAAAACTATATATTTTTAAACCTAGTTAAGAAACATGTTGTGTGTTTGTGATTGCTCTGATCATTAGCATCACCCTGAGTAAACTCAACTGGTCTGATTGTTTGTGAGTAGGTTATGTTATTGATTTGATCGTCAAGGCAAGACTGTTGCCCCACGGTTTACACATGCCGTAAACATCCCTCTACATCTATCTCACATGGTCATGGAAACACTGACATCATCCCAAGCTCACACAGGGGACCTAACAGCCAGCCTCTGTCAGACAGAGAGCACGGCGAGGCGTGGGACAGAGAGGGGGACCCAGCTGGGACACTTTGAAGTTGACAGAGAGGGCTGGACCTGCTTTTGTGGGAGTCCCGGCGGGTCCAGCGGTGGTGCTCCTCACCTCAGCGCGCCCAGAGAAACAGTCTTAATGTAGGTCTTCATGTTTCTGTGGTCAGACTACCAGGGATGGAGCTCTAGGCTTCCTGCTGAGAGCCAGACCCTACGGTGTCACGTGAGGGACATAAATCAAGCCCTAATGGGGTTTCAGAATGGTGCACTACCAAGGGCATGGCTTCTTAATGTCTGAGATGAGATGTGTTTCTGGCTTGGCCTGATGTGTTTCTGTTGTTTTCTGCTGCACAATATGGCCCCGGCTGCCACATTACAATCCCAACATGAGACTATTAGACGTCAAGTTTTATGTTCCCAGAACACAGAGGGCTCCTTATGACAATGTTTTCACGAGCTTCAGGAGAATAACAGCACAACAGAGGAGAAACTGTTGCCCGTGGAAGCTGCTGACGAGAGATGAAAGATGATGCAGATAGCAGAACTGTGGCTGTTCTGTTTCCACGGTGCCGTGTAAAATCTCTCAGGAAGAAGACACCCGTGTCTGTCTGCTTCGGTGTGGGAGAACTTTCAAGTCGACTTGGCTGGCACAGCGGCAGTGGTCCCCCACCCCCCATGGTGTTATTTATATATGCCTCTCAGCCACAAGCCGGTCCTAACAGCATCTGGTTCTTCTTGCGCCTGCGGTCACAACACTGAGAGAGAGCCACATCAAAGCTCCATCCAGCTCGCCCACAGAGGAGACAGGGGGAGGAACGGACGGCACAGATCTGGGACAAATTCTATTTCTCACACACTTACCACAATCTGACTTCGCTCATGGAAAGATTGCAGTGCACATCGTTTAGGTCCCATTGAGAATCGATGAATCTTCAGCCCTGACCGCTTTGCTTGTAGAACTCTCCGGTTATAGCTCTCTTCCCTCACTAAGGGCTCTTACGGCTATTTGTAAGCTGTTGTGTGGGAGCAGTTCTGCTCATCTGTATTGTAAACGAGTAACAAACGCACACACACACACTAACGTGCACACACTCACACACTCACACACACACACACACACACGCACACACGCATAGTATGCCACAGATCAAAAGAGTTGGGGGGGGTGGGGCCCTTGTGTTGTGAAATGTGACTCCACAGTCATTTTCCTTTCAATCAAGTATACCGCAGCTCTAACATGTGCGAACATGCCCTCTGGCCCTTCCAGTGAACGCTTATTTGAATACATAGACTGTGCAGGGAACAGTAGAACGAAGAAGATCACCATTAGAGATTAGGAAGTACTGTTTGCCATGCAGGCAAATAGTGTGTGGTTTGATGATTTCTGGTGTCAAACCTCAGTGTGTTGTTCAAGAAGCCCAGGCTGTCAGCAGGAAACTGGAGCCACCTGTCTATCTTCAGGGCGATGATATCAGCAGGGTCAGAGCCACAGGAAGGTGGATTCCAGCCAACAAGTCTGTCTACAAGCCCTCAGGGAGAAACTCCCCGAAATACCTATGGATAGCCTACATTCTAAAGCCCTCCTAAAACATGTTGTACACAAAAACTTAGGAATTTCTCCTGGGAACAGACAATTAATTGGCACAGTTATCGCCACAATTAGTAAACAAAGCTTGTGAATAATTATTGTAAACACAGCCAATTTGAAAAACATTAATGTGTCATGTACTTAGAACAAGTGATTTGTTTGTATGCATTCTGTGAATGCCATTCTTTGGTGGCATGAAAACCATTGAGTTTTAGAGACAGGTCTCCAGCCATGCTCTTGACACTTGAGTGTAGAATGTCCTGGAAGGCTGGGGAACGTTTCACAGCTAACTGTTGGCCGTCAGTCGTGGCGTGCCTCAGTGTTTGATCCCTGCAGCGATCTGTCTCACCCGGTGGGGAAAACCCAGGAAAAGACAGAAAGGAAAACCACGAGGGTGGACAGATGGATCAAAGCTTTAAGACAATACTCAGTTCAATGAATTGATGGATATTCTAAAGGGATTCAAATAAAGCTGCACTTCTGAACTGACTCTTCTTGAGTCACTTGGTTGGGAGTTGGTTTTATTTGGATTGTAGAATATGTCCTGTTTGTTGACCGTGGCATGGTCATTGTGTGTCTCCTCTGTTGTGGCTGGGGGAATGAGACTTACAGTAAGACCTCAACTTCCTGCCCCTTGAGTGTAGTACGAGAGGATCTTAGAAGTAGCCGAGCCGTGAGTTCACCCAGCAGCTGGCACTGCAGTGTACAAGGAGGGCCTTTTGTATGGGGCTTGGGAGGGTTGCATGGAACAGCAGCCACACCACAAAGATTCCAGTTCTGGCACCAGTGACAAATGGCAGCCTCTGCCTCAGCCTTGGCCCACATCCTCTCATGGCCTAACTCTGGCACTGGTGGAGGAGGAGGGGGTCAACTGAACACCATCAAGTACACCAAGTACTTTCTCTCACTCTCTCTCTATAGTTCTCTCTCTCTCTCTCTAAAATGTCTCTTTATCTCTCGATCAGCCTTTTCCGGTCTCTTCGTCCATCTCCTCACTCTCCATCTCTTTCTCTCCCTATTTCTCTCTCTCTTCTCTCTGATGAGAGAAGCTGAGAACAGGGTCTCTGTGTTCCCCTCCATTGTTTGTGTTTCTGTGGTGGATGAGTTCTGTTGTTTCCGTCCCAGTACTGGGGTTTGGGGGCAGATCTCTTTAATCACCAAACAGGGCTTCATAGCATGCCTTGCTAACATCAGAGGGATTTCACACAAAGGGGCCTCTTATTGCACATGGGAGTATTTACCAATGCAACATGGCCAAGACGAGTTACTGCCCCTCCTCTCGGCTCTCTCCAATCTGGATTGATTTAACTGTGCCGCTGCCATTGTCTATACAGCAGATGCCGGCCATATTGACACAGAGCTTTGGCACAGCAGCTTCAGACAACCTTTCCTGTAGACTATGCTAGACTGCCTTATCCGTGTGTGACTCGTGATTTGGCTGAGGACATTGTTTCTGGTAGCAAAGGAGAACGGTGAGAGGAGATCCTGAGTCTGCATCACAGTCAGCTTGATTGCAATCTGTAGATGCAGAGGGAATATGGGTAGAGTTGTGATGATGCGATTCAAAATGATAGAATGGTATATTCTACAGCACGCATGATGCTGTTAGCAGGCTGTTGTCGTGCACCACACCCTTCTTCAATCTCTTACTTTATTGCTCTCCAGAAATTACGCAAATGTCTAAAGGGACACACGGAAAAAACATGAGGAGAGAACAGCACATCCAGACAATTATTTTTAACATGTCTTTAATCAGATCCAGAAAGACAACAACTTTGAAATGTCCCTCACATCATCCATCTGTGCTGACATGTTAGGGGACGCAAGCAGTAAACTTTAATTCGAAAAATATGTCTGTACCCTTCTGTCATGTTCTAAATATAAGGGAAATGTCAATTTGTACCAGTGAATTTTAGCGGTAAACAAACTTTGGAAAGTTCTCAATGGTCAAGAAAACCTCCCTGATGAAATTACATTTCATGGGCATGTATAGATTCCATGTGTTAAGACTGATTCACAAGAGACTGGACTTTGTCACCATTCATTTCAATTTCAGAACAATGCTCATGTTCATCCCTATCTCCCTCTCATCTAGCTAACACAAAGGAGGTGCAGTGAGCCTTTGATTAGCCACATAGGACAACACAAGGGTCAACGCACCATAACAGCCCTCCGCTCAACTCCCTGTTCCTGTTCAGGGCTCAATGGGATCCCCCCAGCTAATATGCCTCTCTCTTTCCTGGACCCACCAAATCCTGTCGCTTCTAGGGTGTTTGTCCGGATATAACACAGGGCCTTTCCGGAACGATAGAACAGGGGGAATAAAAGAAGGAGGGCTGGAGTCATTCTCCCAGAGCACAGATCCAGGATTAGAAGAGGGAGAGTAGATTCCATGGTGACTACCAGGGAAACCTAGTGATGAGGCCAAGCTGTCAGACAATAGAGATTACTGAGAGCCTTGCCTGGACACTGATCTCCTGGTGAATGCTGCTGTTATTCTAGGTCAGGATTGAAGTATTCTAAAAAATCTTAGCTGAGGGTTCTGTTTGCACATACTGCATGTGGTTGTTCACAGAATTCTGCTCTTTTTCTTGTTTCCCTGATGCCGTTGAAAAGGTGACTGAACAAGAAAAGAAAAGAAAAAAACAAAGTTGAACATTTGAGTTCAAATCTTGGAAAAATGCCTTGCCTATCTGTGCTCGCTGGATCAAGAGGGTTGAGGAGTAGAGGTTGAGATGGGGAAGGTGTTAGTGTGTCGCCCGAGGGTCAATAGGATTAGAGAGGAACGCAAAGCCTGCAGTTCAAAGAAACAGGTCAAAGTCAATAGGCCAAATCTTTGACGGCAGTTTGGGTCCCCCCCTATCGCTTTTGCTCTATGCAGGTGTTTGGGTCTGCCTTTCTTTGATATGTTTCCCTTCAAGCACATAAAAATAAAAAAAAGTATGTACGTGCCAGAGTCAAAGACAAATGTGCAGTGATAATCACATCAGTTATGACTTGTGATCTCTAATTGCTTTGTGTTCAAACTACGCATGTTTGGCCATATTGGGCTTGATCCCTAAAAGACAGAGACACGAAGACTAGAGGCTCAGTATTACACCTGCTATAAAAGGTACTAAACTCTAAGATATGCATTTCACATATTACATTTAATTAAATCATTCAGTTATTGCATACATTTTGTCAAAAAGCTGGGCTAAATCTTATGCACGTAGACGACTATGAGTCGTATTATGCCACGCCCCTAACAATCCATCACAGACGGGGGCGTAAAAAGTTGCTCCAGACTTTCCACACGAGGAACGCGCTGCGCGTTGAGGACGTGCGCAAATGGTCGATGTGGTCCGATGGTCGATTACTATATTGAAGTAAGACCAGTTTTTGTTCTCAAGGTGCATAACCGACGAAGATCGTAGGCACATTACATCTGTAGGCCTATAGCTCTGTTCACAATTTGGAAAACTAGTCATGCTGCGGACTTGAATAGTTTGGCGATTTAGTCGAACTTGAACTTCGGATGGATCAGGTGCTCTGTTTTGCTCCCTTGTACCTATATATGGACGAAGATTTTTTATCACTTGATTTAAGTTGCATCAACAGCAATAGGAATGGTGTTTGAATATAAATCATTCACCCACACTGGATAAATCATGTCGACATTCATCTCGGAAATCAGGACGGAGGGCTGATCATTGCAGACTGTAGACAAGTGAAGCTGCTCAGCAGTTTGCAGAAATGGAGTCACCTATAGTATTGCTTCTAATTGTCCTTTTAGGTAAGACCTTATCACGTCTGCTTGATTTCTATATTGTTCTGTATTTCTAAAGAATATCAATTGAAATGTGAAAAACGAATGGGTCAGAATTCAATTCAATTCTGGCGATTGATGAAGTGTTAATATCCTACAGTTGATCAGCAGATTCAATAATATATCTCGTTATTGGTAGGCCTACATGGAGTATGAAAAGCAACTACACATTATTGCCTGCGCTACAGGTCTGCTGTGCGTCGGTCCAGAATATAGGCATAGAAGCACAGTAACCTGGCTGAAGCGGGACTTGCAACTGCTTTAACGAGTAGTTTACACCTGTTTACACCGCTACCGCTTATTAGTGTAGCCTATTGTGTGTGTGGATGCGCATGCAATATAGGTTACTCAATCTCAGCAGTGAGATAGAGTTGATCATAACTATATTTTTTTCTGCAAATACATTTTTTGGAATTAGTCTTCAACAGGTTATTCACCAGAACTATTGCCTCATTGATGTAGGCACGTTATTGAAAGACAAAAGCAATATAGGGTAGCCTTGGGCTATCGGCTGGATGAAAGCATTGGGAGAGTTAAAACCTTTCAAGTTTAAACTATTCTATCCGGCCGAAAAACCACAGAAGTGGCGGATTACTGGACTGGAGTTGACCTTTTCCATCTGGTGGTAATAACAGTGGAAGCAGCCTCTTGGCTACCACTTCAGATGAACTGTGAGATTAAAAGTATATATTTTAGAAACCACTTGCTCTTAAGTGTGTTTAAGTGTATCTAACATGTAATCAATATTGTTAGACGCGATCAAACCACTGTCAAGGTTCATTAGTGTGTGCTGTAAATTTATAGGGCAAGTGATTTTCAGAGGATAGTCTGAAGCAGTGAGTTCATAAAGTCCTTGAAAATGCTAACATCAATATTTCTATTCCGTAATTGTCGCTTTAATCCACAAATAATCTAATTTAGACAGACAAACAAAATGATCACCTGGTGTATTAAAATTACATAATTAAATGGGTAATATGTTTAGAGATTAATGAGAAAACATTCTAAAGAAAATCCAGGCATAATGCCATTGGAGCTCTATGAATAATTCAACTTAATATAGAAAGCATACAAGGTTTATCTGAGTATGAAACTACATGCAGTCCTAGTTGATGATGTGCTATTGGAACGGTTCTGCTTTTTCTGTTCCCCAAATGATCTGGAATACTTCAGTTTGTCAGGGGTCCCAAATTTCTTACCTCACTGGTAGGAGCTCGCCAACTGGAAATGTTCTCCGTGGTTAAGAGCTTTGGGAGTTTTGTGGGCTCTTTGATTTAGATAGAGGGCAATGGTTTAGGAAAGTGGTGCGGGACCAGAAAGTCTTGAGTCTGCTTATTGGCCTCTGGCTGTGGGAGGCTTAAAGATATGACAACTGAAGGGTTAAAGACGGTAAGTTGAGGAGACTCCCATCTCTCACCCATGCAGCATGTCTAAGTACTGCTGGTTTGCACACCCATGGGTGAGTGCGTTGTGATCATTGATCAGCTTTAGATTACTTTTGAAACTGATATTACCTTGCATACAAATTCTAGAAAAAGAACATGCATTCAAGATACACATAGCAGGACAACATACCATGTGCGTGGTTTGACATAATCAGGTGTCTAAGCCACTATGTTAACATGATGGATGCTAATGCAAAACTTGTAAGAAACAAAATAGCCTGCTGTCTCACCAGTGGTGTTATCCAGTCCAGATGACTGTATTTTGTATCAGGTGTACTGTTATTCAGCATGGCTCAATGCTCAGGAATTTGTTTTATGTTTGGCATGGGAAAGTGATATCTTTACCTCAGTGTAAATCTTTACGTTTTCAAGAGCTATCTTTCCTTTATGTCTAGTGTAAATCCTGACCACAAGTGTGAATGATATGTGTGTGTGTGTACATTGTACGTGTGTGAGGTCCTAACCTGAGATTCAACCTGCTATTAAACCAGTGGTCCGGTGTGACCAGCAGTGGAGTAAAGAGTATGTTTACATAACACATATCTCCAGGAAGTTCACAACAGTGGTTTCTGGTTTCCTCAGTTTTAAAACAAGCTCTTGGCAGCGGCTGAGGGTCTGTCCTCTGGACAAGGCCAAGCTGCAGGTGCAAACAGTCTAGAAAGGTCCACAGAGCAAACTGAAAAGCAATCTCTTTGATATGCGTACAGCTCCCGCCAGCACTTCAGCATTACTAATGATACCAGCTGAGTCCTGAGATCATGTGCGCTCACTCTTCTACTGAGAAATACCATCATGTGGTAGTTCAAATCTTTATATATCTGATATTGAGTAGATACACTTAATAAGCTAAAACAGTCAGATGCCTGCTTGGTCATTTAATTTAACAATTTCCTTAATTCTGTTTCCCCACACAAACTTAGAATAGAGTTAATACTACTAAATACTATTATACCATCATTTCAAGTGGTCAAGTGATATTGCTGTGCAAATCATGTAGAAATAATTATAAAAGCCAAGTCTTTATTTTAAAGAAGATTTTTATGAAATTACAGCTATACATGTAATAAATCTGCTGCTTTGAAGGCTTTTCTTTGGATGCTCAGATGTTCTTTGCCTCAGGCTTTGAAAATACTTTAATTTCCTACATTTCATCCTCTTAAGCCTGGCCCATTGTTAAAGGTTTTGTTATTTCATGTGGTGCGCCAGCAGCACACTAATGAAACTGAAGGTTTTGAATACTTTTTGGATTGCTCAGCTACTTTAGAGTCTGAGTAAGTAAAATATAATGAAAATAAATAACTAAATATAAACCGTGTTTTCATCACAAATTATTTTTATCGTGTGAGTCATCTACAGTATACTGACTGATGACATACCTGGTGTAACAGGTCATTGATCCTCTGTAGTTAATCCCTAAGTGATGACAAGGGTTCAATTGACTACCTTAAACCTCTTATTACTTCAAAGATGTTCAGTCGATTGAAGCACAGAAAGCCCCTGGACCGCACATCAGAGTAAAAGTTGATTGATGACATTTCGCTCAAAGCCAAATCCAGACAAATTCGTAAAGGTTGTACTGTAAAGCATTTGAAGAAAACTTTAGATGTCCTTAATTGCTCTGGGAGACTACTGATCTTTTTCTTGTGACTTAAAATTCATCCCACTGGTTTGTAAGCATGGACATTCATTTCTTTGACAACATTATTTGTCAGGTGCTTTTGGGGCAGTTTAAAACAGGAATGTTTTTTTCAATGTGGAATGTGTGTAGGCCAGACAAAGGGTTCAAGATTACATTTGACCAAACTCACAATAGCATTAAGCCAAACGTTCTTTGACAAAATATTGCTACGTTTAAATGTTCATGCTGTTGTTGTTTTTCTGCGCAGGTTGGAGTGAAGGTTCCTCTCTTCATTACTCCGACGGCAGGACCAACCATTTCTCCCTCGAGAAAACATTTGGTAGGCCAGTCAAGGAGTCCCAGTGCCACCATATGCTCAAGCATCTGCACAACGGTGCCCGCATCACAGTGCAGATGCCACCCAACATAGAGGGTCATTGGGTGTCAACCAGGTGAGTTGTCTGTCTGGAGTACGAACATAGATCCCTTTCGTCCACTTTTGAGAAGAAACAAAAAAACTGTAATTACTTGACCTCACCTCCTTTCTGTTCTTTGTGTCAGCTGTGAGGTGAGACCAGGCCCCGAGTTCCTCACCCGCTCCTACCAGTTCTACCCAAACAACACCTTCCGGGCCCACCAGTTCTACTACGGCGACAACCACTGCACCACCCCCACCTACACCCTGGTGGTGAGAGGGAGGCTGCGCCTACGCCAAGCCTCCTGGATCATCCGTGGGGGCACCGAGGCCGACTATCAGCTCCACCGCACCCAGCTGGTGTGCCACAGTGCGGCTGTGGCCAAAGACATGAGCCAGAGGCTCAACCGCAGCTGCCGTGGGGCCGTGAGGGGCAAGGGGCCCTGGAAGCCCAACGTGAGCTACGAGCTGTGGAGCGAGGAGGGCGGCTGTGACTGCACGCAGGGGCTCAACTTTGCCATGCACGAGCTGCAGCTGCTGCGGGTGGAGAAGCAGTACCTGCACCACAACCTGGACAATCTGGTGGAGGAGCTGTACCTGGGAGACATCCACACAGAGCCGGCCCAGAGGATGTACTACCGGCCTTCCAGCTACCAGGCGGCACTGCAGAACGCCAAGGTCAGTGGGTGTTAGTGGGTGTTAATGGGTGTTAGAGTTGTTGTCACATGAGGTTTTACAGTGCTTGTTGTCACAGTTGGTGTTTCGATGGTGGTTAGTGGTTATGTCTTTCACAAAGGGGTGTTACGGGTTGGTAGAGCTTTCCAGTGATTACCCTTGCACAGTTAGTCATCCTTTTCTCAGGACATGTTTTATCAAAATGTTGGCTGAAGAGTTACGTGTCCAGTTGTACTGGGGAGATGAGTCAGTGTGTCTTAATACTGTCACAAGAAAGACAATTAGTTCAGTGTCGACAAAGGAAGTCATTTCGAGTTTTTACATCACAGAGCAACAGTTGTCCCTCTGCGAAACCCAATAGCAATGCACCAACTGTCACCCTTTAAGTGGATTACTTTGAAATCCTTTCTAGTCTCCTGTCTAAACAAACACACATTTGTCCAGAGATGATAGGGCTTGGTATCGTTGATCTCAATGTAAACAGTGCACGGGTGAGGAGCTGTGATCAGACAAAGTCCCCCGTGGCTCTGTAAATGACCAGTGCAGTGCTCTTAAGCTCCACTGGGCTCCAGAGAAGAAACGGGAAACCCGACCTATCTCTGGGAGTGATCAACATGTGGTATTCCTAGAATCTGGTATCATGCGTCCTTGGGAATTATTCCGCCCAGCGCATAGCAGGTCTGATTTCATACATGCCTGAGGCCGTATCAAAACGTTTGCATTTTTCTCCTCTCTTTTTTTCATCCCTTCTCTGTTTTCTAGGCTGCAGTCTGTATCGACCATATTTCATTACAGCTGGCTTTAACTCAACACCAGCATGAACCATCTGTACTTTGTTTGCAAACAGTTAAGCTTGTACCAGTAAAGGGAGTAGATGTTGTAATGGAGGAATCTATATGGAGCCTGATGCTCGGAGAACTGCCTTCGTCCTTCTTTTAAGAAAACATAAAAATAAAATCATCAACCAGACCATCTAGTGAGGCGGTAACAGTTATTATGTTGCCATGGTGACTGTACAATCCATTAATCTGAAGTGGCATGATTAGGTCTGGTCTGAGTCCAGTCCATTATGCAATGCTGCCATAATGTTCCTCTGAGGGTATTGGATAGATTCTCAGCAGCGATGCAAGAGCAAGACATCGTTTGGTTTTACTTTTTTAGACTAGTGTAGACCCAGTGGTACGGAAACACCATTTGTGACCAATATCTGTACTATGACAGTAGATGAATCTATCCCATGCAGAACTATGTTAAGTCGCCATAAGTTTGTAGACAGGTAAGACAAGGGGGATAAAGGGTGTCAGGAACGAGCCCAGCAGTAAGGAAGCCTGTGTTTTATGAGCTGAGGGTACTTTAGAGGCTGAAACATCTTTTACTCACATGCAATCTCTCTCTTCTCTCTTTCCTATATATTCCTCTCTCCCATTATCTTTATCGTCCCCTTCGTACATGGAACAGTACACACGAGAGGCCACTGCTTCAGTGGTCCTGTCAACCCCTTCACACTGAGCAGCTCATGAACTGCACCAACATGGTTTTAGCCCAGCAAAGGGTTGAAAAGTCTGCTTTTCTTTCTGGTGATTTATCGTCCCTTGCCTGCCTTAAATCGTATACAATCATAACGTTGTCTGTGAAGGAACTGGACTTGTGTTACCACGAAATAGTGAATTATTGTAAAGTTTTCTTGATTTGTCCCTATGGAAGGGTGTCTGTAGAACCTATAAGATGTAAAAGGCATAGGTGTCCATGATGGAACCTTCTTCTTGTCTTAACAGGATGTCTGCTTTAGGAATTTGGCAAAGCATACATGACATGCAATAAATTAGATAAATGGCCTCATCTACGATACCTTTGACCCTTCTATCCATAATCCCATCGGTGTCATTCATTCCTAGAACCATGACCACGGCTGCATAGCCTGTCGCATCATCTACCGCTCCGACGAGTTCCACCCGCCCATCCTACCTCCACGGGCAGACATGACGGTGGCTCTGTACGGCCAGTGGGTGAGCCAGCGCTGTGAGGTCCGGCCAGAGGTCCTGTTCCTTACCCGCCACTTTGTCTTCCATGACAACAACCACACTTGGGAAGGCTACTACTACCACTACTCTGACCCCATCTGCAAACACCCCACCTTCAGCATCTACGCCCGCGGGCGCTACAGCCGAGGGGTGCACTCCACCGATGTGATGGGTGGCACTGAGTTTGTCTTCAAAGGTGACTATGCCATTGTTTGTGCATGCGAGTGGGTGGACTGTTGAGACATGTATGGTTAAACACAGGGCAATAATGTTGGAATGAGAACTAAAAATGATGAATTGCCTCCTCTCTCTCCCCTCTCCAGTGAACCACATGAGAGTGAGGCCTATGGATTTGGCAACCACCTCCTTGCTCAACGTGTTCAATGGGAACGAATGTGGAGCCGAGGGCTCCTGGCAGGTGGGGGTCGAGCAGGACGTCACCCTGACCAATGGCTGCGTGGCACTGGGCATCCGGCTGCCCCACACCGAGTATGAGCTGTTCCGTATGGATCAGGACGCCCACGGACGCTACCTGCTCTACAACGGCCAACGGCCCAGTGACGGCTCCAGTCCTGACCGGCCTGAGAAGCGGGCCACGTCCTACCAGATGCCTCTGGTCCAGTGCTCTGCCAGCAGCCAGAACTCAGAGGACGGCGGAGAGGACAACGACCGGCCCCTGAGGCTTAGCAACAGCTGTGCAACGGGTCACAGAGGCCAGCCCAGGGACGTCCCACTGCTTCTGGTTTTATTGGTGACTCTTCTGTTCCCTTGGGGCTGCAGCTTCTAAACTGTTTGGCTGAACACGAGAGCCAATGATGAAAGGAGTGGCACAAGCACCAGGAGAGAACTGACTGCTTGTTAACTTGACACACTTGAACCTTTTTTTCTCTGCTCTTTCCAAGACTATGGAAGCTGGGGTCACCAAGGTGGAGAACAAGTTGAGACTTGTTCTTTTGATACCTGTTCTTTGAACTCCTTACCAATTACCAAAGACTTGACACTGCTGCACCAGAGAAACTGCACTTTAGTAGAGAAGATGAAAAGTCTGAAAAGTTGATGTACTAACAGACAGGACTTGTGGACAGGATTGGTGTCTATGTGATTCAAGAGTTTAACTTGAGATGTTACGTGTTTTGGTACTACAAGCAGATAAAATACTATTAAGACAACGTGGTCTCTTGTTTTATGAAGAAAAATACAGATTTTCAGGATGCAGGGTAAAAGGGATATACAGTAGACCTACAATGTATTTTCCCTGACAAATTGTATATACTGTGTGACTAGAGGCTTTTGTCCTCAATTGGATTTAAAAACCCTGCAGGTTTCAGTAAATCAAATTTAAGAAATGTTAAGACCATAAAGATTTAAATTTAAGACCTACTTGATGCATTACCAAACTCTTATCACTGCGTACGTACCAACACCAATATCACCCAGAAAGAACTACAACACACCAGGCTGTGGGTGGCGCTGTAGTGAGGGTACTGCTGAGGGACCTGTGGTGTAGTGGGTTGAGAACAGGGCCTAAACTACAATAACCTGGGTTCAAATCCAGCACAGAGCCTAGTGACAAACACATCCGTGGGCCCAGATCCCTGTAACCACAGTGCACTCCCCGACTGTCCAGATCCCCTCTCCCAACTGTCTTTCCAGGTACACAACCGTCCCACCAGGAAAGTCTCATCCAAGTCTAAAAAGAAATGGACCTTTTATCAGTTTTTTTTATAAGTCGGGTTTTAAGTCAAAGAGCAAAATTTGTCCTATTGGCTGGGCCACACGACCTTTGAACCCCTAATAAAGAGCGATGACTGCTGCTGAACCGTGTGTGTGTGGTGTGTGTTTTGGGTGACAAACCCGACAACACCCAACCAGAGATGGTATAACAGGGTTTTAGTGTAAAAGATGAGCGCATACAGGGGTCTTTTTAGGCCGGAATGTATTAAATGTATTCGAGACATTAACTAAATGCCAATTATTAACAATATTTTTGAAGATGAAGACCCTATTGACCTCAAATCACTCATCCACAGAGTAGCCAAAACGACAAGGTGATTAGCTCCTCGATGCTAACAGGCCATTTTCCGTCCTGCTGTTCCAGAGCCTTGTCAATGCGTGGATGGGGAAGTTGTAGATGTCTCATAATAACTGTAGTATACTATAAATAAATTATAAACAAAATAATAAACTAAACATTAATATTTAGTATACTTAACCAATAACTCATTAGTGTGAAAATGTTGCATTTGATTTTGCTTCACCTATTCAGTGCATGCCAAAGAGCAGCCTTCTCTCCCCAGATTTGTTTTAGACAGAGCAAAGACTGTTGAGAAAATCATGATGAGTTGCTGCAAATGAAATCAACATGTTCTGGATCCATAAGATTCCCATTAAGGCCTATTTAGTTTTCAAAGCACTGTGATCTGATTGCCAATCAACACAAACGATTGCCAGGTGTGGTTCACAAATGAGTGAGTGATTATGACAAAGTGTGACTGTCCACATTAACTTTTGTGGTTGTAAGGTTGGCTAAATGGTTAGAGAGTATGACTACAGATCAGGAGGTTGGGGGATCACATCCCCCAAGGTGCTTTTAAATGAAAGCTTTCAATTGAACATTGAACTTATGTCTTCAAGTGGAATTCATAAAGACATAATTAGATTCTGAGGGAAATTCAGCAAGGCCCTGGTGGCCGAGTGGCTGTGCATGGGATCTTGAGTCCTGACCCCTCCGGTTCAAATCTGGCTGGAGGCAGTGTACCCCATGCTTGCTTTCTGGCATGCAAAACATGTTAGTGTCTCTTTAAGCAGAGCACTTTTTAAAAGATAAATGCTACCTTCACGTGCCGGAGATATGGGGCCCCAGTGGCCTAATGGATAAGGATGCGGGACGAGCAAATCCCAACGGCATGGGATCAAATCCATCCAAACCCTCGAACCCAGAGAAATCCTTTGACTGAGCTTGCTGTAAGGTCGCCCCCAAGGTGTCGGGGGCTGGTGTCGGGGGCTGGTCGGGGGTTCAGATGAAGCACAGGGCGTGGTGCCAATCAGATCCGTGAGCCCAGATCCCTGTGACCGCAGCGCACTCCCCCGACTGTCCAGACTCCCCGACTGCCAGCAGGGATCACCCAACTGTCTTTGTCAGTACCCGACTGTCCCACCAGGAAAGACAGTTGGGAGAGGGGATCTCGGGAGCCGGGAAAATAAATGTACCTTTTATCAGTTTTATATATAAGTCCAGCTTTTTTTCCAAGTCCAAAAGCAACAATTGAGTTGTAGGAAGATCATTCAGCCACATTTGAACACAAGTGTGAGGTCATTAAAGAGACCTTTTCTGCAAGGTAAGACCAGTGCAGCCTTCCGTGGGGTTTGAACCCACAACCCTTATCTGTCAGGGTACACGTGCTTGTCCACTGAGCCATCAGGGACACAAGGAAACATGAACTCGTTGACAATACATCCTTAAGGTGAAGTGTGAGGTCATTAAAGAGACAGTTTCTGCAAGGAAAGACCAACACAGCCTTCCATGGGATTTGAACCCAAGATCCTTAACGCTCATGGTACACGTGCTTATCCACTGAGCCATCAGGGACACAAGGAAACATGAACTCATTGACAATACATCCTTAAGGTGAAGTGTGAAGTCATTAAAGAGACAGTTTCTGCAAGGAAAGACCAACGCAGCCTTCCATGGGGTTTGAACCCAAACCCTTAACGTCAGGGTACACGTGCTTATCCAGTGAGCCATCAAGCACACAAGGAAACATGAACTCGTTGAAAATACATCCTTAAGGTGAAGTGTGAGGTCATTAAAGAGACAGTTTCTGCAAGGAAAGACCAACGCAGCCTTCCATGGGATTTGAACCCAAGATCCTTAACGCTCATGGTACACGTGCTTATCCACTGAGCCATCAGGGACACAAGGAAACATGAACTCGTTGACGATACATCCTTAAGGTGTAGTGTGAGGTGATTAAAGAGACAGTTTCTGCAAGGAAAGACCATCGCAGCCTTCCATGGGGTTTGAACCCACAACCCTTATCTGTCAGGGTACACATGCTTATCCAGTGAGCCATCAGGCACACAAGGAAACATGAACTCGTTGACAATACATCCTTAAGGTGAAGTGTGAGGTCATTAAAGAGACCATTTCTGCAAGGAAAGACCATTGCAGCCTTTCATGGGGTTTGAACCCACAACCCTTATCTGTGAGGGTACACGTGCTTATCCACTGAGCCATCAGGGACACAAGCATATATGAACTCGTTGAAGATACATCCTTAAGGTTAAGTGTGATGTCATTAAAGAGACAGTGTGGTGGGGCTGAATTCAGGATAAACATCGAAGGAAATGTGGTGTATAATTATATGAAATATATGATGAAAATTGGCTAGCAATTTCGCCAACAAATACCAAGAAATAGGTTGCAGCAGTTTGTCTTTCGATTACACTTGCAAAATCCTCGATGGGACTGTGCTCGAATAGCTTCGGCGACTTTTTATAGCAGGCTACAACATCGCTGTCAATCAAAAGGAGATGCAGTCTTTCGACAGACCCTCCAATCATCAAGCAGAAGCCCGGCGTGCGTGATGCTGAGCATCCGTGGGCAGGACATAATCGCAGCATTTATCCAATGACCGTATAGTTCCGAAGCACTGAAAAAAACGGTTCAAAGCAGCCCCATTCAAGTCCCTGGACGCTGGGCTTCAACTGTAAAATGCACTGTGACGCTACGGAAAAGTATGAGAAGGAAATCGAGTCAGTCGATCTGCTGCTATGTATCTGATAATTAACGAACTTGTCTTCAAGATGAACGTGTTCTAACACATTTAAAATGTTAACACAATAGTAAATATTTGACCATAATTTTTTGGGACATTTTAGGGGAAGCCAAGCTTCCCTTGCAGTCTTAAAGAAATCGCCTACTGTCATGGATTTTATTGGGAAAGTGACCAAGTCTTACACAGCTTGTGGCAGTAGAACAAACTACCTCTCAAAAGTAATAACCTACAGGCATTGTCCTCCATTGATACTGTGGTGAGAGGCCATTTAGTGCCCTTAGAGGTGGCCAGGAGAAGAGGAAGGAGTAAAACCAGAAGAAGTGCTAGATAGTTTAATAATAGTTTATGTCTCGGAATAAAAAATGAAATTGAATATTACCAATTAGTGTCGGTGTATTTTGATCTTCAGAATGTCATTTTACTCTATGTGCCTATATGGGTGAGCCAGGGATGTCAGGGGGTTTGTGGCAATGTAAGTATATGGATATTTGCCGCGGGCTTCAATTATCTCTTTTTTAACCATATGTGTTTGCATCCCTGTATATACTGCCACGCCAAAATGTAACTACTAAGTTATGGAGCACAAGTGTTGCTTATTTGGTCTTTTCCTATTCATCTTAAATGAGGAAGAACCTGGTTATGATTATCTTATAATCCATCCTATAGTAGCAGGCCAGTTCTCAAAGTTGTAGTGCTCCTCCAGTCCCATGTATTCACCTGGGTTTGAAACCAGGACGGCAAACGAGATGACAAGTCGGTGAGCTAGCCGACATATGACATTAAACATTCAAAACAATAAAAACACTTCTCTTCAATACTAATAGAACGGTTAGTGTTTAGATGATCCAAGTACACTTAAAGCGAGACATGAAATACTATCAAAACCACATTTTTTTCTGTTTTATTTTCTTCAATGTTTAATACCACGGGACAGGATTTAAGAATGGAGACCTTATTTTCAGTCAACATTTGCCTCATAAAGGGATATATGATTTGTATTGAGAAAAAAAAACAATAATAATATTAATAATAATATAAAGTCTGCATTGGTATTGTCAGGGATAGGAAAGGACAGAAATGTACAAGAAAGGAGGCACCTATATCCCCAGCTGGACTCAAAACATTCCCCAAGAGAAAGTAGAAATTACAAACTGAACAAATTAAGTTGATTTCAGAGGCAATCCAGCAACAGGTAGCAAGGTCTTTTTGATGGAAGTTCTTTCCTTTTGTTAAAAGGATTAAAATAACATTTACAAGACACTTAACATTCCATTCAACTCCTATTAAAACGACAGAGAGAGAGAAAACGATTATTTTATTTGACTGCTTCTCACCAAGGTCACTCTAGGTGCATAGCAACAGTCCTTCATGTTGATTGATAGTGTACACCTTTCTTCAAAACCTCCACAAACCTGTCCATCTATCTATCAAAAACAGAAAAGAAAAAAGGAGCACTCTTTTTCATTCTTTCTCCTTTCTGCATGTGTTCTAACCGTGTGTGCGAGATTGTAAAAAGGCGATGCCCTCATATGATGCTGTACAGACGTGTTCACTGTAGGCCGCACTACCAATGATATGGCAAAGTCAACAGAAAGACTTCTTGGTTAATCCAGGCCTTTGGGTTCCGGAGCCAGGGTGGGGGATACAGCAGGCATGCGGCTCCCAGTCTACAAGATGAACTTCCCTAGGAAGAATCCGATGAAGATGGCTGCTATGACAACGAGGAGGGAAGGAAGTGAGGCGGTGCTTGTTTCTCGGCCAAGGAAGGTGGTAGCGTTTGATGTCATGTGGTCGGAGCGTGGGGCCTTTCTCATTCTAATACCATCATCCTGATAAGAGACAGGAGTTAAAGACAGGAGTTGGGAAAGATCAAACTTTTTAAACACAACCCCCCACCCCCCCCACACACACAAAATGTACCCTGCTCAAACTCTAAATAAATATAATTCAGACAACAACAAACAAATGTATTTACAGATGAATGATTCTCAGTCTGCCTAGCGGTACATGTCTCACCTTGAGTTGCCGGTTGTCCTCTGCCAGTTTGCCCATCTCAGACTGCAGCCTCTTGCACTCCTCCAGCAGCTTCTTCATCTCCGTGTCGTCCAGCGAGGCGCTGACGGGCTTGGCCGTCGCCGCCGCCACCAAGGGCCCTTCAGCCTTGGCAGAGTTCATCACGGGGGCGGCTTTGTTGCTCGCATCCACATCATTCTGCAGACACAAACCACATAAGTGAAATGCAGCCTGGCCTGGGACAAGTTGGGGACGTTAACCACCACCAGAGGCCCGTCTGGAGGCTGAGGAGCCTGAAGTGGAGGGCAGACACCAGCCTCTCGGAGAACAGATGGGGCTTTGATCTAGATGGGTCAATGTGACGTCATAGAATTACAGGAGGTGGGATAAGACATCCACCCAGTGAGGCACACTGGCAAACTACTGAGGGTTGTTCAGACACTGTTTGTACACATTTATTTGGTCATCAGTCGTCGTGCAAGGTTGTTGGCACCATTTGTGAATGCACCAGTAACATTAATCATCACCACTACTCTGCTGTCCTCCCCCCACTGTCTGTCGGTCAGTGCCTACTTATAGGTCTGGCTGGCCTACCCTCACAAACCTGCATCCTGCTCCTCACTTTAACCTCAGAGCTGGGGGCTGTCCTGAATCCCTGCAGGTCACTCCTGTTGCTAACGCTGCACGGGGTGGGGGGCAGGCCTGACCTGCTGCTGAAGGGGGTGCGGAATTCCCCAGAGCCAGGAGTGGCTCGGGGGGGGCAGACGAGAGCCCCCGTCATAGCCTGGCTCACCAGAGAACATGGAGGCCTGCCTGTCTGCCTGCCTTGGAGTGGCTAACCCCCAGCCAGCTTTAGACAAGGATCTACCCTCCCCATTGTCTGAGCTGCTGACCTGAGAGGGAACCACAGCCGTGACAGGATGAGCACACACTCTGCACCGCTGTCACCTGAACACGTTTGACTGCAATGGAAGTGGATGTAGAATAGGAGGTGGAATGCAGAGCCTTGGTGTTACATGTTGAGGGTGAACTGTACGGGGGCGGCAGGTCTTACCACTTTATCGTTTTCAGAAGGCAGTTCAAAGACACATCTCAGCTTGGAATCCATGAGGTCATCGGTTTTTGCATCTTTCCACTGGAGATGAAGAAGGCATGTTATTCATCAAGTTAGACTGGCAGCAGCTGAATCCCGTCCACACAGTACACACACTACTGTAAATCAGCCTGCACCTCCTCGCACGCACAAACAGGATTAAACAAGCTGGTGCATGCATAACCATTGTAGCATCACTGTAATTCAAGCTTCAAAGGAAAAAAAGCTGCTAAAAGTCAGTCAGCAACCCACCGCTAGATTCTTGAGGGGGGAAAAGGCTCAAGTCTTATTCAGACTGGGAGCACTGTACATTACTTTCTCTTAGTGTTCTCAGTTGTAACCAGAGGAGGCAGACTACAAACTACAAGGAGTTTCAGAAATGTGGAGGCCCACTGATTTGGTGGTTGATGCCCTCTGCTGGACATGAATGCAATCCACCACAACTGAACCTGACTCAAGACAGGGAGGCTGGCTAATATTGCTAATCCAACAAAGGTGATTTAAGAGACAATAAACGATCCAAAGAGATGCATGCATCAAATCCACTGATGAATGTCTGTGCAAAAAATGACTCACCATTGAATCCATGTCAGATGAGTTTGTAGGAGCGAAGATTGTTTGCACCATGAATTTGTGTTTACTTTTCTCATTCGGGTCATAGTCAAAGGGCTGGAGCATTACTGCAATATAAAAGACACAAATACATTTCAGCAAATACCTAAGATTAGGGGTAAATGCATTTCTAGCTTTAAAAAATATCCCAACTTCATTATAGTCATTGCCTTCATCATTTCACCATTATGTTTTGCAGGTGCCTTTTCAGCATCATCTACACAGAGCATCATTCATTCAAACTAAATGGTGTTTTTCTCTGCAAGTCTTGAATAAGCAGCTCCTTATCCCTTCTGGGTCTGGCCTGCGTGCGAAAAGACACTGACCTGCTTTGCCCTTTATGTTGGGTCAAGTTTCCATCCAACCGTAAATTAATCATGCTCACTTTATCTGATATTAATTATGAATAGATGAACACATCAACGCATACGCAGAATCATGTGTCAGAGATGCCCAGTATGAACCCTTTAGTCCCTTTAATATCCAGCCCAATACATGTAGTCTAAAGTGAAATGGAGTCACCATTTTGCAATCTCATTGATTCCCATAGTCCCACCAGCTGAGGGGGGCGGGGCTCCTATCCCCTCACCATGTCCTCCCAGTTCAGACTGGGTGTCCTTTGTGACTCACCAGATATAGTGACGGTGGCCCCGGCGTCGATGATGCCACTGTTTGGCCGTACGCAGTACCTGCGAGGCGCTGTCGTCTTCACTTTGAAACATACTCTTCTATCAGACGGGTTCTTCAGTTTGAGGTTGGTGGTGACTACATCTGTAAAGGGCCCTGGACAGAACCACAACATAGAAAGTAGTTATTTATTTGATGTTTTAAGCATCTCCCCTGGTTAAAATATATGACAATAATATGATGTGTTACATTGTGTCTTTTGAAGCCAGGTGTGAGTGTGAGAGTTTCGATATGGCTAATCAGTTGATTGATTTGGAGAGATCTTGGGAGGTCTCTGCACACTGGCCCTCTAAAGAAGAGATCTTGGGAGAGGTCTCTGCACACTGGCCCTCTAAAGAAGCAGTGATGAACTGAGAGGATCAGATGTTCCCAGGGAGAAGATTCTAGAACACCCAATCAGGAATTTCAATGTTCCCAGGGAGAAGATCCTAGAACACCCAATCAGGAACTTCAAAACAGGGGAGTTTAAATGACATCATGCAGTTCCTCTGTCCTCAATTAGGAGTTAAATTAAATAACTCAGGACGCAAAGTTCCTAGGCTAAACGACTAGGTCCTGATATGACAGAGGGGGTGGGCGGGGCTTGCTGTTCCTTCTCTTATCGAGTTCCCACTCTCAGCTTTCAGCAGAACATTGCATGAACACTGCTATGAATTCATCAAGCCAATCAAATAAATACATGTTACCTACATAGTTTAGTATGAGTAGTTCTTTAGCTAGGTAAACACATCAAAGAGCAGTGAGTGAATCAAGGAGACACAGAACTGACCCCCAACATGAAGTAGGCTAAAGAAACACAAAACACCTTTTCCAGACCTAATTTCACTTCAATCATGAATTTATGATCGCAGTAAACATGGTCTGCAATTCTGCAATCCTGGGAAAAACCCTTCTCCATAAAGTCCAGAATTTGAGTTAATTTCACATGGGCGTCCCATGTCTGTCTGGGAAGGCTCCTCAGGTCATATATGGAGAGACCATTAGTCCGGTCTCCATCTTGTGACAAGGTTGTTTGCCCCAAATTAGAACCTTAATGACTGTTCACATGGTTCAGCTTTGATGGCCATACTGTAAACACATCTGTATGCCAAGTGGAAGTCAAGCAAACTCAATCAGAGCAATTAGACTGTCAGGACCGAATGAACCATCTTATTGTAGCTACCTGGATTCATGCTGATCAATCTGAAAGTAGGTCCAATGCCTTCCCATTGCTGTGTTGAATCATAACTCGTCAGGCACAGTCTTTAAATAGGCCATGTGCTAAGACCTGGACTGTCCTTCACATATTATGTGGAACCCTTTCTTCTCATGGTGTTGGTAAAGTTTAGTTGAAAGTAGAACTACAAAGGATAGAATACAACACACGTATCTATTTTCAAATGAAAATAAGATGAAACGATTTAGTCAAAACTTGTAAAAGAAGAATCATTTTTCTCGAGTTCAAATTCAGTTTATTTGCTGTAATGACATCACAACAACTAAATCAAATGTCGGTCTACATTACATTATCCATGAAAACTGAGGCTGCAACCCATGACACATCGTCTGACTTCAGTAGCTTGTAAAACAGCTCAGTGACAGTCTAGATCCAGTTCCGGAACAATGAGTACTCCCTCCACTCAGCCCACCACTCAAAATGTGTGCTAGACTACAGGATCTGTGGCAGAGCACTGGAGGGCAGAAATACTGCTGAACACAACAAGGAGCATCCCTGGGAGACCAACTTAATGTTACACTCAACTGTGAAATACAGTGGCTACACCAATGACAGTATGCTCGCCTGGCTACAGTGGTTGTTGCAATACCAAGCAGGGTAGAAACTGGCCTGCTTGGAAAACTTAGTTAGAAACTGACACACAGCTAGTTGTTTACACACATTCCTGTACAGTTTGAAATACCAACTGCCACACACTGAAGTAGATGGCAGAGTTGAAATCATTGCTAAGCTTTGTCTACGAGTTTTACATAGACTTCTACTATCATGCTGCCTAAATTCAACAAGAATGTAAACAAACACATTTAGCCTATTTAAAAACCTTTAGCCCTAGTGTACTTTCCAGTTGGCTCTGTCCAGCATGATTGTACAGCCTTTGAACTGAGAAGATAGGCTACTATGCATGATAAGACTGAGTGGGCTTGGGACATCATGGAAGGTGAAACATGGACCACTGATTAAAATGTCCTGATTTCTACAAACCAGTCAAACCTAAAGCTGGGCTTCATAAGAAGAATTTGTGCCAAAGGTCACAAATTTCACTTCCATATTCCCTGTCACTGCAGGCTATATGATCTAGATCTACTTGCAACATGGTTTAGGTCTACGGAAAAGAGCAGGCTTCCATTTCTGAACAAAAACCTCCACTCACTGAGAACATGTTATAATATACAGACACATGAAAGCATACATCAGTCCCCCTTTTGGAGTGCTACTGCCCAAGCACTACTGTAATGTTTGGATGTTTACTTAGGTAGGCCCCCTGGCCTGCTTAATGCTAAAAATACAAGCAGAGGGAAGGAGGGCTGTCCCCTCTAGCTTGCTGGAGGACTCCCAGCAGAGTCTCTAAACCAGAGCAGCCCCAGGATCCACAGACATATTTAGCACAGTCTGTGTGACAAGCAGGAGCAAGGGCCATCTTACCTCACACAGTAATCACAATCACCCATGAAAGATGCTAACCCACTGTAAAATCGTGAGATATTGCGAGTGTGGTGCCACCCAAAAATAACCAAACGGGTTAAACGATATAATAGTGCTTTGAAATGTTGGACAATGTCAGATACATTTACGTAATTAGCATAGTATTGACAATGTTTGCAACAAATGCCAAAACACAAAAATTCAGATTTGCACTACGTGCATGCAAAAAAAATGATGCCATGAAGGTTGTATGAAACTTGACATTGTGGCTGCAGAAAAAGGCATGACAATTTCTCAACTAGTCAGATTAATGATCTAACTGATTCTCCAAAGATTATCAATATTAGTTGTCAAATCATTTTAATTTCCTAAATGTCTAATCTGAAGAGGGATCATATAAATCTCATGATTTAAACAGATGTCAGTCTTAAAATCTAAATTAGGGGCATCCACATTAACTGTATAATATGGGGAGTTGAAAACCATTACGACCAGACTATTCAAACCTTCATTAGGCATAGCTCTCTACCTTTATTTATGTATTTTTGTGTGGAGGAAACCCTACATTAACCCTCAAACACAGTATTTCTTGCAGACGTGCATTGGCAGGAAAGGACCATAACTAGTTTGGCTAGTTTGCTTTATCTCCGAATTCCACAAGCAACATGTGAGCTTGCACTCCCGGCAGTACTGCCATTGCAATGTCAACGTGAAAATCAGACGATCTAGATTAGACAATTGCAAGTCTATTAAGTGAATTGTCCGCTCTCTGTGACAAGAGAAATTGTTGCTAGCTAATCAGTTGGCTGGGTAACGGTGACTAACTAGCTAGTCGCCTACTGTATTTAACGATATACTGTACTGCTGCTTGTCTACCGTTAGTTCTCGAGACAAATCTCGAGAAATAACTTGTATGGCTATCTAGACAAATCTTCAGAGTAGCTAATAGGAAGTTCAGTAGAGTTTTTTGGCTTACCAATGCAGCTGTTATACTGTCTGTATGCTATTGAATCCCCATCTAGCTTGTTAGCTATCTAGCTCAGTTACAACAAGAACAGGGTTGGTCAAGTAGCTAACTCGCACTAAAAGTCAGCTCACTAAACCGGTTAACCCTGACTGCCACCCGGCATTGACATATATTCTTAGCTAACTGTAGATGAATTATCAGCAAGCTTTACTATAAACTACTGACATGACATGTATAGACTACCGACTGTATAGCTAACTAAAGCGCCACTGAATTCTCACGCAAGTGTAGAGCTAGTTAGCTAGCCTACATCGTTTAGCTTGCGTCTTCAAGTCGTTGGCATATCCATGGTGGACTTGACCACGATTAAACAAGCCAGCTAGTAGCTGTCACTGTTTATTAACACTATAGTATTACAAATGTAGACTGCCTAAACGCATGACGGCATACGACCATTCAGAACGGTGCATTCATTTGACTTTTTACAGTACGATTTCATTACAAGTTCCCAAACACTATGCCACGCCGGTTTTCCACGTCACTACAGTCCGGGGCTTTGCAGTTTTGCAACAGCGGCCCGACTCTCCCCAACGCAAAATGGCGGAAATGCTAACTGGTAGTTAGCTAGCAAAACTCATTGGAGGGAGTGTGAAGTCATTTCGTTTGACAATTCCGGAGTTCTCTCGGTTTGTCTAAATGCTCAGCGATTAAATGCACTTACCTTTAAATCTGAGATCAGACGAAGGGTCAAGAATAAGGATCTGCTCCAACTTTGACATTTTCGATGTGGAGACACACTTGATAGCGACGCCAGAGAGTCACTGACAAGTAGAAATCCTAGATCCCTACTACTGAGTCAATCGCTGACTGGGCGCTGAGAACGAGCATGCGGGTGCAAATATTTGTACGCGCGAGTGCGCGACTTGGTTGCGCGCTCACGTGATACACGTCCACCAGGTGATTTGTTTCTAACGTGGCCCCAAGTGCCATGTCTTTAACCTCCTTGAAAATATGCTTGTAAAATATTATGTTTGCACTTCGCTGAAAGGGATTTTAACTCCGATTGAGTTAACTTAAATCATTTGACACACACATGCCACACAAACACACACAGAGATGCTTTTAAATTCTCCAATCTTATTTTCTGTAATGTAGGCTATCCATAAATAGATTACCAGTCCTTGCTTAATGTAATATGTACTACATATGGCTGTGGAAATCAATGCATACTCTGCATTCCTTGCCATTGAACCAATTACATCATTTGCAGCCTGCAGTCTCTTGTATCATTCTCTAGCTTGTGGCATTTTGAGTGTCTTCAGTGTCTGTTTTACTAGACTCAATCCCTGTTTTTTATTGCAATTCCCCAAAAGTCTGAAACTGTTGACTATCTTGGCCGTGGTTAAGTCCATCTTTGTGTTAAGTAGTGCAACATACCCCCCTTCAGAATATGCAAGCTGTTGACAAGGTAATCCAGTGCACGACTGAAACAGAGCCTGTGGCATCCTGTACTCTCCTTCTCATTTGCTCTATTTACAGCATTTCAAAAGGTCACGCAGGCACACATTGACTGAATAGAACAAACACATTGAACCATTGATAGAAAAGTAGGCAATAAGGAGTGTCAGACCTGGACATTTGTATCCCATTATACATGATTTAACAGTGATAAAATTACAGGCCTTTGAGATAACAATGAAAATAAAAGGGTGGATAACAGTTCTATTATCTGACTGCACCCCCACTTCAAGGTGGGGTAGTTTTGCATTTCATCTATGTACAGCCAATGTCCAACGAGCGAGTAGAGACAAAGTATTGTTTACAAACGCCCATTCCAACTGACACTCGATCATTTTGCACTTCCTAGATTCTTAAATAGCAACCTCTTCTCCAGTCAACATATTTCAATTACATAAGTGTTAGGGGTTATATTTAATAACTAAACTGAAAGAAAACCTTTGATCTGAAGGTCAGATGGCATTTGGACAAAACTGATCCAGGTAATGATGATCATAATTATATTGTAATACAAGAACAACTAAAGAAAACAATACTTTATTGTCATAAAAGAGAATATAAAAAGTATATGTAGTCTGGATGAAATAGGAATAAATGACTTAAGCACATCAAGTACTGTGAAAATGTATACAGGCCTACCATATTTAACATTGGTGGTCTGGCATGTCTAAACATTGTATGTATTATTTATTACTAACAATCAAGCATGAAACTAGTAGTATGTCCTACTCAGCTGTTTAATCCGATTTATTTACATAAGTAAAAAGACAAAAGGCACTTGTCATCTCCCAATGAAAAGCAATCAAATGTTTTGCAAAATTATCTCAGTCAAAATTGTCAAGTCAGATGATAAACCTGCATCTGAGTATTAGTTGATCACATGCAAAATGTAACTTCTGGAATTGCGTTACAACAATCAGTAACTAGAAAAAAACACATTATAAAATACATTTGAGTAAAAACTGTAAACATTTTAATAAAAAAGCAATGCTGAACCTCAAATATTTTAATTTTAAGTGTACTCTATTTACCCAAAAAAGTATTCTAAAGTTGTAAAGTGCCAGATAAACAAATTGAGCCTCCTCTCCAAGTGGTCAAATCCAATTGACATAGTACTTCGTTTACTGGGAATGTATTTTTCAGAATTCACAACCACTGCATGTATTAAAACTTAAATGTTTGCGTTGTGATCCCATTGTAACAAAATGGAAGCCATTGAAATACAATACTCACCTTCATCATCTTTTACAATCAAAGTACATGAGCTGTGCTTTATAGACTAATATGTATCACTTTTTGCACTTAATCAGAGAAAGATATCTGCAAAGACCAAATTAATGTGAGTAATGTCTTGAACCACAGTGCAATCACTTGATCTACACTGCTTAAGAATAAAAACATGTTCCGGACATAAATGCGTACATAATCGTAACCAACTTTGACCAAATCAAAGTAGTCTTGTTAAATCCATTTATACTACAATTATTTTTGAGCAACTTTTTGCTAACGTCATAATTTGAGAATTTGGAGAATGTGACTAAGATGTGATAACTCATGTCACTGTATGCATGGTTATAATACAGCCTCTGAAACACAGAAATATTAAAATTGTATTTAAGGATAACCTCTTGCTCCCCCTTCAACACTAGAGGGAGACAAATAGCGCTACATAAAGTTGGTCAATCAAATAGTGAAAATATTTCTATGAGGAACAGGTCTTACTCTCCAGTCCCTCCCTAGGGGTCACTGCAGGCAGTCAATCTTGTGTCAAAGTGAAGAGGAAGACATGTTCCTGAAGCCAGACGATAACATCTCACTGGCCATTCCTGGTTTTACTAGCAACAGCGCCTTGTTGAAGAAGGAGGCTGTCGGCTCAGTTTAAAGGATTCGTTACTGTCTACGTCAGGATTCTCCAGAGGAGGGATCTGTCGACCTGAAATCATTGATAAAGTAGAACACATTGTATATTGCTGTTACTATTTGTACTATATGCAACTACTATTTGTTCGGGTTACAATTATGTAATGGTCACATTGTTGAAACACAGAATTTTACTAGAAACACTTACTGATTTTCTGAAAGAGTTCCTCGACATTAATAGCATTCCTGGCACTAGTCTCGATGAAAATTGCTGCAATTGACTCAGCAAAGTCCTTGGCTTCCTTCATAGGCACTTCCCTGTTGCAGGACAATATAATGAGCTATTACCAAAATCCCTGTGTAACTAAACGTGCGTCCACACAGATCACTTTCATGATCATTGTATACATTTGTGACTTTAGTTGAACTCTTGTGCCAAGCTTTGAATCGTCTATTTTGTGTAAAGAGAATTACATCACATCCTGAATTCTGGTGCTTGTGTATTGTACTGCATATCAGGATGGTAAAGCCCTACAGAAGAAACCTCATACCTGATGTCTCCCAGATCATTTTTGTTCCCTGCTATCGCTACAACAATGTCCTCAGGACCATGCTCCTTCAGCTCCTTCACCCATTTCTTCAGTGTCTGGAAGGAGTCCTGCAAGGCAGAGCCAGGCCACAAACAAAAGTGTAAATCTATTAGGTATCTGTTACTTTTGTGGAGATCTGTAATTGGGATTGATTTATGATGAGTTAAAATGAATCAGCCTTGTCACCTCTTTTCTAAGGAAATAAATATCCATACCAGTTTGGTGATGTCATAGACAATGACAGCAGCAGCTGAACCTCTGTAGTACATTGGGGCCAGTGAGTGGAACTGGTAACAAAGAATAGAACAAAGTACACAAACATAAGCAAAACAAGAATATCCCAAAAATACGAAATACTACTTCCCAGTTTATAGACAGAAGTGATATTTTCCAATAGCAATATTCAAGTTACTGTTTCTTCTGTCACACATTTTAGCTTACACCCTGTGAATCACTGAACAGAACTAGCACTAAAAATAGTAGCTAAGTGACTTCATGTCATGGGGGCACTTGAGAAGAGAATGAGAAGTTACTGATTAGACAGGGTGACTAAGAAACAGTGTGTCCCAGTTTTGTGCTTATTTCAACAAAACTCATAAGTATTCAAAATATGTGATAAGAAGACGTAGGATGAATTCTGTGGATGTACACACCCTTTCTTGTCCTGCTGTGTCCCAGATGAGGAATTTGTGAAGTTCATTTCCACATGGCACCGTTTTCGTTAAAAATGATGCCCTGTGTATGACAGAAAGTAACAAATCAGCCTCATAGAGAAAGCAGTGTTTCATCACATTTCTGCGGCTTTGTATTGGAAAATCCAGGTAGAGATGTTATACATAAGACATCTATTCCAAGACAGACTGACAGGACACTTTGCTTTGTGTTATCCTCTGGACATCAGGGGATATCAAGGCGAGTCATGTGCAGGTATGTTTCATTTGGTTTTCAATTAAATTACTTTGAGCTCCAATAACAAAACAATATTTATAATTAAATTGTTATGAACTTACCCTATTGTTGGACTTATGTTGTGGCTAAAATGATCTTGAACAAAACGACATACAATACTGGACTTTCCCACTCCTGTATCCTGGGAAACAACATAAATTAGTCCCAATACTCTTAGCATCATACATTGCGCTGAGACAAGGAAGTTGGGTTAAATCTCCTTTTTGCACCCTATAAGGTAATTTTACAATACTAAGCCATCTGGGAATTGAAGACGATACAGTCTACAATTGCACGTCATCAGACTGCAAAATTGGTCGAAAAACTAACGCAAGCAAATAGAAGCTAACTGGTTGCTTCAGATGATGACGTAATGGCTGGTATTTAAGTGAGTAATTCCACAAACACAAAAGATGCCCCCCTTTTTAATAGAACACAAAACAACCACAGTCCATTACAAAATAACATACATTTTGACATTGAATGTAATCTAGCGGCCTATTTTACCGGCTACAAAGTTTTTTCATGGGCGAATGGCGTTTTTTTCCAAGAGGTTGTTATTTTCGACAAAGTGGGCTAACATGTATCTAAATTTCATTTAATCAGTAAAATATTGTCTAGGCTTCCTGGATTAAAACACCGTTGTTACTGTCAAGTATAAATCTGTTCTCTTTTCCATGTTTCAATGCTGTCGATATAGAACGGACAGCAGACAGATTTTTTTGAGTCAACAAGAAGTACACTTACCCCTAAAAGACAGACTTTAAGTTCCCTTATTGCCATGTTAGAAGCCTACTACTACTCACATATCTCTTCAATATCTTTCAAAACTTTTGTGTCCACATGCTTACAGCAGAAATATTTTTCTTACAAAAGGAGACACCCAAACTCTACGACAGACTGATCATCATTCCAACCATAACGGAAACCAGTTGAAGCCAACCGAATCACTAGTCACGTGGTGTTTCCATCTTTCGCTATGAACATCATTTTTGAACAAATCGCATTGGTAAACAGATACAAACTGATATAACGTGTCTTTGAAGTGTATTGTTTACCAATTATATTCGGTGAATAAATATAGAAGATGCGTGAACGTTTTAATAGGGTATAACCAGAAGTATTTTCATAAACTGACAGGCATAGCTTTTAAATTAGATACTGGACAACTATCTGTAAGACGCAAACTCAGATACAATCTTTTATTTTTTTTAAGATTGACACTTTATTTTCACAGCATTATTTTGTCTGCAACCATACAAGCTACAAAAGCCTTTAATAATATGAAAATAATTTTATGAGAAGGAAAGATTATGAGCCACATCTATTAGTAATCCATTACAATCACTTTGGGTTAGTCAACTATATAATTTGGGGTGTCTTATCAGATTGCTTTGATTTGCCATATTCAAATGCAGTCCCACACATACAAAGTTCCTCCATTTAGAGCATTAAAATAAAAAATAACATATGGAAAAAAACAGAGCTGAAAATACAGCACATTTCCAATTTTACAATAATGTACATGCACAATATGCTGTGCCTTTGTTTTACCCATCACAGATACACTGTAATGATGGTAGATGGGTAGCACATTGTAATTGGAAAAGATCATATACTAGAGTCTGAAATGATTGACTTCAAATCTTGGCTTGTACTCTCTCATAACAGACATCACGAGTCATGACCCTATTGCGTTAAGAGATGCAAATGCAATTTGTGTACAGAGTACATAATGCACAGGTCAGTTACCAGGCACGGTCCACCACTTCTCAAGTTTGTGCATCTGTAGTTCTCACAAACAAAAGGTTGTGCCAAATATATATATATGGCATGTCATTTCAAATCAACATATTTGCATAATTAGTCCTCCAAATATTCTAGAATACTATGTAAATATATATAATATATAGAGACCCATCATAAATTCTTCATATTTCAAAGAGCATTTGTCCTAGTGGTTCTATTGTGCAACTCGTCCAGTCTTGCAGCTTCAGTTATGGCACAGTGGTTGCATTCCAAACAGGTTGTTCCATCTGAGACTGACTGGGAGAGGGGGTCACTATAGGGGGTGAATAAATTGGTCTAATCTGGTTCTTAAGGTCTAAAAGCAGGATCTTCTAAAACGTAAAAGGTAGGGTGCCTCCCTCACACTTCCAATACTACCCTTTCCCTTCAGTTCCTTCAGCTCTCGCCCTCCCTAACACAAAGGCTTGGCACTAGGGAGCATTCTATTCTGAAGTATGGTCCCTCCTATTTTGTCATGTTGGCCTCAATTCCATTGACGTGTCAGCAATAGGCAATTTCATTATGCACTGGTTATTTACCAAATGCCATGGGTAAATAACAAGTTCATAACTTTGGTCAGCATTCAACCTTATGTGGAGCTAGCATGCACTGACTTGCCTAATTGTGGACCGATACAAGAGATGTGGCTGTTGACTTCCTAGGGCTTTGAACAGCTGGAAATGTAAAGCAGTATGTATGTAGGCTAAATGGGAACAGAGATGAGCAGACTTCACAGGTTGGTCTCCCTCCTATCTTTACTTGGCGAAGGTTTAGCGGCATCCTTGCAGGGCTTGCCATTGGTGGAGGCGGGTTGTTCTGTAACGGTTGTCACGGGAACCATGGAGCGCTTGGTCTGCTCCTCATTCCTGGCCTCTGGGCTGGGCTGTGTGGGCGGAGCCTGCTCCGAGGGAGGCGGGACCGTCAGTTCCTGCTGCAGCTTGTGGCTCTGCAGGAGACGGAGCTGGACACGCAGCTCCAAGATGGCTTCCTGCTCCTCGTGGATAGCCTGATTCAGGTGGGTGTTCTTGTTCTGCAGGTCAACCAATCACAACATTAGCGGGTTAAAACTTTCACTGTCACCAACCATAAACCAACACCAAAGATATAATATAAACCAATGTATGTCTAAAAGAAAAGGGCAAAAGTAATAGAAAAACCGTATACTTTAAGTCTGTCTCTCACCTCCAGTTCTTCATTCTGCTTTTGTAGGTCTTCGAGGATCATCTGCAGCTCTTCTTCATCCTCACTCTCACTCTCGCTGTCTGAGGAGTACTCCTCGGTCTCACTGCGGCCTTGCTGCCGACTGGAGGAAACGAACACCCAGCGTAGTGGTAAATCAAACGCTAACTGTGTCATTAGCCAATGTGAATTTTCATCCTATAAATGTCTATTTTTGAGCACTTTCACCTCTGTATGTCAGCAATTTCAGCCCGCAGCCTCTCAATCTCCTCCTTCTCAGTGGCTATCTGCCGGCGCAGCACCTGCTCTAGAGAGATCAGCTCTTCTTGCTCCGTCAGGATCTCATTCTCCTGCACAGGGGGGGCGGGGAGGAAAAGAGGAACAATAGGGGGGAACATTGTAGAATTTAAGGGGACATCCATATTTGTATCATCCCTTTTAAAAAATGTGATTCACCAGTCTCACAATGCAAATGTGCCATATGCGTGTGTCTTACCTGTGCTAGCAGGATGTTGACCACCTCTTCCTCATTCTCAGTCATTTCCTCTTTAGACACGTCCTCTTTGGAGAGGCTTGCTATCTCCTGAGCGATCTTACTCTCACACTCCTGACGGGTCACAGAGGAGGGAGGCATGGAGGAATGACATTACGCAGGCATACCACGAGAGATATACTGGATTGTGGCTCGTAAAAAAAAAGGTTTTTGGCAATTACTGTAGCAAGTTTTAAGGACACAGAACGTACAGTTCCGTGACCATTAAAGAGGTATGTGTTTTACTAGCCTGCCGTTTGGCTTCTCTCAGTTTGCGTTTGAGAGCAGTGAGGATGCGCTGCACCTCCCACAGTCTCTCCTCTTTAGACAGGTCTTTCACCCCTGCCTGGAGGTCCCTGTGCAAGCAGTTCAGCAGGAACTCCTGGGGAACATCACACATATACGTCAGACAAATTCAAGACCAGCATTCAATAACAGCTCCTCAGTTCTGTGCTAGCTAGCTAGCAGCAGTGGTGGTGGAATACTGCGGCGTCCCTGTGCTTAGTGAATGGCAAAGCTGATTGAGGCTAAACTGGGAGGGCAGAGGGGAGGAGTCCACCCACCTGTCTGCGTATCTCCTCCTTGATGCTCTCCTGGGTCTCAGGCAGCGCCGGCATGGCGGCCATGTTGGACCAGCGCAGGGGGCGCACCACAGGCTTCAGCACCACTTCTCCAAACAGCTCCCTCACGTGCGTGAAGAACACGTAGAGAACCCGGTTCCCGATCTAAAGCAGGAGGAGGAACAGGGGATGGGGTGTGCTGAAAGTCATTCGTCTACATGGCTGTCTGTGGGATGATGGATGCTGTGCTACCGCTGGAGCATCGAAAGTGGAACAGGCACAGAAGCAGTTCTCGTGAGACTAAATTAGCTGCTTGGAAGTAGGGCATGCTCCCCAGTAACAGTAACTCCCATTATCTACGGTCTATCCTCACATGTTTAACTTGATCAACTCTATTCTCTCCTATTTTCACACTCCTCCTCCCATCCCTCTTCATCTCTGACCTGGACGGTGGGGTTGAGGACTATGGAGATGTTCTGGATGTTCATCTTAGTGTCAGCCTCCCTGGCGATGACATGGTCCATGTGGGTGACCAGCCAGGAAAGAATGAGCTTGCAGCCAGGGGACATTTCTGTCAGCAGCCTCTGGAACTCGGTGATCTTCTCCGCCTCGCCCTGTCTACTGCAGGCGTCCTCAAAGCGCTGGGCCAGCTCTCGGCCCAGCAGGTTCTCCGGCAGCTCGCGGAGGTACTGCTTCAGCAGGCTGGCCACCGTGTGGGGGTCGTACTCTTCCAGACAAGGACACTCCTCGCGGTCGTAGGCGGCTTTCAACTCGTCCACCTTGGACTTCATACCTGGGAGGAGGGAGGGGACAAGCAGGGGGAAAATGCTGGACATTTAAGGAGATATTGACAGAAGGTATTGTACATATCGTATGTTGCTGTGACTAACATTGCCACACTGCATTAAGGGGAATATATTGTTAATACATTTAACAACTGTGCAGACGTAACAAAACATGTTTTCACGCATTAATGTGGTCAACAAAAGTCAACTCCTCAAACTGATAACAGTCTCACCAAGGTTCAATCTGAAGTATCTCCTACCTGACACACGGTAGATCCCCTCACACTTCATGCCGTAGCTCTCTATGTAGTCTATACACTCCCTGAAAACGGCAGGCAGCTGGAGGCCATCGTAGAGGGCTGTTCTTTTCACAGCCTCGGCGAGAGGGGCCCCGAAGATGGGCCTGAGGGTGGGGGTCTCCACGGGCATCGGCTCGGCCTCCGCCGTGGGCTTTTTCTTCTTCTTTTTCTCCTTCCACTGTTTGACCACGTCTGCGGCCGTCAGGTCTTTGGACTTCTTGTCCTTGTCCTTGTCCTTGGCCTTGTCCTCCTTGGGGCCCTTCTCCTTCTCCTTCACCTTGAAGTCTTTCTCCTTCTTCTTGGAGAAGCTGGGCTTCTTGAACACGTGGATGCCCTTGGATCGCTTCATCTTGGACGGGCTCTCCGCTTCGTCTGCCGAGCTGTCTTCCTGGAAGGCGGCGTAGCCCTCCGCTGAGTGACGGCGCAGAGGAACAAGGAGAGAAAAGAGTTAGGGTAAACCCTTAATCCCCTCTTTCTCTCTCTGCTACCACACGGCCCTCGATCGCCATGTTTAGAGACAGAGGCGAGAAGAGAGGACAGAACAGGAGGGGGAGAACGGGGACTGAAAAGGAGGTCAGCCACCAATTTAGCACAATTCCCACTGCATCTTGCCAGTTTCCTTTCCTGAACAAGCTTTAGAATTGTGATTCGGTGCTTCCTCTGAGCAAAATGCTACCAACTAGCTTCAACCTGCATTAAAGCTCCGCTCACAGTTTGTTGTCTCCTGTAAGCAGTGCCACTATATAGTATGTATTCCCAGGCAGAGACACTCTTTATCAGCTTGTGGCCCAAGTCACACCTTCACCAGGTATTGGGTGTGCCCTCAAACTGTCTTTCTCTTCCTCTCTCTCACTGTGCCCTGGGATGGCTACATTTAACTGCAGGATAACAACAACAAAAAAGATAGTCATGTGGAAAAATGTATCTAATGCTCTAGCGACATTTAAAAAGATTGAGAAAGGTTAACACTGTCAAATGGTTTCACCCAAAACTAGGTCTGGTACAGGCAAACTGCTGAGGCAAACGTATTCTCATAGACACATAAGACCTGACACATATCTTTGTCGTTTTAAACTACACACCATGTACATTTTAGAATGTAAAGACGCTTTCATACTTCTCTTTTCTTTCTTCTTAAACTTGTTCTTCTTCTTGCCGTGTTCCTTGTCGTCGTCCGAGACGGCATCAGGGGGCTCGTGGTGGTGCCCATCGTGGGGGGGGCGACGGTTCGCCCGTGCGGTAGAGACCAGGGAACTTGGTGGGGCTGATCTCCTCAGAGCTGGGGGTGCGGGCCACACCCCCTGGGTGCTCTGCCCTGCGCTGCTCCGCAGGACTGCTGCTGGGGGGCAGGAAGCACTCCGTCATGGCTGCACTGCCCTGGTCAGTACTCTGGCCTCAGGCACCTTTCCGCTCCATCACACCTGCAGGGGGCAGCCGTCTTAGTTAGTAAGGCCAAGGCACGATACCTTGTTAAGCGCCTGTTACGGTTGAACTTCCTTATAGCACCTCTTAGATTCATTCGATGAGTTCCTTGATCTTAATTTGACACCACAGGAGTCTAATACTAATTCAAAGTTTGTTTATTACTAACTATTTTCTTATGAAAGAATAACTTCTACAACCGCTGCAGAAACAAAGTATACCCACCAGATGGGGCTCTATTGTAGAAAAGGTTCTGGATGATGCCAAACCCACACAAACCCATAGCCTACCAACAGAAGGCAATGTCACACCCCTATCTAACCAGTATCCACTGTTATGCCAATATGATGGCATCCTACGAAGGTCAAACTAATGAAGTCACTAGTATTGTAAAAAAAAAGAAGCTTGGATCCCTTGTGTAGTACTAGACCCTTGAATGGAGAAGCTTTGACTAGTTCCTTTCTCAGATTAACCAGGTAGGCTTTCCTATAGCAGCACTATTAAAAATCTAAGTGGCACTGAATATCAGAGCTTGTCTAATAAATAATGGGTCCCATTATCTGCCAAACACCTTTTCATGTCATGATATTGCTTAAGCAGGGAACCTTGACATGCGCCCCATTCAAACACTAACAAACTCGACGCCATACAGTAAAGGATAACTGGAGCTAAACATTTTAAAGGCAGTACATTCTAATCGTTTTACAAATCAAACCATGGAGATTACAGACCAAGAAAACTAGCTAGCAAAAGAAAAGCCTGCCATCTAACCATCCTTGTTATGGAGGATTATCCTTTTCAAAAGTGGCTTGACTTCTGGAATACCTATTCAACAGAGATAAAAGGGCAGTAATAATAGCTAAGCATTTTCTAACTCGCTGTTTTCCAGCCAGAGCATCACCTGTAAGCTAACTAGCATTATTAATGATTCTGCTTGCATTTAACGAAGGCCTATATGCTAGTTTTGCTAGCTAGTAGCTAGTACAGTAACCAGTTTACTGTGCTCAAGTAAGCCATGAAGCTAGCTTGCTAACGTCACAGCAAAGCTATTCTCTTATTCTGGCCACTCAACGAACCATTAAGATCATATAAGTAAATCAACACATATTAACCATGTTACACATTTGTAGTGAGGTTAACTCAGAAGAAAATATGAGGAAGTTTAGAAACTAACCTTCCGGACAATTTTGAGCTGAGCTTCCTGCTGCCCGTTTGTGTACCAAATAAACCGACGTGAGTCTGCGCTGTATGACCAGATGCATGTTAGGAATTGTAGTTCAATGGCTAGCCGAGAAACTACAACCTTTTTTCCACTGAACTGGCTCAGTCTATTCCAAGGCTCACAGCTGCTCTTTGCTGAAATGAGGTCACGTAAATGAATATCATAGAAAGACTCATTGTGTTTCTGGGACATTTGTCTTCACTAACTGCTTGCCAACTGGGCACAGCATCAGTGATAAGCACCCTACCGCCTTTGAAAACCTGTTGGCTCCAAAGAGGAATTCTGTAGCAGTAAAAGATTGGCATCAGTTAACTCTCTTTCCCTCATTTGCAGTAGAAGCTTTGCTTGCACTGGGACACCTGTGAACTATAATGACACCTTTGTTTCCCCAGGAAATGATGCACTTCCTAACTGTGTGAAACTAAGGTGAGATTGCATGGGAAGTGAACAGGAATGAAGACTGTTGTAGAAAATTACTGTTTTCCCATGCTGCAATTTCTGCATTATAAATAGTGACAAAACAATAAAGACAATGTCAGTTGTTTTTTGAATCTTAAACTACAAACCAAAGACAATTTCACCAAAATTTTCTTTATTTGGTGAGCAATGGGGATTCAGTGGATCATTACTGTAAAAAATACTTTATTTATACACTTCTAGTTTAAAAACAACAACAACAACAACACTATTGAGAACATATCTAAAATATACAGTGAAAATATCAGCAGAATAAAAAACTTTTTTGAAAAGGGGTGGGAAATATCTTACAACCTAGATCAGGCATGTGAACACATTATCGGTGACAGATTCCTATGCCCGCAGTCCTCGTTCTGGTCAAGTCTTGACATGTGGTGCCAGCATGTGCCCACACTTCAGAAGAGACAGTTCATGCACTTCACAGCCTTGCTGCCATAGTCCAGACACTCTGGGCCAATACACTGACAGCAGGCATTATGAAACCAGCGGTATTTCGATCCTCCCATTGACTCGCAGTATATTTTACACTGGCGGATGGACAAGCAATCATCGAAGTAGACCACTGTACACATGTTGTCTAAGAGAAGAGAGATGGAGATAAGGGAGATCTTAAGTCAGTAAGCCAATAAACACATCTTCAAAACATAGTAAAGGTTTCCTGCTAAAAGCGCGATACGTGAACCTCCCATGTTTTGTTGAGTTATTTTTACAGCCATAAAAAATGAAGTAAGTGCGACCATATGTTTTTGGTGGATCTAATGAGTCAACGGTTCAGTTCTGTGGGAACGCTGTCTCAAGAGTGTCTTTTTATAGTAAATAAGCATGGGTCAGAGGTTCAGAGCCCGACTGGCCACAGAAGAATGAGGAGAAAGGGAGGATGAGGCAGAGAACCACCTCAGGCCATTACCTTTCTAAATGAACTTGCAGTCAGTCTTTTTATCTAGGACATTTTGTGCTAGTAAAAAGATCTGTTACTAACAGGGTGGTAGAGGTATCATTTACAAGTGTAAACAACTGGGCTGGTGTTGCTTTACATGTTATTTTCCTTTACAGCGGACCTGTCACAAGTGTTTACATTACCTTGAGTGTCATAGCTTGCATGAATGCTGTTGCCGGGCAGGGATACGTTTTGGTGCTGGTCATCAAGTGTCTCTAGAAAAGAGACCAGGTTTTCATGGTGAGAGAGTTCCTCTGCGACGGGGAAGGACACCACCATCATGTTGATTGGAGCCTCTCCTTCTGTGAGAGCTCGGAACAGCGAGGGGATTGGTCGGTGTAGTTCCTCCACTGTGCTCTTGGAGGTGGCGGGAGTGTCACTGTAGTTCTTTGGATTACACATGCCTGACAGACAGGTACAGACAGTGGCAGAGAGATTGAGTGATTATATTTGATAAGAAACGTGCAAAAAGGTTTCAAAGATCACTCATGCTTATCTTAATTTAATCCTACTACTTTAATTTTCAAACACAGCAGTAATCGCTTCACAAGTCATTGCCTCCTCAGAATTGATTTGACCTTAACGTATAAATAGACACAAAGTGAATTAGACCTAATTGGTAAATTATGTTATGAATAAAGGAGTTGGACAGAGGAATTGGAGTTCAAACCAATGTTAAAAGCAAAGCCAAAACAGATGTTTTCAATAAAGGATACACATGGGTCCACCGTCCCTCATTCCCTCCCCTTTTCTAATACAAACTGTACTTTAGTGACCATTTCTGCACATCAAAGCAGGTGCTGTTGGCACCAAATACATGCTTTGGATGGAAACTTGGTAATATGACAGTCATAAAATAACATACAAAAGAGAAATATATACTGGCTAGTGGCTGAAATCTATTCTAGATATGTTGTAAAGGCCTATCCTTGTGGGATAGTCCATGGACAAAACATCTGTACAACAGTGGTCTATCTGCTCTTACATAGCCACATGCTTTCATTTGTCATTCACATAAAAGATTAATAAAAGATTGGTTGTCAACACCTACAGCAACATCTGTCTTTCAAAACATCTCTCCTGAAAGCAAAGGGAGGAAAGACGGTGTATCCAGCTTGAACTTAATGGCATACCTGATCATACAATAATATTCTGATCATTCTATAATCAGCTGTATTTATTTTCTCATGAGACACCACCCCCTCCACTGTGCCTCGGTTAACAAGAAAGGTCAAAGTTCACTTGAGAAAGGTCAACCCTGTTTCTCTCGACTGACTCTTGAAACCTTTGATGCTCTGAACCACCTCTGGACTTCCTGTCCATGTGGTGGGCCCTAAATTGGGACTTTATTCCCTTCATTTCCTGAAGTCTAATAAAGAGTCCTCCGTTCACCTCTCCTCATACCGGGCTGTGAGAGGAATCATTTCTCATTCCAGTGGGCCCTTTTGTGTCTGGTTTCACTCACCTCACACTCACCTCATATCACAACTACACCACTAAAAAGACTAATGCTTTATAAAAACATGCCAAGATAGACAAGAGCACTATTAAAACATATACAAGTACCAAGACACACCAAGTACTGTGTCCACTATACACACATTTGACATACAATATAGTTCATAACCTAGGATTCATGAGCAACATCTTGGCTGTTTAAAAGGGAGTCAGGTGGCTGAGCGGTTAGGGAATCGGGCTAGTAATCAGAAGGTTGCTTGTTCGATACCTGGCCATGCCAAATGACGTTGTGTCCTTGGGCACGGCACTTCACCCTACTTGCCTCGGGGGAATGTCCCTGTACTTACTGTAAGTCGCTTTGGATAAGAGCGTCTGCTAAATGACTAAATGTAATGTAATGTAAATGATTAAGAGGGCATCCAAATATAACATATATAAACTTGAATGAATGGGATATAACACTCACCCACACAGTCACAACACTCCTCCCATAGGGTCCCCAGACACAGCATGCACTCTTTACAGCAGGAACAGTTCCCATCAGAGGGACGACACTGACACAGCTCCTGTTGCACACAAACACAAACACAAAGGCATCAGCAACATTACTGCTAAGAAGAACACATATCATTTGTACAAGGTACCTGTGAACAAGGAGAATGCACAGGTAAATACAAAAAGGGTACAGATTTGGCTCTGAGAGCCACATGGTTTGAGTCGAAAATAACAGATGCCAGAACAGAACACATCAACACTAACACACAAGAAACATTCAATTAAAAAGGCAGTTCAACAGCAGGTTTGTGTTCCGCACAGCGACTCCATCGGACACGAACAATTACAGGTTAGTGCAACTGCACAGTCACATGGAATGTACAATGTGGTATCATAGAATGTAAGCGCGTGTCATATAGCCGCAATAATAACTTAATGGTTGTGTGTATTGGTTGTGGTGAATCAACATGAGTTTATATGGACGTACCTGTTCTGGCACGTCTAAAGAACACAAATACAAAGAACAGATTTCCCACAACTATTGCACTGTAATTGATGCTTTCAAATATTAGAGTAAAGTGCACTGTCTTATTAGAGATAAAGAGAATGTCTGTGTGTGTGTTCTTGCTAAAGAAGGGGATATAGTTTCACATATTTATAACAAGGAAAGTTTGGGACAAGATAGCAAGCATTTAGCAGAGTTCCTTTTGATCAAAGTGTATCAAGGTGTACTACACTACAAAGTGTAGTCCTTGTAAACAAGACGTCTTTGCAGAGAATCTTTCCGTGTCTATGTTTACCCTTACACAAGAAAAATGAAGACCGAACAAAGAAACACTCTCATAAGCGTCTACATTCGTTCAACAAATGTCAACAACATGCTGGCATGGATACTACCGAGCCTGTGGGCAAGGACTAATGGTGATTTAGACTGGCATAGTGTTCCTCTGTTTCTAGAACTTCTCCTGACACAAAACACAGAGCACATTCCACAAAGTCAAGGTCACGGCAATGAAGGAGGGGCGGGAGAGAGAGAGAGAGAGAGAGAGAGAGAGAGAGAGAGAGAGAGAGAGAGAGAGAGAGAGAGAGAGAGAGAGAGCTGTGAGAAGAAAACACCTGGTGCACAGAACATGGCTGCTCCCCCCACAACAGGCTCTCTCAGTCTCTCTCTTTTGTTTGCTTTCATTCCCTCCATCTTGTCGCTTCTCTGCTAACCCGATAACTTGTTGTTCGTTATTTACCTCTTTTATTTATTTTTCTCTTTCTCTCTTTCTCAATCCCTCCTTCTTTCCCCTGACGTTCTCTGAGAAACCATCTCTGAAGCACAAACAGAATGCAGTTGCGAAGGACGGCCTCTGACTCAACAGCGTATCATTTCACAACCACATAGAGAGCTTTCTCTACCTCCCAGCATGCTTGATCTGATGATAGAAAGGTTTGTTATGGTTACTCTTCATGAAGAATGTCTTCCTGTATCTCCGGTAAACAGTAAATGGAGACTGCTTAGAACATGAGGCCTGTAACCAAAAACGAAGGCAGTTTAGAACCTTAGTTACTGTAACTAAACATATCCCTAATGTCAAATCTGACCTGGTTGACTAAACACCACTCAGTACTGTAGCACTGATTGGTTGATCCAGAATCCCGTACATCCATCTAGAGAATGAAGAAGATGGGGTGAAGGCGAAAGTGTGTTCAGACACAGAACGTGTGCTGCCTTGTCCTGCAAAGCACTCATGTGTAACTTTGAAATTGCTGCCCCACCCTACTAACGGCTGGGTTTGGACAAAGCTGGCTGCAGGCTACCCTGAAGCAGCCCTAGAACTCACTGTGTGAGTGTGTGTGTGTGTGTGTGTGTGTGTGTGTGTGTGTGTGTGTGTGTGTGTGTGTGTGTGTGTGTGTGTGTGTGTGTGTGTGTGTGTGTGTGTGTGTGTGTGTGTGTGTCAGACTGCACACTTCCAGGCTCCAGGGCAGCATGTTATCCCCCCCCTCTACACACACACCTCCTTCTGACCCTACCGTTCCCTGTCTCCCCTAGCCCCCTCTGCCCCTTCCGCCTCCCCCCTAGGGGGCTTTGGGAATTCAGACAAATGACTTTGGATGGAAGCAAAGACTGATAGAGCATCAGACATATCCCACTAATCACCAGCAGCATGCAGCTTCCACAGGGGGAGGAGGTCCTTTTCTCTTTCACTCCACACTGCCAAATCTGACAGCAAGTTAGCATTCTGAAGGTTCAGGGAACTAAGTCTGCTGGAAAGGTTGTCCTGTCAGTATCCATTTGAGCAGTAATCAATCTGGTTATGAATCTAGGGTGTTACAAACATACAGGACTAAAACATTTCATTATGCCAGAGAATAAAGAGGCACCAAAAGAACACTTTGTAAAGCATTGTCAGATTCTATTTAGGGGGCCTGAGCACCAAAATAAATGAATGATAAATAACACAGTAAACTTTGACAGTACAGTGCGAGAGCACACTCCATAAGGAACTCAAACACCACAAGCGAGTGTCGTACACTAATGAACCCTCTTGTCAGACAGAAAGTGAGGTCAGACGGATTAGGAGGAACTGGTCACTGAGGTTAACAGTGCAACATAAAGAAATAGTGGGCTGGGCAGGCCCACTAAATACAGACTGGCTCAAAGCAGACCAACCGCCCATGGCTGAGAAGAGCTCTGACGGAGAGAGAGAGAATTCAGAGGAAAAGAGAGAGAGGGAGCAGGAGAAAAAAAAGAAAGAGAAAGACAGAGAGAAGAGAAAGACAGAACAAAAAAGAGACAGGGAGAAGAGACAAAGACAGAGCACAGAGAACACAATGCTAACAAAATCAGCAAATAATCACAGGGAAGTTGTGGGATCAAACACACAAAACTCAAGCTCAAATGTGGAATCTATCTTATGTCGTATACTGTAGCTCTGACTATGCTTATGTCATGTCAACATTAGTTTCAATGTCTGTTAAGTTATTTCAATTGATCAGTTATTTGGTCAAACAGCCCAAAAAACAGATGAGATGAATTGTCTTCTACTATCAGCGGCCTGTTCTGGGAACGTTTTCAGGATTTTGTTCAGCTTATTGAAGGAATGCATCTGCATTCCTTTTCACAGTCACATTTCTTCTTCATTCCTTCAGTTGGAAAACAACGGTCACCCTTTTCATAGTACAGGAATGTTTCATCTCACTCTTGCAATGAAGAAAAGCAGCCTCCATATTATTTCAGCATACAAATGTATAAGGAAAACGTTCACGTTGTGTACGTAACCAGAATAAAACCATATAAATCTACGTTTTCAATAATTCTACTAGTGATGCATTTGAGTACAGTTTTGGGATCATCACACAAGCAGTGTTCTTCTAACAGTAATGAGTTCCTGAGCTTAAAGCGAAGGTTGCAGTCACTCTTACCTGTATGAGGCACTTGCTAACATCGCTGGCGCAGAGTGCTTTGTTACAGGCCATGCTCAGAGACATTCCCGACAAGAGAAAGAGAAGTGCAGCCGTGGCTGGAATCATCAGCTGACCCGGCCTCATCCTGGGGGTTTAACAGCAAGTCACTGTCCACCTGGATCAACACACAGCAGCAACCGTGTCAGAGTGGGTGGCACAGAACTGTGTACATTCGTTTAGGATATTCTAACTCAATTCTGAATGTAGTCAAATGAGTATTTCATTATTGCATTTAATAAGAAGTTTCTTTCATTCCTCCGTTTTAGGGTATTGTGACCACTAACCAGTATGTTTAGACTGCAACAAGTGAAAAATAAAAACATCTGGCAACATCAGCTTTAATCTTTAACTTGAATGCAAGGAAACTACTCATCATGGTGAGATGCTACTTCAAGATTGCCATGGAAAAGTTTTTTAATTTCCATTATTAATAATGAGATGGTTGAGAGAAAACCATTTGAGACAGTCATTTTTAACTTTTCGTTTGTGTTAATAGACTACATTTGTTCTCTTATTGCTCGATACATTTAACTCGCATGCACAACAAATCGTGAGCAGACACTGAATCGTGCCAGAATATCAATCATGAGACATGAAAAACTTACCAAAAGTAAGTTAAGAAGGTCCTGGACTGTTCCTTTGACTGGTGGTTTTATTCACTTTGAACCCGTCCACTTTCCAGGATGGAATTATGCCGCTAATGTGTCCAGAGGGCGTCAGTTTCTCCGCAACACAAAGCGACAGGCAGGCGGGCGCCTTAAAGACACACAGCCCATTTTGAAATCCAAGAGTTGCAAGCATACCTCTATGGTTGCAAGAGAGCCCAAGCCAGGTGAGATGAGAAATATGTTGCGGCCGAGATAACAGAATGCTAAATTGTTGGCAAACACACGGTGTCTTCATACACGCCAAATGTGTAAAGAACATACGTTAAAGTTATAAAGTGGACAAGTTAAATCCATGGAACCTTGTGAGTTGGCCACTATTTGCATTGCTTGACTCTCGTCTTGCAGCCATAAAACCCCCATTATAAAATGCTTTGTCTCCGTTCTAATCAAGAATGCGATGAATAGGTGGCCACGAGTACCTCATTAGCAGTGAAAGAGCCATTCGGAAGCCATCGTGATCATGTGGGGGCAGTTTACTTCGACGGGGCGTGCTACTACCGATAAAACGTGACAAGTATCCCATTGCAACCTGATATACCTCCATAGCCGATTTACACCACGGATGTTCATCTTAAATGGTATAAAACCGAATATTAATTTACCAGGACAGAAATTGTCCAGTTATCTTACCAGTATAGCGTTAATTAATATGCTATTTAAAAACGGAATTCGATTTAGTTTTTGTAATGTTTAAGGCAAGCAGGTTATTTACCATTAATTTCATTGGACACTGCTCATTGACTAAGTTATGAGAATTGTTGCCACCTACTGTTTGAACACTAATCTACAACAGGGAGCATTTACCAGCTCCTCACTACACAAATAATGATAAACAATATAACAAAGCTTTTGGGGATATAGATGACTAGTCAATGTTTAATTTCACAACCAATAAAATTTATTCAATTATATATTACAAATATGTACATGTCATGTAACAAGTAAATATTAAAATAGACATTTTTAGAACTATCATTCAAAAGGCCATATGTTGAAAAAATAGGTTTGTTGTGATCTCACATTGAAACTGTAAAAGTATGTTTTTCCTAGAAGCCACAACAAACATTTTAATGTGCGCAAGACACAACAGACAACACAAGGAGTGAGGCTGCACAAAGTGTTGCAAAAGGACAGAACACAATGTCGCAAAAGCTGGAACACCAGTAAACCTCACAATAATAATCATCAGTACAGCTTTTCGGAAAAAGTACAAACCTGCAATGCATGCACAGCATTGAAATCACAAGTCAAAAAACACCAGCTGTGTTGTGGAACGCCAGATGAGGAAAGAAGAAACTGGGTAAAATAAAAACAACAAAATCCAACACATGCTTAAGATTAAGCCAACAACAACAACAACTAACATCAACAATTTGGACACAATATAAAAAAACAACAACTTTGGTCCATCAAAACATTAGACAAAACAAAGTTTACAATCAAAATATCTATCACTTATTTTTTTACAAGTTTAAAACAATAATTACATGGGCTATTTACAAATGCACAATCTGTATGTATAAAATAAGTTAAAAAAAATTAAGAGCACAGTCTGTACATTTTGTATGAACACTCACTTAAAAACAAAGTTGGATTGAAATCTCTCTATTTGTAACCCTGCTTGGTGAGTAGTGGCATGTGGTGGTTTCCATGCTTCTCTTCTCTCCAGGAACTCTACCAGACAGCAGCTCCCAGCGCTGCCTGCCCCAGCCTCTGCTCCAGCCTCTGGCCCTCGGGCTAAGTGTGGGTCTGGGCCTTGGTGACCACAGCCTCTGCTCTGCACGCAATACACAATATGCAGTCTGTGACTTTTGGGCAGGGCATCTTGGTGTGGGCGGGGTGTTGTTCGTTTCTACCATAAGAGCTCTGGTGTACAATGCTCATGTGTAAGTGCTCTCTGGCAAAAACCCATGGCCTGACTAAGTGCTTTACGTTTTTTTTCTTTTCTCTTTTCTTGAACATATGAGCTTCCCATATGAGCTTCCCCTCGCTGGTCAGGGATGAATGACAGGAGATCATCCTCTGGCCACTGGATCATATGGGTGTGAGGTCAAAGTCATCGTTGACCTCCACCAGCGGGATATGGAACTCTGAGATCTCAAAGATGCTGGTGGACTTGTAGGTGGCAGGGTCCAGCTCCTGCAGTTTGAGTTGCCACTCCAGACGCTGCACTGCGTTAAGAGCTGCCGCCTCGTGCTGCTGCCTCATCAGAAGACAAGTCTAGGGAGAAGGGAAATGGGTTATTTAGCTTCAAACATAATCCTGTGCCAGACAAATACATTTAAAAAAAGCAGAAAATACCGTACCTTTAGCTTATCAAATTTGTCGTCCACATCTTGCAACCAGGACATGAACTGCCTTGCATTGAAGCGATCTCTTACTGAGGTTTTGCCATCGTCTCCCTGAGAACCAAACACAACATGAAACTCATTTACCAGGCCCAGCACAGTCTTTTGGAATTCTTTATTGTCAAGTGCTAAACTTACTGATTCTACAGAATGTGACATCATGCCACTTGCCTGGACATCCTGAGGCATATTATACACTTCAGCATCCAGAAGGACGGTGCAGGCACTGAAAGGAAGCGTCTGATTGGCTAGTGTTCTTGCTGCCCGGTAATGGACTCGTAACACCTCTTGCTCATTAGAAACAATCAATTTTTCCTAAAGGAAAAAAGTAATACAAAACATTTGAAGGTGATGAGAAGTGTCGTTTTATATGGAATTAAAAGATAGACAGGAAAAAAATTAAACACACACCCTCTCAATGCTGTGTTGCAAGCGCAGCTTCATGCGGATAACCTCTTGTTGTTTGAACATCTCTTTCAATTGGTCAGGCAAAGAAGGAGGCGGGGTTATCTGTCCAAAGACAAAGATGATGAGTTAAACATATTTAAACAAACTACGGCTCATTCCATTTGTCGATTAGTTCCCATATGGTCCCCAAAGAAGTCAGAAAACCGTTCCTACTCACTGTAGGAATACAGAGCTTGCTGAGTGGGTTTCCATCTAGGAGGTAGGACCCATTGAAAGTCACATATTCATCATAATACTGTGGGGGCTGGGGGATGACGCTGCACAGTACTTTACGCTTCTCTTCGATCTTCCTACGAATGTGAAGGAAGTCATAGTAGGGGTTGGCCCTCTCTGTCTGGTATGGCTGGATCTCCTCCAGCTTCACAGAGTCCACTATAGCTGCCAGAGACTGCTGTGGCTTGTCCTTCCCCTGTTGTGTGGTCGGGAAGGCCTGGGAGGAGGAGGAGCAGGGCGACGACAACATCATTCTGGGCATCTTCCTTTTGCGGGGATGGGTCACCTGCATGTCCATCTCTTCGTCCAGCGAGCGTACTTTGGCTTTGGCTCCGGAGGAATCCGAGTCTCGGTCTCCAGACTGGGGAGAGGAGCTCCCGGAGGCACTGCTGCCGCTCAGGTCGGTATGAGGCGCATGCTGTCCGCCACTCTGACTCTGCTCTCCTCCACCTGAGGGCTCTGGCCTCTCTTCTGCAGCGGACACTTCCATGGGCTCTGGACACGGCGGCTCTGCTCTGTCGGGGCCACTCTCGGGGATGAAGATGCCTTCTTCTGAAGAGTTCTCCTTCTCGGATGTCGTCGCCTCAGCATTTCTGCCCCTGCTCTCCGTAGACTGCGTATCCGAGTCGGTCATTTCCTCGGTCTTGTGTTCCGGGCTAACACAACTAGACAAACAGGAAGACGGAGGACGGACATGTTCGCCGTTATCGACCTGGGGATTGCTGCAAGGCCCTGCCACATCACTGGAGGAGTCTCTTGATGTCTTACAATCATGGCTGTCAATTTCCATGTCCTCTTGAGCATGTGTCGGCGGCTCAACAGCGGTTTTGCTGGGAGAGGATTCCTCAGAGCTAGCGCCTTGCATCTGGGTGCTCGTGGAGGGCAGCGGACTGCTCATCCTCTCGCTTCTGCAGCCAGCGGGTACACTCTCCATGAGCTCTTGTACTTCTCTGCTGTCAGCACTGCTGGTTCCACCCTCGAGAGGAGTCTCGTCTTTCTGGTCAAAACCAGGGTCCACATCTGCTTCTGCTGGCAGAAACATCTCAACACTGGCATTAAGAGTGGCTTCATTCTGTTGCCTAGATAACTGCGCAGATGTTTTAGTGTTAGATGACGGTGGCGTCTGAGAAGATAGAGATGCTGCCGATACCAGGGGCACGTCCACAGAGGGTGGGTCCTTGTGACTGAACTCTCTATCAACAGAGTCGTCTGTCGGGACACACTTGACCTCCTGCATTTGAAGGTGGTCAGTGGGAGGAGGAGGCCCTTTGTGTTCTACAACTGGCTGTGGAACGTCAGACTGTGAGAAGCTGATCAGAGGAAGTAGCGGCTCCTTCACGTCTCTGAAGGTGGACGCCTGCGGGGGAAGAACACCTGGAATGTTGACTTCACTGTCAGAGTTGGCATCAACATCTGATTTTGCACTTAGTATATCAGGGGGTGTCAAATTGTGACCACTATGACTCTCCTCTGTATCGGCAGAGATTTCTGAAGTGTGAGCATTTACGGGCTCCTCATTTGTGTGACCAGGTACAACGGCCTTTGGCAGATTCTCAAATGGTTTACCCTCCACTGATGCAGAGTTGGCATCCTCATCGAGAATAGCCCTAAGGTAAGGGGATGTGTGTCTGCTGGGCAGCGGAGTTCGGTTACATTGAGTGGCATCAGGAAGACTGTTGTCTTTGTCTTGGACGACAGGCGATCTGGTGGCCTGCAAGACGAGGGAAGACTGGAGAAAAGGCGGCTGGGAGTCGGAGGCTTCGAGGGTGAGGTCCGAATCATACTCGGCGGGTCTTGGCGTTAGCGTGGTAGCCTGACAGGAGTCTTCAGAGCTGGCCACCGAGACCATGGACACAGATCTGGACATGAGGCCTGATCGCTCACTCTCAGGCCTGGGAGACCTGCTAAGGCTGTTCTCCATACCAGCTATGACCTTACCGCTAACTGCAGAGAGGCTCTTGCCATCTAAGGAGAGGGTCCTGGAAGTGGCGCTGTCCTTGAGGGGCTTCTCTCTGCCGTGGGGCTCGGAGCACTCGGAACTCTTGGAGCGCAGCAGCTCTTTACTCATGCACGGTTCCGTCTTTGCCTTGTCTTTGCTCTTGACCTTCCCTGGATCCGTCGTGGAGGGACGTTGCTTCATCCTCTCTCGCTCCTTTTGCTTGATCTTCTCGAGGTGCTTCCGGTGCCACTGCTCGATCTCCTGGTCCTTGAGGCTGAGCATGCGCTCAAAGCTGGTCTGCATCAGGTCGTCGTTGACGAGCCTCTTTTCTTTGGGCCGGGAGTCCCTGGTTGCGGGGGAGGATTTGGACTTGGTCCTGTCTCCCTCGGCCTCGTTGAGTTTGCTCTTGCTAACCTTTCCTGGCTGAGAACGATCTCTGTGTCTCTCTTTGTCCCGATCTCGGTGTCTTTCAGAGTCTTTCTCCCGGTCCCGGTCTCTTCGGTCCCGTTCTTTCTCTGGAGTTCTTATAACTTCCTCCTTGGTTTTCGTCGAAACAGACCTGCCACTCTCAGACACGTATCCCTTTTTCTCTTCCAAGAGCAACTTCAAGTTGGAGCTTGAGGACGAAGAGCTTTCCTTCATTTTGTCTTTCCTCTTTTTCTCACACTCCTTTTCTTTGGAACGGTCAGATTTGCTGTGATCTATTGTCTTCTCTGGAGGTTTTCCCCTCTTGTCTGAGCTCGTCCGGTCTTTTTCTCTGTGTTCCCCCGCACTGTACTCCCTCTCTTGCCTCTCCCTGTCACTCTTTCTATCCTTGTCCTTTATTTTCTTGCTTTCGTCATGCTTCTTTGGAATGGACCTAAGCTTTTCACTCTCCCTATGATTTTTATCTCCAGGTAAGTGGGACAAGCTGCCTGCAATTCTGTCCTTTTCCTTCAGGCGATCCATTACATTTTGTGGTTCCGATTTTTCAGAGTGCTCGACTTTGACCTTCTTCTCCTTGTCAGGATGCCTTTTCTCGTACTTCTCCGCTTCCTTTTCCTTTACAGGGAGCCTTTTGTCATATTTCTCACGTGAGCCTTTTTCAGAGGATTCCAGCTGGTCTTGATCAGCTGTGATCCCAGTTATGACTTTGTCTTCCGGCTCCTCTTTCATAGTCATGTTATGCAGCGGCTCCTCAGGAATCCGCCCGGAGCCGTGGCAGTCCGGCCTCTCGTCACGCTCGCTCTGCCTCGCGTCCTTTCCCCTCTCCTCTTTACCGGCGGATTCCTTTCGCTCTTTTTTCAGAGCTTTGTCTTTTTCCTCCCTCGGCCTCTTGTCCTTGCCGCTACCGGAGTGCTTGTCTTTCGCCCCCCTCTCTTCCTTAACGGGAGAGGCGTCCAAGGTCTTCTGTGGAGAGCCGCCGTCGTCCGGCTCTTTTTTTCACTGGCAGAGGTTCATCGTTCTCGTCGCTTTTGAAAAAGTTCTCTTTCCAAAACTCCCTGTCAAACTCCAGATTCCTGTGGCCGTCTTTCCTGCCCTCCTTCTGTCTATGGCGACTCCTTTCGGCCTCATATTCTCGCCTATGCTTGTCCTTCTCCTTGTATTTGAGTTTATGCTTTTTGACCACTTTGCCGTCTTTGTCAGTCTTCCGTAAGGCACCGTCGCCGCTGTCTACGCTGTTGCTCATGCCGACTTCTCTATATGGACTGGAGGCTCCGTCTTCCCCGTCCACGTTCAAGTCTTTCTGATGATGCTTGCTCTTCTCCTTGTGTTTGCATCCTTTACTGCTGGTGCTTTCCGTGCAGTAGTCCTGCTCCGTGTAGTGGTTATATTTGACCGAGTCCACTTGACAGGGGCCGTCCCCAATGGCCAGACACATTTTCGCATTTTCCTGTTTGAGAGGCGTAGACTGTTTATCGGTCAGGCTGTGGTTCACTTTGGGAGATTTCACTGATGACAGATGGAAGAGGTGAACAGAGGAATCATCCTTAGGGCTGAAGGACATCTTGAAGGAGTCTTCGTCCCGGCTCTTGTCTGTGCTTTCTGTCACCGTGGCGACGGAGAACACAAGGGCTTTGCTGTTTTCTTTGCCGTCCTCTTGATTTTCCTTATTTTTGCTCAGGCTTTTGCTCTTCCTCTTCATCTTGCCCTTGTCTCTCTGTTCAGCTGGAAGGCTTGGGTTGTCCTTTTTACCCCTGGCGTCGGAGCTATGGGAGCAGGTAGGGGAGCTCCTCCTCTCTGAAGGGTTCTCCATCTCGTCACTAGAGCTGTCCGAGCTGCAGCACAGCACGCGTTGCGGCCTCTGCTTCTTGGACTTGCTGGACTGACCAGAAGCGTCCCCTTTGCTGCTCTGCTTGGCTGCGAAATGGTTCCTCTCCTTCTCCTCCTTCTCTCTCTGCCGCAGCTCCCTCCTCAGGATGTGCCGGTCGTTGAGGGCCTTGCTCAGGTCCTCCTCCTCTTCCTCGTCCTTGAACTCGTACTCGTCCAGCCCTGACGTGGAAGACGAGGCCTTGACGGTGGTCTGTTTGTCATCGGAGTCTTTGTCGGCGTCGGAGTCCTCCATGATGTCGTCGTCCACACTGGAGGGGTTTACAGAGGGAGGATCCTCAGACTCTGTTGTGATGGGAAAAAAAAGTACTAATTAAAAAAACGTCTGTAAATCTGACAGGTTTTACCTGTTTAGTCTTAAAACACCAATGTCAACAACTCTCAATAGTTTCAAATGAGGAAATCGTATTTTTGAGGCACACGTGTAAAGTACTAAAACCTTTTTCTTGGGGAAGAGATGAAGAGATGAAGCAGGACAGGTCCAGAGCCCTTGTTGTTTCCTGCTTACCTGAGGAGCTGTCCTCCGAGTCGGACAGGGGGACCTCTCCCTTCAGCAGCTGCTCCAGCTCCAGGGAGTCGGCCACGTCCACCGGCCGCTCCCCACGCTTGTTGGCCTGGAACGCGTTGCCCCCGTGGCGGAGCAGCAGCTTCAAGATCTAGATGAAACGTTATGGAGTCAGTGGTGCGTTTCTGGAACCCTGCCAGTGTAAACATTGTGGGGGGAGGAACTGGAAGTTGGGCTTGAAAGTAGGACAAAATTATGTTTTGTGGATAAAAGGAGATTAAAAAGAGCTGTCTCTTCTGAAGTTTCTGGATTGCTTACTGGAATGTGTTCTTTGAGGAAATCCTCCAGGCATGTATTATGTATGGAAGCATTTGAAAGTAATGTGATTGTAGCTGTAGGGAAAATAAAGGTGTAATCCTCCACATTGAGCATTTGCAGGAACTTTCATGTTCTTACATTTTTGTGTCCGCTGCTCGAGGCATCATGGAGGGGCGTGTCATCATCCAGACCCTGGGTGTTGACCTCCGCGCCTGCCGCAAGAAGAACCTTCGCCACGTCATAGTAACCAAGGTTACACGCTTCATGAAGTGGAGTCCAGCCTGTATGTAGAAAAAAATGGAAGCATGACTACAAAGCAGTATGTAATGCATGTCCAAGAGTGGTAGACTTTCTCTCATGAACTCATTGGAGGCGAAAGCTTTCTGGTCTTTTTACCTGCAAAGTCCTTGACGTTGACGTCTGCGCCCAGACTGATGAGCTCTTTGACCTGCTTGGCGTCGCCGCGGATGGCAGCCATGTGCAGGGGCGTCTCCCCGCGCTCGTTCCTCTTGTTGACCTTGTCCTTCTGTCTGGACGAGGTGCTGCTAGGGGCCTTCTTCTGCACCGGGGGGGTCTGTGAGGGGTGACTCGGGGTGGAGTCTGGGAGAGAGGGGGGCAAAACAGACAGACTACTTGAGCATTCAACAAAGCAGAGCGAGGGTGGAAGAAAAATATGATGCGATCAAAATGTTGGGGAGTCGTTAACGTGAATTTCATTGCACCTGCCAGGTTAAATTTGAACTAAATCTGTCCAACATAGCTGTTGCAAAGAAAAGACTGTTTGTTTCAATTAGAAGTATGTCATCATATCCAAGATTTCTTAATGTAGCAATCCAACATCTTGAAAAGCTGAGAAGTGAAAAGAGTGTGGAGTTAGACCTGGGCTGTTGTCTCTCGCAGTCATCTGCATCAGGAGGGCCATCTGCTTGCGCTCGGACAGAGGGTAGCCAAACAACAGGTTGGCGGAAGCTGACGACTTCTTACTTCCAGACTCCTTTTTCACCTTCTTCTTTTCAGGCCCATCTTTATCTACGATAGATTCAGAACATGCAATATTCAGACACACGTCATCGATATGTCCCCTGAGCAGCCAGACCCTCTGACAGATCACGCAGTGTGCTCTTTGTTCCTTTTAAACTACATTGAAAGACAGGTTTCACGCACACAAAAAAGGTACAGGTTTAGCATGACGTCAATTTGGGGGGGGAGGGGGGGAGGAAAGGAAAAAAAAGTAGGCAGCCAAGTGCGTCCATCGCCCGTCAGGTCTCCGCTCCATCAGTCAGAACGCTAACCGCAAACATGCGTGAGCCACTGCGGAGTGGAGGCCGTGTGTGTGTGTGCGCGCTTGTGTGTGTGTGTGTTTTACAGCGTAGCAGGAAAGGCGACTTGACTGAGGAGGACCGGGCTGGCTGCAGCAGTTACCTGCGTATATCCTGCAGGGAGGCACTAATCTCTCTCCCCAGGTCTCACTCGACTGGCCTGGGTCTGAGTCATCTACAGTGCAAAGCAGAGAGGATGGGGAGGGGTAGAGGAGGGAGGGGGGGGAGGGAGAGCAGGGGAAAGCACTGCATTAACGCCTGCGCTCGCTCGCTCTCTCTCGCTCTCTCTTTCGCTTTCCCCTCACACACGAGCAGACGCGCACACACAGACAGACAAGCACACAAACACTTAAACAAAAGAACTGGCAGACACAAGGCACGCACACAGATTAGGGTATGAGTCATCAGAACACGAGAGACCATGAGAGATCCAAGGTGGGCTGTGGAGCCGCAGCCCGTCCTTGTCCGACAGGAAATGAACACCCCTGAGAGGTACTGTTGACTGGAGTATTTAGGCCCAGCAAAGCTACATCGCAATATTAGTATTGTTCAAGATTCCATATCAAAAAAGAATTGGTGAGCGAATATAACTTCATCCAATGTTGTCAAACCTGACATATTAGAGGGAAGATCAGAGAGCAATTTGGTCTACAAGTAATCAGTCAATCATTGTTAAGATGCGGGAAGGATGGGTATGAAAGCATTTGAGGTGCACTGCAATATGATCTCAGATCAGTACGAGCTGAAATAGAGCACGAAAAGAATCTTCAAAGCTTCCCTTTCACAGATGACATAATTAGATCTGACTTTTATTAAGTAGAAAAAGTGAATAACCTAACCACACTGTGACTTAAGCGATGGTCATAAATAGGGTTTAGGGTCCAATAACACTGGCATGATGTCTATAAGTATATTTTAAAGAAATCCAATAACCAACACATATTTTACCTATTTTATTAATAGCTAATACAGCATTGTAGTGGCTGCAAACGAATCTTCTCATCCTGTTACAAATAATATTAAGCACCAAGTCATCAGACTAACAGGTCTCTGCAGATAAAACCCTGTTTTATATCAGCAAGTGGAGATCCTGGGTTCTACTGCTGGCCACCAGGGGGCAGTGGGGAGCCATGGCTGCAAGCCAGCAGTGCTAGAAGGGCGTCCAGAGACAGGAGCAGATCTTACCTGTGTCGGAGTCTCGCTCCTCCGCTCGGGGCGGACTGGCAGTGAAGGAGAGCTTGCGCTTCATGGAAGACTTGGGTTTGCCCTCCTTCCCCAGAACTTCGCTCCGATCCAGCTTCGGAGTCTTGGTGAAGGGGGATATCTTATCTTTGCTCTGGAATACAAAGAATCATTTTCATTTGAGATATACCAACTTCAGCAATGATGGAGTCTACAGCCGTAGACCTATTAATACAACTCTGAAAACTTCCATACTGACAGACCACAATGCCCTAGGGTTCGACATGAGGCAAGATCATGGATGGAACAATAGGTGCATAAAAGGTGACGCCAGTTCAACAGGGACCAGATACTGTACTTGCACGTACAGTGTAACACACACCAAACTGTTTGCACGTTGTTTTGTCTTGTGTCACTCAGTCTGAGCAAGACAGCGGGGAATGTCACAATTCCCCTAGGAAGTCAATATCCCCTGGGTAATTCAAGCTACTATGTGGGGTTACGGTCAACAGAAACACTATCGGGTGCTCCGAGGTTTCCACTGTGGCTGAGCCAGTGACGGCGTGGCAGATAGTGAGGCGTGGTGGTGCGTGGGAGAGAGGACACCTACCTTCTTCCCCGCCTGTTTGTCCACCATGGCTCCATCGCGGTCGCTCCCAGGTTTGGCCATGGTGCGGCGCGTGACTAGCTGAGGCAGAGCTGCTGCAGTGGGTTCATCATGCACCTGCAACACAGAGGACGGGGCCAGATAAGCATCTCTGTGTTAGCTAAGTGGTTCAGTGGCCCGGGCGCGTTTCTGATGCTCTGTAAACAGAGGGGGCGAAACGGAGAGCAAGGGATGAAATGACGCTTTAGATAATCTACTGGCATTTAAGTAGAAAAGTAGCCTCAAATCTGTGGCCTGCCCAGAAATGAAATGCAGCAAACAAAACATGTATTTTTTTGTTAAATAGCATTCAGATCATAGGCCTATAGTATTCTTAGTGCACAATAGACCACTTTAATAGTGCTCAGTGTGTGGTCTGAAATGAGTGCGCACTGATACTGTTAATAAGACATGACTAGTTCGGTATCACAGAGGGGGAAATCGAAGACATTTCCGTGACTCTTGAAACTCCTGTGTACAGCCAGCTCACGGGGGAGAACATGAATCATGGGGTTAGGGGCTCTCTACAGATCCTGTATGCAAAGAAACCCTCCCACCTTCACACAAACCCACTCATCCGCCTGGCCAGAAGTCCTTGTGATGTGGTCAATGCTTCTAGATTATGGTCGTCTAGCCTCTCGTATGAATAGAGCTACTGTGGGGCTAGTCCCTACCACCCTGTCACAGAGCAGCACGGAATGCTTTTTTAATTCATCCTCAGAGAGGAACACTGCTGTAGCCAGCCACCTCCGTGTGTCTGGAGCACATGAAGCCGATTCTCCTTATGTCAGTCCGACATAGAAATTGTGCCGAGAATCATTTTAGGTTCACTAGGCTACGCCCATCCAGGGCTTTACAGAGTATAGGCATCCAATAAATCTGTACTCCCAAAGTCAAACCATATGACAAACTACATACGATTGTGTTTGAAATGGCATTACAAACAAAAAAAATAGTCACATTCTGAAAACAATTGAACCATGGCCCGGACCCGGCTCAACACCAACATGCATATAAGTTTATATATGTAGGCAGACAGTCATGACACAGGCCTTTTCCTCAATCACCTCCGGCCAGCACGGGCGGAATCATTAGTCAGCAGATATGCAGCATTGTCATTCAGACAGCTGATGGGGAGAATGAGCAGGCCCAGGCCACAGGGAATGAGAGTGAGAGGGTGTTGGGTTCTGCGTGAGTGTGTGTAAAGCCAGTGTACCAGGGTATTAAAAGTGGCACGGATGCCATGGGATGAGCCCAGAAAACAAACGCTGACATGACTCCAATCTGGCCCAGGGACGAGCGAGGAGGCTGGGACTATAATCACAGAGGTATTTGAGCAGTGGCCAGCTTGGCATTCACATCCCTTGAGCGCTACGCTCGCGAGCGGCTACGGTCTGCCTAGTCCTCTCTGAGCAGCACCGCCGTTAACCTTCAGCTGTTGGAAGGCAAGATCAAATCATGTCTTGAGGCCTCCCACAACATACAGAGGAGAGTTGTTTGGGGTGAGAGTAGGTGATGATATCAGAGGGTGTTCCGTGTGTTACTTATTTCCCCATTGTACATGAACTCAACAAGCTAAATAAGAAAAGGTCATAATGGACATTGGACAGTGAACTTTGGTTTAGTCATAATAGGCCTATATCTTTTTCATATGAAAGTTCATTTGAGTCTGTGGCACGTTTTAGAGAAAACACACCTCTACCTATTGTGGATTCAGTATTAGGCTATTGCAGTTCACTGCATGCCCTTGTTCATACTTCCATCACATGTTCAGTTCATTCTTACATCACATGATCAGTTCATTCTTACATCACATGTACTGGACACAGTTCTTAGCATCTCTAAGCCCACAGTCCACCCAATGAGCACAAGCATTCGGGAAGTTTTGATTGTATGACTGGGGTGAATGTGTACACGTTTAAGGTTAAGAACAGTACTAGAATAACTAGCAAATACTAAAATAATATTGGCCCATTAACTAAATATTTATCTTGGCTAGTTTGTAACTTTGCTAGCTCATTCGGAAGCTAGCTAGCTAGACTAGCTAACTGTTTCACTGCTACTTACTGAAGCAAGCCATTTTTGGTATTTTAGTCATAAAATAGGTTGCAGCTAAATCCCCAGAATTTTGCATTCTATAAAAACAACTAAGAATTCCCATGGAAACTTTCAACCAATTTGCAACCTTAGATACAGTTCTGTCACCATTAAAGAATATCAAAGGAAGCAACGCCAGTGTCATGTTGGGTATAGAGACAGGCCAGGCCTCGACAGCATGCCAGAAATGTCATTCTAAACATACTGAATGTATGGCTGCAAAGTGCATGCAGGAGAAGGTGAACTGTGCCAAAGTCTTCTTGTTGAGTGAGGCAGGGAAGGAGACATGATGTGAAGTAGGCAACACAAGGGACAGTTCCCTCGGCCTCTTCCAACGGTCTGGTGAATCATTTAACAGTTAGACCAGCATGCTCAAAGAAACATCTGAAGGTATTTCTAAGCAAAGAAACCCGTTGCTAGAAGAGAGATTTTATGCAGCCTGGCGTTTCACTGCTCTAACCGAAACAATAACACCCATTTCCCTGCACCATTGAAACAGTCTGGTATTCAGTACAGAGGGCACCAGAGACCTAGTGTGTGTGTGTGTGTGTGTGTCTGTGCACGTGTGTCCCGTTGCGTGAGCAGCAGTTGTGCAAGGAGGTTGGTGACGAGGATGTGTGGAGCCGAGGGAGATGGAACTGCACTCAGAGTACGGTAACCTGATCCACTGACTGCAGAGGGGACAGGGGGGGCAGAGCACTAAGAATAGCCAGCCTGATACAGCACAGAGTACACCACCACCACTCCTGCCTCCAAGAATACAGTCTGCTGCTCCCAGACCATGTGGGAACTACATGTGATCTCTGTCGGCCCTCCGTGTGGCTGCTGTACAAGTAGACAAAAGCACTCGCCTACTCCCATTTGTAAAGCAAATTAAACCCACCCAAAACAATCCCTTCTTCTAACGTACAGCCACAAACAATATCCGTTTCTAATATAATTGAGACTTTTTATTCTTCTTCTCTTAAGCAACCCCAATCCAACAAAATCCCATAACATAGGCTACTGGAGGAATCAGAATACGCTGCATGCGACAGTAAACACCACATCACGTGCTGGCAGTCCTGTGTGCAGTCTGGCTGAATGATGGGGGAGGTCTCTCCCAGCGCTCCCCACCCCCACCGCCTGACTCCTCCTTCCCAGACCCCCTAATGAGCGGTAGGACAAAGCCAGGAGCCAAAGCCTGATTATGGAGAAGACCAGAGAAACAATACCCAGCCATGGCTGAGCCGTCACCAAAGCTCTCACACAACACTCGTCACGCCCACACACACACACATACGTACGTTGAGACGCACACATTGTACGCTGAATCTGCTTCCTGCCCCAGAACTGTCCCATTCAATTATTTTTTACGCTGGAGAAAATGAGGCGGGGGGGGGATCCTATGCTTTATGTGGTCAGTAATCATCATGTAGGCTACACGTACCATGGAAGTGAGACAGAAATCACAAGCGGTCATGTGTAGCATGACCCCTATGTTACTACTGTATAACACATCACAGAACCAAGGCTAGATACAAACAAATGCAGAGACTTATTTTATTGATATTGAAGCTCCATGACTAAAAAGATTAATCACTTCAAACTGCGAAAAATGCTAAACTCCAAGCTCCTTCTTCCCTGTCTGCCACCACAAAGAATAACCAAGACCGGGCCACATGAATAGACAGTTTATTTCAACATGAGCAAACAAACAAAAAGTGACACAGAATGCCCCAAGGCGTCTGTTCACCTCTCACCATCCTTACCAGGAACAGACTAAACATGCTTCGTCCAATCACTCAGTCTGGGCTGAGTTCAGCCACGTCACATGCTTTGCCCACTCTGCCACTGAGAGGATGTCCAACTTATATCTTTAGCTTTTCTGAAGCACTAGCTTTATGCAGGTTTTTTTTTGTGTGTACTCAGTCTACAAAATGTAACGTGCAGGGAATAGGCCAACAGCTGACATTAAAACTAAGTAAATAGGACAGTAAGGCAAGTGGACAGACCAACCAAACCATTGGATTAATTCATAATACTCCCAGCATTAAGCCTCTCTAAGACCCAGACATCCAATGTGTTATTATGTAAGGAGAGGGCCTTTAGAATTGTTTCAGATCTAACAACACTACAGATTGTAGGTCAATTCCCTATACCACTAAGCTTGGCCCGTTTCATCTTTGCCAGCTTAGCACCACGTAGTTTATAGGGACTTTACAATATAGGATAATGTGATAAATATGATCAATACACTTTAGGACATCACACAGACTAAGCCAAAACCTGGATGGAACAGACTCACTGCTCATTTAAAGCATTCTGAGAAACATGATTTTAGGGGGAATATTAAAAGGTGTTACTGGCATCCAAGCATATTCTGCCAACCTAATAATGTTTTCAGCTCAATAAGTATTGCTAAGGATTTCATATAAATGAGAAGTGAAGTCTGAGGTTTTTGCTTCAACCCTAATCTAGCACACCTGATTCTAACGATCAGCCAGTTAAGAAGAAAAAGCAGGTAGGCTGACCACTGAGCTTGACGCCCAGATGAAGTCCTACTGGAATGTGATTTGTTTTACTGGTTAATGTGATTATCACCACAGCAATTTGAGTTTTTTTAGGCCTGGCTGTGACTTTCAAATTCTTCATTACCTTCCTGTTTCTACATAAATGAAAATGAGAGAAGCATCGTTTGTAGCATCCTTAGCGATGAGTCAATTATTCAACAGATGCTGCAAAAGCAGCAGCAATATAAATGTGTTTGCTAGCATGAAGAAATTGAGAAAATCTGGCCAGTGTGAACAACGTTGTTTTTGTGGCCACATGCCGCAACAATCAGTGTGAAAATGAGCATAACACTATGCGCCACTCTGGTATCCTTCTTGCATACCCAGGACACAGCACTAGGCCACGTGAAAACAGTCTCCCAGGAAGAAACAGGGTTAACTTTACTGGCCACTAAATGAGGCTCAGCCCAGACCTTGACACACTGAAGAACTCCCATTAAGCTGGTCAGAGCAGTCTCTGTGAGAGCCTTAAGAAGCCTGCCACTGCAGCTCTAACATGTAGGTTAATGATCACAGATAGCCGCAACGGATGAGAACAATGAACCATTTACTACTGCTTATGGGTTAAAAAAGGAAGAGGGGGATTGGGGCGAAGGTTATAAGCACCGAGGCAATGCCGTTTCTGCACAGTCAAACTTATAACTTACCCACAGCATGCACTAGTCTTATTGCCTTAGTAGTCTTACAGAATGTCAAGGCTATAGTGTGTACATTGTCAAACACTGAAGGCTTTAATCTGATCTGTACCAGCCATAAATATTGATGGACTATACATTTTGGGACACATAATTAACAAGGAGCCCCTCACCCGTTGAGAGCCAGCTATTAGGTCCCATATGGTGAAAAGGGGCCATTTATGTGGAGCAGGTGTATTACTAACTGTATAATGACTTTTCATTGAGACATGCAGACATGACTGTATGTCTGCACCTGCCAGATCCCATCATGAATTAGTCTGTCAATCCGATCACAGGCATGGGTTATGTCTTTGCAACTGGTATTAAAAACATCTGCAGAAACAATGTTTCAAACTAAGTGAGTCGCTGAGTCTTTGTGCAAATAAACGATCCAAACGAACAAGCACATGCACTGTAGGTCCTCCTAAACTCTATAGTCACATCATGACCTGGAGCCATTAGACACTAGCACACTCGACAAGAGACACTACTACCAGACAAAAACAACGTATTCTACTGTTGGTGAGGCAGGCACATGTTGTGCAATCAGTACACTCCACACACACACACACACAAACACACTGCACTTAGGCCTTTGAGACAGATCCAGATACTCACCTGCAAAAGCTAACCGCAGATCATACACTTAATTTCATGGATGACTATTTTGCTTGCACAAGCTCTGACATTCAGAATACAGTTTCACGGCAGCTAGCTATAGACAAGATCTTTAAAAGTCTCTTATCAGTACTGAAGAATGACTTTACAACATTCATAAGCCACTTTCATACGCAAAATGAAAAGGATTTGAACGGTTAACCAGATTTAACACCAAGATTGTATTTGCTTTGACCTTACTAGAGGGGTAGTAAACAAGAGCTGATTTTGTATTTGAAGGGGCTTTCCCAGTCCAAGGTCTTATCAAATCACAGAAAAGAGGAACTCAACATGAAGTGCTGCATGTCAATAGGTCAGTAGGGTTGGGTATTGAGAAACAAATTTCCATCAACCGTAGATTCGATAAGACGCGCATTTCGATACCTCACTTCGGTTACCAACATTATTCCGAAGGGTATTACGATCCATTGGGGGGATTTTTCTGGACATTAAATAGCTGGCTCCCCTGGTTGAGCCTTTCACATGGCTACAGAGTGATGGGTTGACTTACAGCTCAAATATGAAGCCAAAAGGTTTCTTGCCTACTGCCCCTCCATTGAATAAACACCCTACAAAAAGAAACAAAGGGGCAGAGTGGGGCACAAAAAAGGCTAAATTGCTAATTCGTCAGAGAGCTCAGAGATATTTTGTGGCGAAATATGATCAATAGAAATGAATGGATGTTGAGGATTAGAGTATAGCTGTCGCCACACACACTTCTGGCTACTCCAGCTTTGACATTCTAAGATGTCAGAAAACAATTGAGTTTTGATGAACGTAGGAGTTAGCTAGCTGTGTGTGTTCCGATGGTAGGTTAGCTAGCTAGCTGCAGAGCTGTATCAGCGGTGTTCACGTTAATTTGATAGTTGATAACAGCGCGGTCGGATACTACGCACGAATGGGGCATCTCGCAAGTAAACTTTTCCCAGAAATAGAAATTGTAAGTTAGGATACCCCCTCCCTTAGATTTATTTCCATCTCATAATTTGACATCAACTTTGGATGCTTTTTGTAGTTATATAGTGTAGTAGATACTAGGCCTACAAATGTTGTTGAATAAATACAGTTTTTCACAGAATTATCAATAGATATCCTCCTGTGTCTATTTGCACATCAGAATTAGAGCTAGCCCTTGTGTACCTTTGGGTCATTGTAAACCTTCGGGTCATTGTGACCCATCGTCGTGTTGCAACAACATTACCTAATGTTGGGCATTTTCTTTGAACCTTTGCGCTGTGGGGGGGTCTAAGACAGCATGACGGTTACAGAAATATCAATGGATATTCTCCTGTGTCTATTTGCACATCAAAATCAGAGCTAGCTAACAGAACATTATATTCTTATACTTTTTCTGTCGAAAAACATTGGAACCAGATTCGATAAGAACCGGATTCTAAAAGTGGAATCAATCAAATTGAAATGATATCCAACAACTTGTTACTTTCCATTTCATAAACACAGTTCAATGAGGGGATAATGACCAACATCCTAATTATGAGTGAAACAATAGCCAAATGATTTCAGTAGTCTTGAGCTGTCATCCATCCACTAGCCTATTTCAGTGAGGCTAGTGGATGGCTCGGTCACATTAGGGTAGTTTGGTTACCTCTGTACCCGTTGTTAATGTATATATTCCAATTCTAACACGGAGGGGGCTTTTACTGGGAATAGAGTATATTCAACTATGTACTTGCATACTCTAATACTTTATTCCAATGAAAAATAGGCCTGTACAACAATCACTAAAGTTTAACATGCAGCTAAGAACAGTCAATAGCAGGTAATGTCTTCAGCACAAGGGGCAAAGTCGAATAGGAGCTGCACTATTATTCAGATCAGATCTCATAAACTAAGATGCGACAGTTGTGGCTCTCTCAGATCAAAACATTCCAGTCACCCACCAAACCACTGAAATGAAGCATTCTAGATCAATGTTTACACTGTCAACACACAAATAAAGCACTGAGGATGTCACAGTTAAATTACACTTAAGTTGTGATAAGACTAGTATGTATATATGAACCAGCCTAGTTTCTCTTGAGATCGCCCATATTATGCCATCTCTGGTATAAAACAGCCAGAAGCCAATCTGTATGAAACAGCCAGTAGCCAACCTGTGGTTGCTGATATAGTATTAGTTAATTTAAAGAGTCAATGTTTATGGCCCATGTTCACTGGTATTGAAAATTGGTTCACAAGAAAGGTAAAACTAGGGTTAATCCAACTTCTCACAGTACTGCATGCATCTTATGACGCCAGCCTGCTTCAAGTATCTTCATTATTAGAACAGACTAATATTGCCACTCAAGGTCTATAAGACCTCACCTTCAATTAAACATTTAATTCACTTTCAGATGTGTTGTCCAGACCATGAAACAGCACATTTTATTTTTCTCTCACGTTGACACCAGATATTTTACCTTCTTAACTTTAAACTATAATCAATATGATGGATCCAATACTGACCATACAGGGCAACACACCCACCAAGAGTTCAATGACACTGTTACTAGCCTAAAGCTTTGCAAGGGTTCTATCGTATTAAGGTTGATGATGCCTTGAATACTGTTACAATACACAGTTTCGCATGAACTGAATCCGACCTTTATTTGGTAGATATCCCACAATACAGTACATCACCCCGATTTCACTAGCTATCTGGTCAACACGCATAGTGGAGTGAACAACACGCATCTGCTAACCTTTGCTAACCGTGTAGCATAGCTGCGTTACTTGGGCGCTCAAATTCTGAGCTAACATTATAGCTCATGCGACCTAGCTCACTGTCAAACGTCACCTCCCCGTGCAGGGGGAAAGGTTGTCAGTTGGACGTGTTTAGAAACGTAGCAATAGCTAGGTATTTGACTGAAAATCTACAACATACAACACTTTTTATTTATGCAGTCAGAGAACAAAACAATACCGTGTAGACAAAGCCTTCTGACCGCCCTATCACCGTCCCCCTCCCCAGTCGCTACTTGCTAACTAGCTAGCCTAGCAATGCAAGCGCTGTCCGCAAACAGTAGAATCTAGCTAGCCAGTTGTCACTCAGCTCGCCCTCGTTGAAACGCGCACATAAACTACAATTCACAACGCCTTTCGTTTTAAATAAACTTTGCCACAATACTAACAAACGATTAGCACTAAATAACATTTCCACACATACATGTATTACACACGTGGCAAACAACTAAAAACCCACACATTGGCAAAACATTCCATTTTCGCACGCAGTTACGTCAAAGTTAGCTAGCTGGCTAGCTACCCAACTAGCCAGATGGCTAACTAACTGGGGTTTTTCCTATGATCCCATGGAATAAAAAGACATCTACTTTGCCTAAAGCTTACCTTTCCAATGCTGTGTTTGGTTCCGCCAAGTCATTCGTTTTAAACCATAAACGTGTATTACGCTATATAAATCTATATTTCCTAAATATTAAACGTTAACCGTAGCCTACGGCTGTGTGACGTTTCTTTCCAGCTTATTGCTGGTTTGAAAACATCTCCAGTCGTCCGTAGTCTCCAAGAAAAACCCAGCATAACACTCAAACGTCGCTTTCATTGGCCGAGATCAGTCATATGGTCGCTTGAGCCCCACCAAGCTTAAAAAGGTCTAGCTACGTCTGCTGGATATAAATGGGTATGTCAAGCGGTTTCTCTTATATTTTGATTCCATTACTAGTTGAATGTTCACAGTTGCTGCAAATTTTGTATCACGGAGACACACGCAAATTTAAGCGACATATTCATTTAATAATTTGTGAGTTTATAAAGAGTAATTGTCAGGAACTTTGGGCATTGGGTATACACGTTTTGTTGTACAGGGATGCCCGATTGTTGATCCGGTGGACGGAATTTGCAATTCTTAAAATAAATCTACCTCTATGTTTTACACGAAACAATCTGCATATGCGTGATAACAAAATGAGGTTGGAAGTTGTGAGGTCGACAACAAAACCATAATGCAAGTGCGTGCTGGAATCCAGTATCCGCAGATACAACACTGTCCTTTCTCGCCGTATTCTTTCGTTGGTAATAGCTGTAGATCAAAACGTGCAGACCCATTAAACAGAAGGGTGAGGTGACGCTCAGCACTTGACGTAATCTTTTCCGTTCTACTCTGCGGCCAGTGGGAACATTCTCGAAGATATAGGGAGAAGAAAATAAGAGGTATTGCACGTTTTAAGACAGTGTGTGCATTATATGACAAACGTTGTACATTATCTTGTAAATATGCTAAGTTAAATATAATTCAGGGTGTTGCATCATGCTTTTTTTATGTATCCCTTAGTTGTGGCGCAGTGACATTTGCATTATGTAGGAATGGCAGCGCATGCGCAATAACACAATATTATGTTGCAGAACAAGGGTAAAATCACGAGAGGAAATCGATGTGGGGGAGGGGCACTGGCTAGACATGAGACGAGTACAACCATTACCATAAAGGCAGTTGTAACAAGGGTGCAGTTGTGCGGAAAATCAACATAATTATATTGATAATGTCACGAAGGTGTCTAAAGTATGCCCTCTTCTCTATTTTAGAAAGTATGCATTATTGGGCAATTGCTGTAAATTCCTCTTGAGCTGTAAATGTCAAGGTTTGATTAAACTACTGACCAGTCTTTATACAAATAGAGTTCCTAAGTTTTATATGACTTACAATAGCTTGGCAGTTAAGTATTTATTCAGTTGGGTACTAAACATTGCAATGCAAAACTGTAAGTAAACACCATAGCCATTGCACTAGGCTTGTGTCATCTGTCAAACACAGACACGACGCAACGATACATGTATATTTTATTTACACATTACTACTTTTCACTTTAGACATAGTTCAGTATGATCAGGGTGCTCCAGTCTTCACAGGTCTGCTCTCACACCAAAGCCAGGCCCTGGAGGGGGTTCTGTCAGGCATGTCAGCCCACCTGCTGGCTCACAGGAGAAACGCCCATTCCTGAAGAGAAATACAATAGGTTTACAATATTAACAATCAGTAATTGACAGATGTGTATCATGTTTAATATAATCTTAATTTAATGACTAAAAGTAATGATGAAGCAATATGATTTTCGAGATCCTAATAAAAGAAGATTGTTTAGTAGTCTGTGTGACAAAGGAATCTGAAGGATATTCTTACCTGGGGCCAGGTGCTGGGATGGTCCCAGCTTTGAGTTCATCAATGATCTCCTCTATGTCCTTGGGACTAAGGTCCTCCTGAAAACAAGAGGGCAGCAATACATTATCCTCCTATGCATCTGTGGCCTGTTTCATTCCTTACATAGTGCATGCAGTGTATCTAAAAACTCACATAATAGTTGTCATTGATCTGGACCATGGGGGCATTTACACAAGCACCAAGGCATTCCACTTCTATTAGTGAGAACATCTTGTCTGGTGTGGTTTCTCCAACCTTGATGCCTGTGGGAAATCATTAAAGATAACTTTAGCCTCATACCATTTGGATGGTGCATCATCAACCAGGCAGAAGCAAAAACACACAATCATGAAACACTTTCAAACAGACTACATGTATTTATTATCTTGCTCTAATTGAAAGTCTACATGTACCAGCAAGTCCTGTTTATTTATATGTTTGCTCCTCATCCTTGTTTATCCCTAATATACACATTAAAATGTTATTCCTCTAATTTCATGTATTTTATTGGGACCCAATGTGAACAGCATGGTTGCTTTCTTACCCAGTTTGTTTTTAATGGCCTCCAGGATGCTATCGGAGTCACAGAGCATACAGGGTGTTGTGGTACAGATCTGAATGTGATATTTTCCCACAGGTTGACGAAGGAACATGGTGTAGAACGTTGCTACTTCATACACTCTCATCGGAGGGACTTCAAGAACCTCTGCAACCTAAAATAACATTTTGATTTTTAAGTAATTTATTAGAAAAGTACAAACAAAACTTGACTAAAATGTAGGAGGGTGTGTGGTTGGCTACCAATCTGACGAGTCATAATACTGCCATGGTTGACATAATATTCAAGACATCTCTTTTTAATTCAAGTCCTGAGTAGTCAACTCTGGGTACCTTGTTCATTGCTGATATCGGGAGCCATCCATTCTGTCTTTGGGCCAGATCCAACACAGGAATGGTGGCAGCTTGCTTGTGTCCTTCTGGGTACATGGAAATAATTGCTTCAATCCGCTAAGGAAGAAAGAAACAAAACAGCTTGTAAACAATTGTGGCGTTGACAATAGGAAAATTGATAATATGGCCGTAGAGTATAGTAAGAGATCATTACAATATATAACATTTCTACTTTGCAAACAAAAAAACAGAGCACATGTACTTTGCATGAACCAATTATTTGAACAATTGCTTCTAATAAAAAAACACTCACCTTCTTATTCTCCTCAGTAAATTCAAATGGAGTATCTGGGTTGTTACTTGGGGTGTCCCTATGCTGAAACAGAAATGACAAAGTCTCAGAACAGGTCCCTTTCATCAGCCTCAGTACATCGAATCAAGCATTTCAATGTATCACTGTATCTAGCAACAGAAAATGACTTTATTCATAAAAGTAACCTCTGACCATACTGCCCCCTTGTGAGCAGGAGAAAGATACAAGTTAGTAGCTCATACTGATAATAACCTACTGCCTCCAGATAATGAGGGGCTCCAAATGATCACACTAATGAGGCACCACTTTTACCAGGGGACTGTTACCATGCCATAGTTCCACTACCTGCCATCAACAATTGAATTCACCACGGATTTGAATCAAAAGCATCTATGTTGTGTCCAGTCAGAGTGGCTTGGCTTTGCTGTTTGTCTTCTGCACAACACTGATTTCGGCCTACACCCAACACTTGGTAATTACATTTAGTCATTTAGCAGACCCTCTTATCCAGAGCGACTTACAGTAAGTACAGGGACATTCCCCTGAGGCAAGTAGGGTGAAGTGTCTTGCCCAAGGACACAACGTCATTTTCAGGCTGGGAATCCAACCAGCAACCTTCTGATTACTAGCCCGATTCCGTAACCGCTCAGCCACCTGACTCCACGGTACTTACTTAGATACATTAGATCAAATGTTCTAGTATCTGGTGATGGAAGGAGAGCAGACAACTCTAAAGACTACTCTCATACTCCACGGTATGCTGCATTTAGAAAACTATTACAAATGTCATCAGCAACACTGAACATAACACACTTACCACAAAGACGCCCCCGGCTCCAGCACGGGCGGCAGACCTGTGTAGGCTCCGCACCTGCCTTGCCTGTGACCGAGGAGATAGGACAAGGTGAGTTTCATACGTTTTACGAACTCATTCAATCGTACAACGTGAACCTCTTGGCATAACACTATTTGGCTTACATGTAGCTACCAGTACATTGATTGGCATGGTCATCCGGTGCATGATGTAGGCGACAGCTAACTACACAGCTAATGTGTGGCACTTTTCCGAGATCATACACATCACCCCCACCACAGGCAGCACACATGTATGTTGACATCCATACGTAACTTAGCATGCACAGCATTAACAGCTGTCAAACATGTAGCGTAGACAGGGGCACGTCCAATTACCAGATCAATTTCCAGTCTGACCATACCAAATATAAGATACAAAAAAGCCCTATCCGATTATATAGCTCTAGGTAGATGTGGACTGCCTCGGTTTGATGACGTTAGCTTGCTAGCTAATCACTACTAGGCCGCTGCAACTTGCCCTTGTGAAGTGTCATGACATGTAAAACGGTGTTTAAGAAAACAAACATCTACATAGTTTACTCAAAATATGCACCCTTTAATATACTTACCGTCTGCGATACAGCAGAACGAATAGCCGAAGATAAAAACATTCTCAGATAGCTTGTTTGTCCCGTTCCAGTTTGCCGACACTATGGGACAGCAATGGCCGACATCAACATAAGTCGATCATCGATTGGGAGGGTCTGATTTACGCAACGTCTGCAGTCCACGCAATCGACCACGAAACATTAAACTTTCGGGAATAAAAATGATGTATCCTAACTTGATAACGTGTTTGCTTCTCTTTTGTGCAGTACATATTATTATAACCATTAAATATGGTTTCAATTGTATTTTTTACAATATCGAAATATAACAATACTAATACCATTACATTTAGTAAACTAAATAGAGCGAGAAAATATAACCATATCACATGGATGAGTGGGGCACAGAAATTCAGTGCTAATGGACAGGGAATGAGGTCGTTTTTTCTAGGAATACACTACACTCTCTGTACCACCGCTCGGCGTAAATACACAGTATACCGATTACATTCCTCCCACAGATATTCCTCCTCCTGCAGTACTAACTAAATAATACGATCAACAGACCAGGGTACACCCAACCAATGAAAAGGTGGGAGTGCCAGTGTAAGAATTTCGATTGGTTGCCTTGGAACTATGCAGACTCTGGAAGTGACAAACCATGGGATTAGGGTTGGGCTGTACACTGACTGAAACTGTTCCTATACTGAGGCCTTGTCGTGCATTTATCTCTGGAGGAGAGTCAGATCAGCAGTGTTTCCGGAGTGACCCATTTACCTGTTACTCAAATAAGATCTACACCTGTCTGTTAACAATGGTTGTCCCTGGATCTCATCATAGAGAGGACAAAATGTATCATCCTCCTGAAGACCTGAAAAAGGATGCACATGTGCCTGATTTCTACTCTTATCTTGCACTATACAAAAAGTCTGTTGATGAGCCAGAGGGTAAGTTAGATTACTTGCAAATACTGTGAGTCTGTGTTGTGTGTGCATATGTGTGCTGTGTGTGTGTGTGTGTGTGTGTCGTGTGTGTGTGTGTGTGTGTGTGTGTGTGTGTGTGTGTGTGTGTGTGGGTGTGTGTGTGTGTGTGTGTGTGTGTGTGTGTAATCAAATTTTTTCCTTCTGAATCACAGTGTTCTGGAGGGAAGTTGCTGCAGAGTTCTATTGGAAGAAACCTGCAACGGGACCAATTCTTCAATATAATTTTGATGTCACGAAAGGACATATTTATGTCAAATGTATGGAGGGGGCCAAAACCAACATGTGCTACAATGTCCTGGACAGAAATGTGAAAGACAGAAATCTTGGAGAAAAAGTTGCATATTACTGGTAAGTCACATGTCTCAACCCAGGGAACCCACAGCTATGTGAGGCATTTCAGCCATTGTCACTAGCCATAGATCCCAAGTAGTGCCCCTTGAAAAGAGAACAGGGTTTACAGGTCTGGGCTCCAGAGAGAAACTCTGATGGCACTGATACAGCAGTACTGTTTTTCCCTCCTACAAGGGGTGAGTGTTTACACATAGCAAACCAGTGGTTCAACAGCATAGACAACTCCATAGGTAGGCCTAATTACAGTACAAAATATCAGTCATCAAAACTATTTGCTACACACCATTAAAAGACAATTATATAGTGTCTTTAATTTCAAATGCCAGTAGTGTTTTATACAGCTTCACACCTGGGTGAAATTATCATCGAATCAAAGGTGTGTCTGGTCTAAAACTCCAGTTCAAAGGATCTTTTGAGTAACCATGTCCAGCCTGATGGACTTGATTGTTGATTGTTGGGCTATTGCAGTTTGTTGCAACAGCCCACTGGAGTTGTACCAAAGCTGTCAATCTCAAGCAGTTACAATATAAACATTTATTTTCAATAGTGAGATGCATTTGATAAAATAGTTTGCTTAAATCAGTAGACAATTCGTTTTGACAGTTATTGTGGCAATCTTAGTAGAAAGGTACTCCTCTCCTTCCTGCCAAGAGCATTTCTGACTTTGTTAAAATAAGTTAGATAATGATTCAAAAAATAGAGCATTTACATTGCTCATAGCATAGACACAAAGACGTTTATGAAAGTGTGTAGAACTCTTGGTAAACCCCCCAAATAACAAATGATAGTATTGATGGCAGATAATGAATAATGTGTCTCAGATACTTGTGGTTCTGGACTAAAGATACTATTTTGTCAGTAGCCTGTCAGCACTTTGCTTAACACATGGAGCCCAGGTGCAGTGGCTGAGACTAAGAAAGCAAAGGGAATTTCCCTGTGTTTATAGCTGAAATATCCCATGATGTTAAGACTAATACCATATTAGGTCATACAGACATATTTCACAAACAAATTAAAATCAGATCCTGAATTTTAATCCTGATTAAAATCCAGTTTTAAACACAATCTTTCCAAGAGCAGAATCAAGGTTTGACCAGGCACACTGCCATGGTGACTTGGTTATTACTGTGTATTGTGCAATATTGTGCAACTTGCTTTTCAAGAATTGTCCTGACTGGCATCCAAACACAATATAGATAGAGACAATGGCAAGGACGATACTGCCATGACCATGCCTTAGAAATAATAATTGATTGAAATTACAATGTACCATAAGGGAAGTACAGTCTTACATTAAAAAAAGTGTAGTAGATTAAGTTTGATATATGTATTGATTTTTTTCAGGGAAGGGAACTCTCCTGATCACAGCATGGCTATTACGTACAGTCAGCTGTTAAGTCAGGTGTGCAGGTGTGCCAACGTCCTGAAACAGATGGGTAAGACTTATATCTTTATCAGTGTCATAACAAAATTAAATCAATAAAAAACGATAATTCTCACCATATGGTTCTGAACATTCAAAGCCATGATATTTGTATTTACCAATGGCATACTAAACCTCTTATAATGAGCATGTATATGTTAAGAAGACACTGAAAGCCCCCAAAATATTTTGGGGTATTTTCTTTTTACAGGAGTCAAGAAAGGAGACAGGGTGGCCATCTACATGCCTATGATACCAGAGCTGGTCTACACAATGCTGGCCTGTTCCAGGATAGGAGCAGTGCACTCCATTGTAGTAAGTTGCATATTTGAACCTCCTCAACTTCTATGGCATGGGTTTGGAAGATTCACCTGAGTTTCGTGTCGTTTCTATAGCCTCTTCTACACCTGGAAAAACCTAGCAGTCCCATTGTTCTCCACTTGCTCCTTCTGTATCAGCTGTTCATGGCCTGTGTAAATCACCTGGGACTGCACCTGCACAGGAGAGGGACTATCATTCTTCCCATGGTCCTTCTCCTCCTGCCAAGGGTTTAAATATGGGTCAGACTATAACTGGCCTCATGCAATTTGAGATGGGATCATTGTAAGCACGATTCCAATGAGCCAAATACTATATTTGTCACTCAACCTTGTGGAGAAGTGTTGCAGTTGCAGAAACCATCTGGGAGCTTTCAGGGTTCATTTTGATCCAGTATGTGAGGCTATTTATGTCTGAAGGAATATGACTGACCCCATTACTCCTTCTCCATTGTTCTGTCATATGTGATCCAAAGAATGTCAGATGTCCATCACTGACATCAAACTGAAATGACAAAACTTGTCGAAGTTTGTGAGAAGTTTGTTGAAGAAGTTCACACAGTGGGACTTGTGATGTTAAAAGGGAACTTTAATAAAACTTTATAGAATTTAATTAAAGGGAACTTTGAACCCTTTTGGAAACCAAGTTCTACTTTAACGAACAGTACAGTAATCTGTAGAAGGACCTGGTTAAACGACTGTGATTCTGTATGTGTCTTACAGATTGATCTGAAATGATGTGTGTGTGTGTGTGCTTAGTTTGCAGGCTACTCGTCTGAGTCCCTGTGCGAGAGGATCCTGGATGCTCAGTGTTGTATCGTGGTGACAGCAGGTAATACAGAACGTGGCCATGATGATGCTGGCGCCACACAGCCAGTAGCATGTGGACCTTCCCCCCCAACTTCATCATACCACAGTTGTGATGAACCACATGTGACGCTGTAAAGAGGTTCCTCTGGTGTAACGTGGCCCACTGTTGCAAACAGACCCTCCCAGATGAGGTGATCTCACCTCTCTCTCTATGTCACAGACGGAGTCTACAGAGGACAGAAACTCATAAACTTGAAACAGATAGTGGACGAGGCACTGGAGAAGAGCGGAGACATGTAAGTTCTACAGCCTCGCTATCTTCCGGGTCTTTCCAACTGCTTGTGTTTACCACAGCCACCTAACCCTGGCAGTGTGAGTCATAGACTTGCCACGCGCACACAAGCACACACAAGCACACACACGCACACACAAGCACACACAAGCACACACAAGCACACACAAGCATACACACGCACATACAAGCACACACAAGCACACACATGCCTCAGTGCTTATCAGCTATTATCTAGGGCTGTTGAGGAAAAGCATCGTCTGCTCTCCAAGCTGTGTGGGGTTGCCGGGCAACACGGAGGCATCAGGGAAGTCCCATCTGTTTGTTGCCCGTAGCGATGTGTGAAATAACACGTCTGTCCATTTCAGAAGAAATAGAAGAGGATAAACACCCGTAATGTACCCCAAGCAATCTGAAATTAGCACTATAAATCAGTAGGGATTCATCAGTCAGAAATGAGAGCTGTCTTAGAATAAGACTTAACAGATTATTTTGAACCACATTCTAAAAGATGGTTGATTGACAGGTGTCAGTAGAAACAAGTAATAAAACAACACAAATGTTTTGTCAGAAATCGCCACTTACAGTTCCCTTCTTTCCCCCCATAGAGTGCCCTCTACTGTTACCAGATGCCTGGTTGTGAAAAACCACTCGCTGAGGACAAAGAGCGGAGAAGCCTCAAACAAGCTGCAGATCCCCTGGGATGCGGAGCGTGATGTGTGGTGGGATGAGGTCATGGCGGATGTTTCGGACGACTGTGAGCCTGAGTGGCTGGATGCAGAGGACCCCCTATTCATCCTCTACACCAGCGGCTCCACCGGCAAGCCCAAGGTAAAAACATATAGACACGCGCACGCACGCATACACACACACACACGCACGCACGCACGCACACATACCAATCAGCCCATTTGGGAGTGGCGTCTTGTTAATGTTGACCGAGGCTCTTCAGTGCCAGTGCTTATGTTCCTGTGTGTGTACCGTACAGGGCGTTCTCCACACAGTGGCAGGGTACATGCTCTACACCTCACTGACCTTCAAGTACGTTTTCGACCATCACCATGACGACGTGTATTGGTGTACGGCAGATATTGGCTGGATCACAGGACACTCTTACATCACCTACGGCCCACTCGCCAACGGGGCGACGGGTGTTCTCGTGAGTAGAACAAAGAACGGAGGCTTATTGCTGCTGTTTATCAGACCTTTTCACTGGTCAAATGCTGTGTCAAAGTACACCACTGATATCATAACCAACATGTCGACATGATGAGGCGATGTGTGCGATGACGTTGAGTGACGTCATGTGTTTGTTTGTGTGCGTGTCACAGTTTGAGGGCTTGCCAGTCTACCCTCATGTGGGCAGGTTCTGGGAGATCATCGAAAAGTACAAAGTGACCAAGTTCTACACGGCACCCACAGCCATACGCCTGTTGATGAAGTATGGAAAAGAACCAGTGCAGAAGTAAGAAAACACACTCACACACACCACACACACACACACACACACACACACCGATACATACATAAATGCACACACATACTGACAATTCTAACAATACTACACATGGTTACGTAACCACACACACACAGAGTGAAACATAATTAGCCCACAGGTGCCATCTGTTGGACAAAAGTAAAATAACACTATTTCTTTACTTGATGTGTCTTTTTAAAAAGCTTTTCTTTGGTGCTTGTCGGGTTGTATATTAGAGTTGTTGCATGTTTATAAAATGTTGTAATGAAGTAATGTACAACATTAAATAGTAAAGGTTGGCGTAATCAATCCATGATTCTAATAGGTACGATCTGTCGAGCCTGAGGATTCTGGGTACAGTCGGTGAACCCATCAACCCCGAAGCATGGCTCTGGTACTATGAGGTGGTGGGCCAGAGCAGGTGCCCTGTGGTCGACACGTTTTGGCAGACAGAGACAGTGAGTATTGAGCAACATCCCTCTGCAAACACGTGTCAAGGCCCAGAACCCTGTTTCTCAATATGCTCATTTCGTCCAATGATTGAGCAAATTCAGGCCTAATCTGGCGTAGCTTGTTAATGAAACTAGTTTTATTCAGTACAAAGTAGTCCTCCACCTGCTCAAGGCGTGTTTGCTGTGCCACGCTGTCAGCTGGTGGCCTGATCTCTTGTGTAATCATACCTGCAGGGTGGTCATGTTCTCACTCCTCTCCCTGCTGCCACGCCTCTCAAACCTGGCTCTGCTGTAAGTGACAACACCTCTCCTCTCTTCTCTGTTTACATAGCCGCTCCTTGGGATATTTATACCTACACATAAAGATTGGATGTATTGATGATACATACAATGATTGAATGACTACAGAGCCAGGGGGAGAAGTTGTCATATGCTTGGGGTATTTCACATGTTCCTGATGTACAGCCTTGCCTGGTCAGGTCCTTAGTATTGGATTTGAAGAAACAGTCAATGCTTCAATCCCATAAAATGAAGGTGTATAAAGTCTGTATCAAAGCTGTTGTTTTTTAATCTCTCAGACATTTCCTTTCTTTGGGGTGGAGCCCACCATTCTGAATGAGCATGGGGAGGAGCTGGAGGGGGAGGCTGAGGGCTACCTGGTCAGTACAGTTATGTTTTCATTCAGGAGCACCATCCTACTATTTATAATGATGGCACAGTCTTTCTCAATGAGAGTCTTTCAATATTCCTACAGCTCAGTGTTTGTGTATAAAGTTGTCCTTGTGGCCCTGCAGGTGTTCAGGCGACCCTGGCCTGGTATTATGCGTACTGTGTATGGAAACCAAGAGCGGTTTGAGAACCAATACTTCAAGAAATTTCCCAGGGTTTTATGTAACTGGCGATGGTAGGTCTCTTCAGCCACTTCTGATAAACAGCTTTATCTGTTCATCAGACACTTACTTTTTTATTGAATAGGCAAATTTCTGACTCAATTTACTCATGTTTTTGCATGGCGCTGTTTGTTCTTTGACAGGTTGCAGACGAGATAAGGATGGCTACTACTGGATCACAGGCAGAATAGATGACATGCTAAACGTGTCAGGTAAACCTCAGGCGGTGAGCCTTCTAGTGAGAGTCGACTATCTACCACAGTGTGAGTCTGTGTGTCAACCCAGTGGTGTGTTTTTCCCCTCCAGGCCACCTGATGAGCACAGCCGAGGTGGAGGCAGCCCTGACCAAGCACGTGGCCGTGGCGGAGGCTGCCGTGGTCAGTCGGCCTCACGTGGTGAAGGGGGAGTGTCTCTACTGCTTCGTCACCCTCAAAGACAGCAGGGAGTTCAACCACAAACTGGTGGACGAGCTGAAGGGACTAGGTAACTAGAAGTTACACTCGATTAAGGATGACGAGTTGGCATTGACTATCGAGACGTTGGACATTCTTTAATATTGTCGCCTGCTTCATTTTTTGATTTCAGTGAGAGAGAGAATTGGGCCCATCGCCACACCAGACTTCATTCAGAATGCTCCAGGGCTCCCCAAGACTCGCTCTGGTAAGTGGCTAACAACAAGAGGAAACAATAAATCTCCCTCGCTGAGTATCAGCCTTGTCGTTTATTGAGACGTCGTTTGTCAACAGGTAAGATCATGAGGCGAGTCCTGAGGCAGATCGCCCGGAACGAGAAGGATCTCGGCGACCTTTCAACCCTGGCGGATCCCAAGGTAGTGGAGGTGCTCTTCAGTCAGCGCTGCGAGGCAGCAGCGTGAGGCATCAACACAGACCCTCGCTCTGCTCTGGTGCTGATGGATAGTTTCCCCTTTGTGCTGGTCCCAGATCAGCCCCAGGGTTGTTCTATGCAGACAATATGCAGACAATGTTGTTGAAGGATGGGGTCTGGGTTGGAGATCAGGGGTAGGTTCATCTATGAAGGAAAGCCAATGGAATACTAGTGCAATGAGGTAGCATTTGAGAATGAAATCCCAGCTCAAGTTGTGAATTCTGTTTCCTACTGTTTTAACTGTCACCATCCTTATTAAATGAGATCTGTTGATATGAAGATGCCAGATCATCATTATCAACACAATGTGGATTCACATGGTAGACAAGCTGCTTTGCACAGTTCCGTATATAGTTTGTATTTTAAATGTTGATGTATATTTACAGTTGGTTTCTGTGACCTGAAAATGTAATTGTATAACAAAATGATCTATTCTAGGTAATAAAATAATCATAAACACTTTTGACGTCAGAAAGAGTCTGATTTGATTTTAGAATCTCAAAGATGCCCCCTTGTGGTTAAACCAGTGCTGTCATCGACCAGTACAGTCTCTGTTGCCTGCAGTGGAGGAACATCTGGCTTTGATGATCTGACCAGGCCTGTGGGGAGAAACTATTAGAAGGAAAGGAAAAGAGATCGAAGAGAGGGAGACAAATATCTCATCTTAGTGCATCCTGGATTTTTTGGAACTGAAATCACAAGCCTTTGTTTTCCTTAGAAAATAAATCTCTGTTTTTGAGATGACATCATAGGGCCACAGAAGTTACTTAGGTCGTTATGTCTCTTGTTTTATCTCGCAAACCCAGACCAACAAACACACACACATCCTCCCACTGAGACGTGAAGATCCCCTGCCCTCTCTGCTGTGTTGTCACGAGCGACACGGAGGAGCTGGGGACAGCAACGCCGTGTTATGTCCTTACCCCATGAGGTGTGGTTGCTACGACGATGGTCGCCTCGTCACCCCTCTCCAGTCCTTACTAAAGTCTGCCAGAGGTTTCCTCTGGGAGGATCGTGCTCCATCTGTGTCAGTGGCCGCAGGATCAGCTGTCGTGTTCTCCTCTCTGAGGCTGCGTTCCAAACACCTGCAGCACAGAACATTGCGCAATCAAGTCCCATGACATGTTGTGTTATTGGCCTTTTAAAAAAAGAAGGTGATGACTGATTTATGGGAAATATATGTGGACTCTCTGAGATGGTTGATTGAATCAGGGATTTAGCCAGCACAAGGCGCAACAACCAGGATATAAAGCCACATTGATGATCCAGTGCTTGTGTCAGGTCAGGGTGATCTCATGAAATAAACAGTTCCATATATTCTTTAAGGCTTAGTATATCAGTGTGTTTACTGCGTGCAGCCTTTTTAGTTTTACAGTGCACACCATATCATAGTGTATATATTATGTATGAGAGACACAGCCTGGCCACAGGGGTTGTTTGAAGTGCCCTCTATTGGTGTAAAAACCTCCTGTGTTCCTCAGCCAGCTGATTGTCACTCTACGAGATCACGAACAACTCTGTCAGCACAAAACCTCCTTGTTTCACTTGACACAAGCTATTTCAAATTCAAGAGTTGTGTAATCAAGCCAGCCAATCAAGCCAATCACAAACAAAGCTTGCCCATGCTGACATGTTTTTCATTCGGGGAGATCGTAAAAAATAATAGCCTATCACCTATTTTGTGCATTACTTGAGAACAGAATGACAGCAAAGCTATTTATCTACATATTCATACAAGTAAAGCTACATATTGTCTTCACTCTCAAGCAAAAAGAAGGAGAGGCTCAGCTTTATTCTGCAAAGCATCTTTACCCCCCCCCACCAACCAGCCCAGCCCCCAAAGGATTATGGACCCAAATCCTTGGCATTGTGTATGATATGTCACAGGCTCAGAGATAGAGCCCCTGTCTTTCTCCTTCAGCCTCCATCAGCTGCTCTGGGACCTGCTCCGCAACGCCTTTCCCCGGGTCTGTGAGTGAATGATTGTGTGCGTGTGTGTCTGTAGGTGTGTGTGTGTGCGTGTGAGGGCTTGGTGAACTTTGGCCAGCACATTCACAGCTAATTAGCTGCACTAGCTACACAGAGGGCAAGTCAAAGGAGGCAGCAAATGGATGGGCTTTGTAAGTCAGTTTGAGTTTTTTCCTTTCAAAAGGAAAGACAGATGGCATAACTGAAATTCACACTCACAGTGAGCCACTTGATCTTATTTCTTGAATGTTTCCTTTCATGTAACAAATGTATAGATGTATTCAGAACCATCTTCAATACCCTTTGTGTGACATTGTTTTTTAATACACATAAATAAATATTTGCTTTTCCCCTGAAATGACATCTGATTGTAGGAGCAGAAACATTTGTCTGGTGAACAGGCCAGCTTCTGTCTACAACTGTTTGATTCATGGTTTAAGCCATCTCTCTTCTTCTACAATGGAGCTGTCTGTTCTGTCATACAATTGCATCTTTCTTATGAAGTGAAAATCTCAAAACTTGCCGCCCGGCCCCTGCCAGGGCTCTCTTCAAACAAACACCCTACACAAGTCTCAGGACAGAACCAAGGGAGCTTTTCTTCACAGAATGACACAAGTGAAGTGCAGGGGACCCAGAGGGCCTCCAGGCAAAGTCTTCTCTCAAAAGGAATTCTCATCAACCCCAATCTCTGCCTCCTGGATGGAGCCTGAGCTTTTTGTGGTGTTGGCATGACAACCCCTCAGCTAATCACATAGCCAAAGCGGTTGTGTTGTTTTGTCAGTTGATTTTTTTGCACACAGCTGCAGGGTGGTTTGTGCGTTCTTTTTGAGCTGTTTTGACAAAAGGTTCATTCAACACAAAAGCTCAAAACCGTTGAACATTCTACAAATCCATAATGAGACAGACCGAATTGGAAGAAAAATAGAAAAATAGAAACAAAAACAACAAAATAGATGCACACTTATACAATGTGATTGTAAACAGTGAACAACAGATTGTCTTTTATCACAGACCCCAGCGGTGTCTTCAGACTACAATTGTAAACCCCTTTCACATGATGGAAACAAAAAATAGGCCTCATCTGTCACCTGAAACCAACAGAGATTTGGGAAACATGGTGTATCTAACTGTACCATTTAGAAAAAAATATGTCTAGACCAGTATGTTGCATTATGCATCACTTTGAGACAAGAGGAAATGTTTTACATTTTTCAATATTTTTTAAAGTGAAAGATTATGTCTTCACAAATGCTCCCTGTCATTTACACATATTTCTGCACGGTTCTAATCCAGTAACTCAAGCAATAATCATAACTGCATTTTAAATCTGGAAACACACATCTAAATCCCTCTTGATCTATTTGTTAAACCATTTTTTCTGAGAGTTTGATATCAACATAAGTCACAGACTGAAATAAATTGAATTAGATAGTGTGACTCTCATTCTCTCTAACATTCGTGGTGTGATTTATTCAGTGAGTGGCACATTCCTATTTCATGTTGTCATATAAGTAACTGCAAAAAGAGATGTGTCTGTAGCTGTAAATGTTGGTGTCCCTCAGTCGTAATTACAAGGCAGAAGGAATGATCCTGTGAACAGCAAACCAAGAAAAAAGTTTGCTGTTAAATAACAACCAGTTATAGATTAGCATCTTTATTTATCTAATCATGAACTGAAAAGACACAGGGTCCGAGGACAAGTGGCCTAATTCACTTTTTGCTTCTTATCTTTTAATGGGGTCTTACTAAAGTGGATTTGGCTTCGTAAATCAGTATTTAATTTATGGGATTAAATATGTAAAGTAAAAATGAATGTTGTTGGAAATAAATCGAAATGCATCTTAATCGTCTGTTCAGCTATTAGCTTTCAGCTGGGCATTAAAAAATGCCACCAACTCTGCAGAGTGGCAAAATGAATTACTAATTTTGAGACATAATTATATTTCAGTGAGCTCAGCTAGAGAACTAGATGATTTGAATTGAGTGCGGGTCATTTCAATTTTAGGTTTGTCAAATGATGGAGTAAATTCATTAAATTCAGTGAACTTGTTTTCCAACATCTGAATGTCAAATAATTTACAGAACAGACCAAAGCCTTTGTTTCTGACCAAGTGACCAAAGTGACCAAAGTGACAACAAACTCTCAATATGACCTGGTCAAAAGAACTTGCATCATATCAATCTGTCAACACGGCCAACCCATGTGAGAGTGCCTGCATGACCAAAGACAGCCCATTGTCATGTCAGCCCTTCTGTCAGTAATACTGAGAAAGGTGACAGGTAGTGGGTCATCTCTCCCAATACAAAGCCCCCCACAGCCTGCAGTAGATATAGATCCAGATTCACCCCACCCCAGTAACCGTATAGATTTAGTTCAATCCTGTCTGACCTTGTAGAAATGGTGAAGAGGAAACCTTCCTGATTCCTGTGCGCTCCCTGGTGTGCTGTGAGCGTTCTAGACCAATCATGTGCTGCGTGATGTGATAGGAGGGGCAGCCTGAGAGCTCTGTCTATCCATCGGTCTGAGAGCACAGATTCACCGCTCGGTAAATTATTCAGATGCCGCTCCCTGCTCTTCCTCCACGTTCCAAGGGTTGACCTGCTCGGAGCCATCAGCATCTCAGCTGGAGACGCATCAATTATTAACCCTAATAACTCCAGGAAAGGTAACCCCTGCAGCTCTCTGTCTTCCTTCTGTCTGCCTCTCTATGTCTCAGACACACTCCCTTGGTGGCTTCATGTTCACCAATGAAAAGTCACAAGTACTAGAGGTGAAATCAATCATCCCCAGCAGTCCTATTGATTTCTGGTATAGGCATGGCGATGGTAGACCCTCTTCAGTGAGGAATTTCTGAGAGTCATAATATGTCATGTGACTTGAACGTGAAAGTGTATTTCACACTCTCCATTGTCCTATGACACGCTTGGTGAGGTATGTGCAGCATGTCAGGCGTCATACAGACGATGTAGCACATGACACAGAGACTGGGGCCTTCAGAGGACAGCATCTTCCCTGGGACTGTTTTCTCTTCCAGTCCAAGTCATCCTGTGGTCTACACTGTGATCCACACACACACACACACACACACACAAAACATACCACAGCCTTTTTAAACCATCCCTAAAACCCAAACCTTTAGGATTGTCTTTGGAGCTTTATAATATAGTGCGGTTGACCTACAATATTTCCATGTGGAACTCTAAGCCAGTTTTACCCTGTCATTTCTTTCCATTTAATCTTTTATCTGTCAAACTTCTCTGCTCGGAGATGGTACAAAACAAATGTCAGAGCACGACTTGTAAATACACATTCATGTTTATTACCAATTAGACTATTGACTTTTAACATAGACTCTTGTTTAAAACATTCATTTTTTTACAATCCCGTTTTTCTTTGTTAAAGAAAAACCTGATCCTATTCCATAGTGACAACTGTACAAAGACAGCAGATTGATAATTTAAAAAGTGGTGTTTTTACTTTAGTCAATGCAAATTAAAGGACAACAAAAGGATAAAACAAGTGTACATTCACAATGTTCTTTTTTTCTTCATAATTGAGCTCAGTGATGATCAATAACGACAGCATTTCTGTACATGCACTAAGTGCTAGTTCAAAAGGCATGCAAATATTTGACAGATATTTGTACAACTGCCTTCCAAATATGCATAAGGTTATTCAGTTGTAATTGTCCTTTATCTAAGTGTTTGTACAGTTTAACATTCATTTGAACATAGAAATAAATAAACACATCAACATCTTAATTGACATCTTGTGTCCCTGCTTCCGTAGAAAGAGTCTTGTCTCCTCAAGATACAACTGAATACTCTTCATTCAAGCTTCAAAGGCTGGGAAAAGCAATTAAGGTAACATGTTCAACGTAAGAAAATAGCATTAATATGGATTGTTGGCAAAATAAACTAGTGCATTGTACTAAATGTCCAAATAAACAAAAAGAAAGATAACGTGTAAACAGACAAAAACTGTGTAAACCTTTATGTTTGGACAAGTACAGGATCAGATCTATAGTTTTCCTTTAGAGTATCCTGAAAAATCGTTGTACAGTAATTGAAATACACTTCCTGCATACATGTATTGCATACATATATACACACACATACGGCCCTATGAATAACTGTGTACAGGCACCTCTTATGGATTTTGTTGTTGTTGTCATTGTTGTTACAGTACATTCCAGGTTCTTCACAAAGAAAGTTCCGGGTTCTTTGTCCTCATTGGTCAGCTGGTGCTACTGGGTCTCAACCCCTGCCTGTCCCTCCTGAGTCTTCCCAAGTGGGATCTGAGGTAAGGGGTCTGTTTAGGCTCCGACAGGAGAGCAGGTAGAGGAGGAGGCACGTCAGAGGAGGACCTGGCGCTCATGCTGGAGGGTTGTCCGCTCCTGGCTCCTCCAGCTCCAGTATTGTCTTACTGGTCCCTCTGGGGGGAAGGTGAACCTCCGCTCTCCGCCCTCAGACCACCGGGGGGAGGAGGAGGGGGAGTGGGCCGCCCAGCGGGAGGGAGGGCGGCGGTTGGCAGGTCGAGCAGGTCTCAGGAAGCAGGACTCCAGGGGCGGGGCCACAGGAGAGCGTGGGAGGTCCTTCCAAGGAGAAGATTCCATGTTAGATAAGAGGAGACAGAGACATCTTGAATTCAATCAACCATTTTACCTATTTTGAAGACAGTAGATGCATATATTAATATAGAAATCTATTTATCGAGATGAAAGATAAGAAACAAAAGTGAAACAGAGGACATGAACTACCCAATTCTAAGGATGAGAAAAATGAATAGGAACATAAATAATGGACCAAAGCACAATAAGATGTGACAGAACAGAGTAGATGAGGCAGTGTCATTCTGTCCCTCACATAGTGATGTCACAGTGTGACTGGGTGAACGATCACGCGGCAAACACTCACTCCATCGCCCCAGTTTAAAATTAGTTCATTTTCTCCAGGCATCAGATTTCATTGGAGGGTTGGGGGAAATCAAATCTAGTTCCTCTAAAAATACCCAACAGTTACAGTAACAGTAGCGAGGAAGGATTGGCTTGAGAAAGCTGGAACTTGGAGAATGGAAAGACAGAAAAAAGAAAAAGGTGTTCTAGACGAATGACCTGCAGTGACGAAGCCTTCGTTTCCAATTATAAACAAGCAATAACTGTTAATACCAAGTGATGTTATTAAGTGTCAAAATCCATGCACCATTCATGTAGACTACTACGAGACAACATCCAGTTAGGTATCCCTCTGAAAACAGCACATGACCAAACCATGATGCTGCTTTCATCACCCCGATTAACCCCTAGCTAAGCATGCAGCCATGTTAAGTCTGAAACACTTAAACATTCAGTTAACCCATTTCACAACAGCCCACAGAGGTGAGATCAGTAAAGGCAGACGAGGAATGGGAGGTGTTAGCTCAGTCTTCACCAGTCTGGCTGGAAGGTGTGTTAGTGTGTGAGGAGGAGGAGGAGGGTTGGGGGGAAAAACTGTCAAAGGGGGAGGAGAGAAGCACACTGTAGCCACATACAAGCTATGCGAGAAACCTTACAGTCTGTACATTGGCAAACACAGAGACAGAGCAGCCAGTGGAACCTACTAGAAACACAGTGGGGTCATGTTAGAGGTTGAGAGTCTGGCGACGCACACCACCCCTGAAAGGACAACCACCTTTCATGAGGAGTGTGCTGCTCCAAACGTGAAAGCTTGTCCTAAAGAGTCATCTCCCTTTGTGATACTTTTATTTTAAAACGTTTTTGTTTTTCCCCATTACCATTCAAATATATTTTCTAAGATATTGACACAGTTGCATCATTAAAATGTATGAAATATGGTAAGAATCCCTAGCGCGCACAAATGAGTGACTCTTTGGGTCTCGTAAGATGAGTTTGTGATCTTGAAAAGAAGATGATCAATACACGACAAATCAAGCATGCGTTAAAACATTAACACAAACGAATGTATGACCACCACAACGATCCACATGTAGACCACCCCTCTATGGCTTCACACACTGTCTGTCGTCATCCTGTGAGGCATGCACTGATGAGGGGGTGACGTGAGAGTTCCATGTGACCTGTGAGCCCACACCTGAGGGTCAAAGGTCATATAGGACAAGAGGAAGAGGAACTTACATCACGGAGACAAGCAGAACTAGAGTCCCCAGGGAGCAGTTAGTATGACAGTGTGGTTCTAGATTAGAACAAACAGACCGTGGTAGAAAGAGAAAGAGAGGGACAGAGCAAGATGGGGAGAGAGAGAGCCCAGAGAAGAGGAGGAAGAGGAGGAAAAGGAGGAAGAGAGGAGAGGGGAAGAGAGTTAGATATGTTTATCAGCGGGATAGAGAAGGGAGAAGAGAGGAAAACAGGATAAGGCCAGTATCACAGGGAGACAGGGAGAGTCACTGAGCTTTAAGGCCATTGGCCACAGCTGGCGGGCCACACACAAGGCCATACATCTACTGTGGTCCCCTTCACTGTTAACGCTAGGAGAAAGAAAAATGGTGACCTCACCTCACTACCTATTAAAGGGAAAATCAATTCAACGGCCTTCATTTCCATCCCCCTCTGAATGCTCATGTCGATTGTTCAGGAGAATCACGATCTGTTGCTCTCCAACTAATCAAAGGCTAAACTCAAACAACCCTTTCACCCCCATGCAGCCCTAATCCAGACTCATCTAATCCAGACTCATCTAATCCAGACTCATCTGATCCAGACTCATCTAACCCCACACTGCCATCAGACCACAGCGACAAGCAGCTCAGCCACAGCTCTCTTTACATTCAAACAATCGACATATTGCAGTCATAATATAATGTCATGTTTTCATTGAGCAAATGCTTTTATCAGAAGCGACATGCAGCACAGGGGGATTTGAACATGTGACCTCTTGAGCTGTAGGCAAGTGGTCTAAAAACGGGTTCCACATGCTCTTTACATGTGCCGTACCATCAAACCCCCTTATTATTATTATGATCCCACATGACTCTTAACCCGCTTGCTGGACAACCTAATCCATCTATTGACTTCGTCTTTAAAGGAACGATGGGAGATTAAACCCGACACTATTTCTCTCAGTCCAACCATAGAAGGTCCCTCTATCCCGGTAATGCATGTGCTGCATAACTCGTAACGTTCCTCCATCAATCCATCAGCACTAGAAAAACGATTAGCTCCGTGGGTCCGTCCAGGCGTTCATCCATCATCGGTCATCAATAACCACAGTGATTCTACGAGGTCAGCCGAACGGGAGGTGGTTGATAGCCGCAGTATGGTAGTCATAGAAGGAGCGATAGTAAGAGTTCCCGCTATGGTTAGCACTCTATCGCGAGTACAGAGAGAGAGAAAAAAAGATATAGAGCATACTGTAAGGAAAAACGTGATAAAAAAATATTATAACGTTACCAGAGGTCACTCAATGTTTTCGATCTGAGAAAACAAACATGAGGATGGGGTTACGCTTCACACATTGACGCCACCTTGCTGCGGACAAGGTCTTGAATCTGGTATATTGGTTTATTAAGAACACTCTTTTCAGACCATTGAAACTCTAACCAATACTTGAAGCAATTTGAGTATTTGACTCAAACATGAAGTATTTTACCTCTATACATCCAGCTTGTCCTCTGTCTGGCTCTCCCTGCTTGGCGTCTCTGCCGAGGCTGCCGCCCTGGAGCTTCTTGTCCTCCTTGAAGCTCTGCTCCAGCAGCTTCTTGTTGAGGATGCGCGCCGTGTTCTCTGCCAGCGTGTAGCCCGGAGGGGCCGACAGGTCCTGGCGCACACTGACCACCTCGGGGGTCCTCTCCCCCTGGGCCTCCACAACCAGCTGCACGGGGCTGGGGGAGCGGCCCCTCACTGTCCTCAGGAACTCCTGCACTGCCCCCAGGGACCTGGCCTCTGCGGGGGCCCCAGGACCACCAGGAGGGCCGGCTTCAGCTGGCCTGGAACGGCTAGGGGACTTGGAGAACTTAGGCGGTGGGTCGTAGCCCACCGGGGTGTGGTCGATGATGTTGAAGAGGCTGGAGAGGCCGTCGTTGATGCTGGTGTGGACGGGGCTGTCTCTGGTGGTGGTGGAGCGCGCCCAGGCGGACTCGCTGTTGCCCTTCTGGGGGGTGGTGGGGGTGGGCGATCGCGAGGTCGCGGGCAGGTCTGCCTTGCTGGAAGTGGAGAGCTTGCGCTGGAGCTTGGGGGAGCCCCATTTGGGGGAGCAGCAGGGCCTCTCGAACTTGTTCTGGACCACGGGGGAGTACTGGATCTTCCTCAGGCTGCGGGAAGGCGAGGAGATGGGCGTGGAGCCGCCGCCCTTGGGCGTGAGGCAGCGGTGGGGGCTGCTGGTCAGGTTCCTCAGCGCGTCCGTCTGCAGGCCCACGCTGATGGTCTGGGTGGTCTGGGTGCCTCGCGTGGTGAAACAGTTGGTCTGGCACGCCGTGTCGCGCACCTGCCGCGTCTCCGGGCGCTCGGGGCCCGGGCTGGAGCGGATGGCGTTCCGCACGGAGTACGCCACCTCCTTCATGTCGTCGCTCAGGTTTCGAGACAGCTGCAGCTCCAGAGAGGAGGCGTAGCTCACTGTGGGGCACAGCGGGGGGCGGTCTGCCGGGGGCCGCAGACCCCCTGCCTCCAGGAGCTCTTTGTGATGCCGGGGGAGCTCACAGGACCACCTCCCACTGCCAAACACCTCGTCGGGCCCCACAGGCTCGCCCACACCTCTGCCTTTAGCGTAGAGGAGGTCCGACTCGGGCGTTGAAGGACGGTGGGCGCCGCCTAGTCTGGTGGGGCTGTGGAGGACGTGGACGCCATGGTGATCGCCCCCCGCAGCACCCGCTCCATTACCACGGACGGGGGACCTCTGGCAGTGCTCCGGGCTGCTCAGGGTGTTGGTGGTCAGGGTGGCGCTGGTGGTGAGGAACCAGGAGGCTGGCTGGAATGGTTCCGAAGGAGGCTCTCCCAGCCGGCCCTCCCCTGGCCTCTCTCCCCAGGCCTCCAGGGCAGAGGAGGGGGGAGCCGAGGGGAAGTCCCAGCCCTTGCTGTTGAACTCCTCGATATACTTGAGGTCGTCAGGGGACAAAGGAGGGGTGACGTCGTCCTGGCCTCGGTCACCGTGGCGACTTTTGTCGGGGAGGAAGGGAGAACTGTCCATCAGGCGCTGGAAGTCACTCATGGAGCAGACAGACTTGGCCCTGTACGGAGACACGAGAGAGACAGCAGCTTTACAGCTGGGTCATCACACAGAGACGTGTGAATATTATTAGGTTCTACTATCGTGGTGCTCTCTCACCACATGACAGATACTAAACTGACTGTGATCAGCTCTGGATACAGTATGCCACGAGGCTTTTGTCTGGTCGAAACAAGGAACTGAAACAGATGTTAAATCACGTCTGCTTTCCAAATGCATAGTAACACATGAGGGATCAGGATCACTTTAAACTGATTGAATAATTCAACGGCAGGTTGAGTTTACTTAAATTACAGTCCCTCCAAAAAGAGAAGCTTTCACAAGGATCCCCAGGGAGTTTCAAGTCACCTTTAGCAATAACTAACACAAGCCAACCTTTTACCCACAGGAGTCACACAGTATGTACTAGAAAGGGAGCATTGTACTACAGCCCCAAATGCAATATTACACTTAACACATAATCAATACTCAGAACACAAAGTTGCTGTATGAATAATGATGTCCACACTCACCTGAGGAGGCTTCCAGAACCTATATCGTCCTCCTCAAAGGCAGACTGAGCATCCATGTCTGATATCTCATTAAGGGCCTGCCCAGAGGATCAAACACAAACACCATTACAGCCAAACGCTGGACAATCCTCCCTGACCTCAATCCTAATTCTCACTGTGTCATGCTATGCTGCAGCAGTCCAGCAGTGTTACAGACCAAGCCTTACCTCTTTCACACAGGGGAACCTCTTCTCACTCTCCAGTCGGGAGGGCAGGGGGACCTCCATCCCACTCAGGGGGTCCAGCGACAGAGCATCCAGGAAGAGGTTCTCCGTCGGCCCTTTCAGCCTCACTACGGCCCCCTGCTCCCCCAGCACGGCGTCCGAGTCCGAGTGGGATCGCGTGGGGAGGACAGGGGCAGGGGAGCGAGGGGAGTGGGGTGACCGGGGGGGGCTTACAGGGGCTGTCCTGGGGTGAGAACAGGGCCCCCTGTGAGCCCTCGGTACGGCGGACGTTCACCTCTCTCTGTAACTGTGAGAGAGATGAGACCAGAGGAGAGGTAGGAGGGACAGGAGGGGTAGAGGGTTAACAACTTCAATATTCTCTTCACAATCTGGAAATGCCGTAACGCTCTTGTGAATGTGGATTCTAAGGTACTGTTCACCAAAGTTGGCTGAATTTATTCTACATTCATAGGGAGCTCGTGTTCCAAAGAATCTTTTCAGCGGATCTTCCTCTGCCACGAGCAGAGAACTCACTCTTTAAAAGGTTAATCATCTTCCTCCCACTTCAACGATCAGCGAGAAGTCCTAGACTGAGCCCAACTGCTACTCATTCATCATCATTATTATAATTAATTATGATTGTGTGCCTGTGAGCTGTGACCGTGAGAACGAACACGTCAAACCGTGCTGATATTTGCCTCGGGGCCCTCCATCTCAGTCTCTCCGTCCCCTCTCCTGAGTGTCTCACCCTGTCCATCTTGCGATGCATGTCCCTCATGCTGCCGTCCCACTCCTGCCTCTCGCGGTCGAAGCGCTCCAGGAGCTCCGCCCTCTCGCGGCCCCACCTCTTCTCGCTGTGCTGCAGCTTCCAGCCCAGGTCCAGGGAGGTGCTGTGGCTGTCTGCCAGGAGGAGACGGTGCTCCTCCCTCTCCTGCTGGAAGGCCCAGTCCGGCTCTCTTCCTCCTCCTCCTTCGTCCTCGCCCCGGGCTCCAGCTCCGCCCTGGGCCTCCCCTCTCACCTCCCCCCGTGTCTCCTCCAGCTAGTCAAACACGACAGGCAGCAAATCACATATCAGCACAGTGAACACTTATACCAGTAAAGTGAAGCATCATTGTCACACAACCCATCATGTTCAGGAAGTGCCTGATGAGATATGAATTCTTTATCTTGTTAACACATTTATTTTCATCAATACTCAGCAGGAATAGTTGCTGGTTTTCCGTTCTCAAATTTGTACTTCAAACTACATATACTCATGGGGGAAGCCTGAACTCTGGTTTTGGGTGTACTGCAGAGACTTCAAAGGAGTTGAGCGAGATAGGGAAGTCGTTGAGGTCTCCCTTCTCCTGTGCAGTGTAGGGAGCTTTGTTATCTGCACGCTGCCTTTGATCACACAACGTCATAGTACAAAGCAGAGCGAGCAACACGTATCTGCCTCTCACACTGAGGGAAATGTGCATCCCAAAGTCTTTAAACATCCTTAGTTTACATAATTGTCATTCAAACATCTAATATCCCTTCAAAGGGGCTTTTAACAGTAATTTAATGGCGTACTCAGATTTACTTTACACGTGTGTACCTTCTTTTAATAGCATGGGATGACTAAATTTAAAAGTCAGTATGGAGCCGTGTAAATATAGAGAGATATTTTGGAAGCTGCACCGTATCAGTGACCAACAGAAAAGCTCACATGGGTTGTCAGACAAGCAGGCCATGTCATCTAAATTGCTCTAAAGAACATGTTTTAAAGCAGAATGTATCATTTAATAAGTAACTACAGATAAAAAAATTCAGTTGACTCACCGTTGCTATATATGAACCATATATGATCCCAGAACATATTGTAAGAGGATTAAAATATATATATAGGAGAATCATTTAAATGAGCACACTCTGCTCGGAGTAAAAATATGAGCTTCCACACCACACATACAGTAGTTTACAAACACAAGGATAAACGGTGCAGATCCAAAATGTTGCCGCATCTGACCCTAATCAGTGACATATTGTACTTTTCAAGCTAGCCATCCCCATGCTGGAGATCGCTGCAGGACTGGCAGGACCCTGTCTGTCCGTGTCAGATGAATGACTTCTCTCCTCAGAGTTCACCATCATGGTGTTTTATACAAACCTGAAGCGTTAGTTCTGTTCCAGCCTCTTGGGGGTAACCCTAACCCTTCCAGGCAGGCAGCAGGACATGACATCATACGTACCTGTGCAACGTGGCACTTCATCTCCGCCCACTTCACCTCCCAGGAGGCCTTCTCGTTGGCGTAGGTCTGCTGCAGCTGGCCCCGTCTGGTCTCCTCCTCCCTCAGCTCAGTCCGGAACTCCTCCAGCAGCATCCGCAGGGCATGCAGCACCCGCCGGTTCTCCCCCACCTACGGGGGGGAAGAGAGAGAGAGAGCGAGAGAGAGAGAGAGAGAGAGAGAGAAAGAGAGAGAGAGAGAGAACTGAATCCATGTCACATTCACACTTGACACATTCGAGCTGCCGTGTCGATATTCTCCACGGAACAGGCGATCTTAACAATTCTTGTTTTGTTCTCCTGCCTGCCAGTATTTGCGGTTGAAGACGTGAAGTTATGTTCTGAAAGTGCTCCTGAGAACTCTTAGCTTCTTGCATCGTCTATGCTTAGAGCCCTGAGCCAACAATAGACCCTGGAAAGGGCTTTGTGTAACCCAGAAGTGGTGTTTGTACAACAAACAGCCAGGTAATGGTGAAGAGAAGAAGAGACACTTCTCGTGTTGAGGCTGCGTGAGACGAGCCAACAAGGAGTTCAAACTACAAACAACTAACACTCCCATGATGCAGCTCATGAAATAATATACAAACTATTATTTTATTGAATAATATTCCAAATATAGAAACATCTTATGCTAGCTAGGGTTTATCTTCAGAGCTACTCTTGTTTTCTGCTGAGGTGTGAACAAATGCTTGGTGAGTTTTCCCCCACATACTCAATTCTAAATATAGCCTACCAGGCATGTATACCTGTTAATACACGAATGCGATATTGTTTGGGCTGAAATAAAAATGCCGGATCACTTTACAAACCAGTTTCTTAAAGTTAGGAAAAAATCTAAACTGTGGACAACACAAAGCACTAAGAGCTACTGTATAATGCATGTCTGCCAGAATACTGTTAGACACATTCCTTTAACTGGCACAAAACTGTACCACATGCATTTGAACGGACTGCTCTGTTTGTCTCCTTTGTGTCTGACAGTGGATGCATGTTTTCATGTCAACATGCAAAGTTATGCAGTCATAACAACTGCTATAACCATCCAGCTATCTAGGTCGTCATTCTCATTTGCATACTGTGCTAAGTAGTTACAATGAATGGCTGCCAAAAACAGAACACACTCAAAAAATGACTAAGTATGCTTCTGAAGGGAAATCTTTTAGGCTTTGGGTCAAATACAAATGACAGTTTGAGGCTCAATCTAGCAGCCTGGACACAGACACGGCTCTCTACCTGTCTCTGGTGCTGCAGATGTTCAGGGGAATGGAGCACAACCATAGGTCCATGTTCTGGGCGTGTCCCCTGGGGTCTGAGGGATGCAGGGCCTCTCCTCTCTCTCCATCTCCTCCTCCCCTTGCTCCATGATCATTGCCAGCTCTGGAATGTTCTCCAACCTCTCATACTGGAACAGACAGAACAGAAGTGAGAGAGAGCAGCATCCTCTTCCTCGGGAACAAAGGCCTCAAAGACAGAGTTGATCCATGTCGACAATATACTAGAATACGGTTCAGTATATCAGATACCCTACGAGTACATGCAGGCGCATCAAAGTGTGGTCGGTGGCACATCCCACCACACGCTAAGCTAGCGTTAGCGGCCACGCGGCCATCCCGCTGACCTCAGCGTGTGCGGCCTCGTCCTCAGGGTCGGCCCGGCGGCCCAGCCTCCAGTGCGTGAGGATCCACCGCAGCTTCATGTAGAAGAGGATGGTGTTGTGGCGGAACAGGCCCACTTCGTGCTGCAGCAGGGCTCTCTCCTGGGGCCAGGGAGCCTCGTGGGGGGGCTGCAGCCCCTGCAGCTCCAGACCCCCCCGACGCACCTCCAGAAGCCTCCGCTCCTCCTCCTGGGGGTGGGGGTGGGGGTTGGACATATGGTCAACAACTACAACTGCAGCGGAGATGAGTTGAGTGACTGGATATTGTCCTATGAATACAATAGACTGTTCTGCTTGCTGTTTCCTCGATGCTTGAATAACACGCGTGACAATGTATGATTGGGCTGGTATCCAAATAGAGAGCCTCTTCAAAGCCTGTTGGTCGCAGAAAGCTTGATGTTCTCAGATTTGAAATACCTTAACAATAAGGGTTCCACTGTTGTCCTACCTGTGTCACAGGACCGAAGATGACCTCTCGCTCGTCCAGCCCAGCTCTCAGCCTGCGTTCGTGATCCAGACGGAACTGGGCCTCAGCGCCAGCCGTGTCGCGGAGCTGAACCCACAAGCCCAAAACCCAACACACAGCTCATGTCAGGGCTCTGGAGAACAGCTGTTCTCCTGGGGGTTTTCTAGACCAACATCAATCGCTATTACATGCAACAGGATGAGAAACGTTTTCATGACAAACGCTTTATTCATTCATTCATTACTAAGGGTGCTATTCACTCACCAGATGGAACCTGTCTCCTGCATTCTTGTACGGTTAACATAGTTGAGTAAAAATCTTATATCACATGAAAGGATCATTTCTATGATGCCATGAATCACTTACAGTTAGGCGTTAGGGCCTTCGCTGTAAAATGGGAGATAACGCATAATGGGAGGTGGCTCTCTGCTCTGTGCAGTTCAGTTGGTGAAAGCATTTCCCTGGTTCACCTCTATCTCTCTCTCTCTCTCTCTCTCTCTCTCTCTCTCTCTCTCTCCCTCCCTCCCTCTCTCTCTCTCTCTCTCTCTCTCTGTCTCTAATCCTGCCATGGCCAAGCTGCTACCTCATTCACTCCTAGATTCATTCTATTTCACAGATTATGTTGGGTGGTTATCCAAACCAACTGTGCCTTAACCCTAACGATAGTTTAGAAAATGATCCTCTCCATCTGCATGGAGTCTAGTCTAACCATTGTCAGCATGTAGTTGCAGGCTTTTACAAAGAGAAAAGCCAGCAACTGCACATTGACAATGCTTTGACTATATTCAATAATCTTTATCAAATCGGAATCAATCTATTTCTTAGTCAAATAACAATTCACGTTACATAAACAAATCACTGTTGCACAGGACAAATTGTGCAGACTCAGACATTAGGCTTTATGCAAGTCTAAGCAGTATAGGTCATGTATACAGCAATACATGGTTGCTATCACATACCCTTTTAGAGGGCATCCAACTCATCCACACATTAGCATAACGTCAATAGATGTGTTTTTACATCAATAACAGCTGAGGAGGATTTTCAGTTGCAGTTTCGAGTTGATACAGAGGACCGCTGTAAGTCAAGGATTTCAAAACCTGTTTTGTCGGGGTACATTATGGCATCATTTAAAAAGCAACAAACTAAAAATAAAACACTAAAATATGTGAGTGGGAGTGGAATATTTAGTGAAGAAACTGAAATGAAAGTCAGAGAAAGTGAATGAGGTGAAATCTCGTTCAGAATATCCAACATGAGAAAGGCTGGAGTCAGTGTCACTCGACATGCCAATAACAGCCTTGTTAACTGTACACGTTCCCCCTCCTGCCCCCTCGTCAACACACCCAGCCTATAGAGTGCAGCGTCATCATTCCAGGCCACCCTGTGGACTCTGGCGGTGCCTGTCTCCCCCCTGCTCAGTCCTACAGGTGAAGGGAAGCGGAGGAGGCACTGACCTCTGCTCTTAAAGCCAGGGGCCTGTGGTATTTACTGTGTCCCGACGCTCCCCTGCTCTGGGCCGGGCCCTGGCCCTGGGGCTCCGCGACTCGCTCCTGTCCTAGACGCCACTCCAGCTCATCCCTCTGACCGGACTGTGACTGTGAGTGGGGGAGTCAGGGGGGAAGGGGGGGGGGTCAGGGGTAGTGAAGGGGTAGTGGTTGAATGGAGGGTGAGGGGTTGGGTAGTGGGGGCGGATGAGTGGGGTGAAGGGAGGGCGGGGTATGCGTGAAGCGGATTGTGGGCCAACGGACAAAAACGACAAACAAGGGGGAGGGGTAAAGAAAGCCAAAAACGACAAAAACAAAAGCGAAAAATGGGTAAAGAAGACAAGACAAAGCAGGAGGGGGAAAATCAACTAAAAAGCTACACAGCGTGGAGAAGAACGAACGGACTACAGTACGAAGAAAAGCGCAAAGAGAAAGACCAACTTAAAGACGACGGCATATGAGAGAGATGAGAAGAGAACTAGAATGAGGATGAACAAAATCATGGGCTGAAACATCTGCAGGGAACACAAAGAGGAAAAAAGAGAGGGGGTCCGGGGGGGGAAAAAAGAATGCAAAACACTGGTTATGAAGCGCATGCAATGAGGGACACATGAGTCCAAACCAACAGCTGATAGAGAACCAGGGCAAACTGCAGAGCGCCAGGTAAGCACGCCAGTTGCTAAGCATTAAACACGTGCCTGTGAACAGCCATGCGTCAGAAGCAGTGAGCTAAGAAAGCCTGGACCTTGACAACAACAGTCCGCTGTCAACATTCTACATTCCTGGTGACCTCTATTTGACCTCACTTTATTCAGTATCTCTCTCTGAAGTGTTGAAATTGTATTCTACTGTCCTTCAATGGGGGCAGTGCGAGGGTTTTTTCGCTTTGTTTTTCGTTGACTGTTAGTAAAAAAGTGTGGCCCCCACACCCACCCAGCCTGATCGCAAGCTTGTACAGGCACAGGGTTGAAGCAGGGAATATGAGCCGTCGGTTTCAACGCAAATATATTATTTTGAGAATCGAAAAGAGATGTTTTTTCAAGTCTGGTTTATAGATTTCCAATAACTGTGCTTAGTGACGATAACAACAATCTTGTTTTGAGGAGCACAGTGTATTTTGACTCATATTAGGCAGCAGGTTCAATGAAACAAGGACACAAAGCAGGTTTCAAGCCGGCAGGGTTCTTCCATTGGCAACTCACAGTAGAGAGAATCTAGGCTGCACCTCTGTTCAGGAGTCACCTTCTACACAGCCCAAGGAGGATGTCGTTCATGGCATTACAGGTAACACCATGAACTGACCTTTCAGGTGTGTGGAATGATGACAGCTGACAAACATGCCCGTCAATGGCTGCAATGATGGCAGTGCATCATGTAGTAAAGCCTGTAGAGATGTATTCTCAAGACAACTAGACCTAGTTGCTGCTATTAAAAAGTTCAAAGAAGCCAGATGGAAGAAGCTGCCTTACTGGGAGGGGAGGGCCCGCCCCCCGACCCTCTCCAGCACCATCCCCAGAGCCTGCTGATTGGAGACAGGCGGCTGCAGGAGGGAGGAGAGCACGGATGGAGGCAGGCAGGCAGGCAGGGCCGCGGGGGGGGTGGGTGTGTATGGGGATGCGGATGCAGCAGAGAGTGGCTGTGCCGAGCGATGGGGGTGGAGGGTACAGTGGGTGTGGGGGTGTTGGTGGGTGCCGGTGTGGCTGAGCTGGGTGGCTCGTGTGGGCAGGGGCTGCTGTGTGTCCCCCCCTAGGTTGGGCCTGAGGGTGGCTATGCACGGTCTCTCACCATCTCCCCCTGTTAATCTGGAGGGGCTGTAGGCCTACTGTAGATTGTGTTTATGAACTGCCTACTGTTGTGTGGGGGGGGGAGACTGGAGACTCGAGGGAGTCTGGAGGGTAGCTTCGTTTGATAAAGCAACTTCTTCTTCACGCTTTCTTTGCTGCATCAGGATCACGTTTAGTGACTTGCTCACTTGGATGAGTTTAAACCGAGCAGGAATAATGGCAACCTTTAAAAAGAGGCCCTTGGGTTTTCTAGCGCTCATGAATCTGGACTGGCCAAACTGTTTACATGACTTTGCAAACCCAAAACCTTTTTTACTGCCCTTTTAAAGTCTCACCAGACTATTATGTCAGCTTTAGTTTCACTGCCAGTTTGTCAATACTACATCTTGAATGTATTGGCTCTATAGAAACAAGGTGAACATATTTTAAGGCTAATGTAAATCAATACCTTATAATGCATGCTTTCCAAAAAAAAGTCCTTTCTGATACAGTCATGGGAATATCTACACAGTAATGTTCGACCCTGATGGCTTACTGCCATACTGGCAGGGCTTCTACCTTCATGATATATTTCGCAAAATAAAAAAGCAGCCAAAGTTGTATATCTGGATGTAGCAGGTGACAGCATACAGTTCGGGATAAGGGGAGAAGGGCGACGGAAATTCTGGAGGTTACCTGGAAGTCCGTGACGAGGTCCCTTCCTAGCGTTCCGATGGGTGAGTCCCGGGACATGGAGGTGACCCCAGACAGGAAGCTGCTGGACTCTGTGAGGTTGGGCATGGGCGAGAGGTCCTCCACCCTGTCCCTCATGCCCTCCCCCAGGTGGTCCACCTTCTCCATGAAGATGTGCAGCTCCGTGCGGAAGGATTTCATACGAGAGTTGATGGTGTCCAGGACTTGGGAGTCGGATTTGGCCCCGCCCCCTGCAGAGTGATCCCCGCCCCTGAAGGCCCCGCCCTCCAGGCTCTCTGCGCCAGTCACAATCAGCTTGCCGTCATAGATCAGACTGTCGGTGTCTGTGATTAGCCGGTCCACCGTCTTCCCGAGACGCTCCGCCTCCCGCTTCACGTTGTTGAACGTCTCGCGGTCCTCTCTCCTGCGATTGGCCAGCTCGGTGGCGCTGAGCTCGCTGCCGTCGGAGGGCTTGACGCTGGCGAACCCCGAGGTCGTGCCCGTCTTCTCAAACAGGTCCTCCGAGTCGCTCTCGCCGCCCACGGGCCCCTCCCTCTTGGGGTGTAGGAGGATCATCCGGCCCGCCTCCTCGTCCTCGGCGGCCTCCCGGCGCCCCGCGTCGCTCTCCGGGTCGGCGTCGCGAGGGCTGCCCGTCCGCAGGCCCAGGTGAGCGGCGAGGTCGCAGCGCTGCACGTTGGACATCAGGACGCGGTTCTCGTACTGCAGCTTCATCACCTTGCCGCTCAGCTCGTTGATCTGCATCCGGGCAGCCTTCAGCTCCTCCATCATCCCCCCGCTCCCGCCGTTGCCGTTGCCGGGCTTGAAGAGCCCCGCCTCGCCCGCCGCCTCCTCGCCCCCGGCCGACCCCACGCCGGGGCCGAACTTGAAGCGGTTGAGCTCGGAGGTCAACTGCTTGTTGTGGTCCTCGATCTCGGAGATGGAGCGCCGCAGAAGCTCCGCCTCCTCCTCCACGAACTGCAGGTGGCGCCGCAGCTCGCTGGCCGAGTCGAGGGCGTCGCCGCCGTACGGCGAGGAGGGCACGCTGGAGAAGGGCTCGCGGCCGAAGCAGTCCCTCTCGTACTGGCAGCGGATGTCGTCGTTCTCCGAGCGCAGGCTCCGGTTCTCCACCTCCAGCTCCACGATCTTCCTGCCCAGGATGTTGGCCTCCTCCTCCACCAGCTTCAGCCTCAGGCGGAGCTCCGCCTCCCGGGTGCTGTGGGGCCCACCGCCGGGGCAGTCGGCCAGGGGCAGGGGGCTGTCCACGTCCCCGTACACCGACTTGTACTTCTGCAGCTCCTGCTCCAGCTCATCCTTCTCCCGGCCCAGCTTGGCCATCTTCTTCCTCATCAAGGTGGACTCCTCCTTGGAGAACTGGAGCTGACACCGGAGGTCCGCACTGTCCTCCTGCACAGGAGAGAGAGAGAGAGGAGAGAGAGGGGCTGACAGGACTGAATGGTTTCGTGTGAAGCCGTCTGAACGCACACACACAGTGTTACATTGTAAGGAAGGGCCTACCTGGTTAATGGATTTCTTGTCCTTGAATGCTTCTCGGCTCCCTCTCCTCCTTAACGCAGTCTGAAAAGAATACAAAAGAAATGTGAAGGACTCATTATCGCACTAAATACATTTGTCAACGAGACAATTAAGAGATTATAGGTGAGCAGGTTTCAATTCAGAATGCTGTTTTTTCAAAAGTGAAGATCCAGAACACTACTGATGACACTACGGTGTACAATAAGATCATGGCACCTGCAATAATGACAAATAATTACGCCTAATTAATCCTGACGGTTCCTATATGACTTGGTACATGTTACATGGATACACGCAATTACTAATGACTTATGCAATAACTCTACAGGCTGAGGGACACTGCGTAAATTCACATGGCCGCTAATCTAATGTGGATGCGTTACATAATGTTCTCATCGTCAAGTCAAAGGCCAAATCTAATAAGGAAGCATTTTTACTAATGCAGATCACATGACACGGCATAATGGCAGATCTCTGATAAATGCACAGAGAGCCGTCTTCGTGAAGGCAGTTCCATCCAACCCATCTGGTCGTCATGGAGAGCTTCCTGCGCAACTGAGCCAGGGGGTCAGACGAGGGAAGTCCCATAATCTAGATTGTACTGCGGCGCAACCGTGGTACAACCGTATTTCATAAACCCTACAAAACAGATGACCAACACACCAAGGTTGCAGTCATCAACATTTTCCAAGCTGACAAGATGAAGACAAGTAGTTCAACTGGTCTCAACCAGTCAGTTAGGTCTGTGTAGAGCCATGCTGCAGTGTCCTGCTCCTGTGATGTGTGCAGAGGGGAGAGAGCACAGAGCACAGAGCCGTGTGCTACGCTACGCTACATCCTGCCATGTTAAAGATGCGGTATGGAGCAACAGTTACACCCACAACCCAGAGTGACAGGCGTCTTATCCCGGCTCAGATTCAGCCGTTCGGAACGTATCCACAATACTGGCTGCTAAGCATCTGCCTGTCCAATGGGGAAATACGTCCTAATGCTGGAGGCTGCACGCAAAGCCTGGATCAAAAGTGTCCTTCCGCACGCTAGCTTAGGGGTTTAACGGACGTATTTTCAAATACAATCATTCAATTGGAGTTAGCCCGCTGCTTTCTTGTGACACAGGCATGATGAGCGTAGAAAGAAGAGCATTGTCATGTGCACTCACATCCCGCACACACTCACAGAGAGAGAGCGACGGGGAGAGTGAAAGTGAGAGGCGATCCCCTGTGAATATATTGAGCTTCTCAGTGTGAACCTTATTCCGGGGTCCAGATGGCTGGCGAGGGTATTTCAAGGTCCAGATGATCTATGTGACAGCCATGTTGCTAGGCACCCACGCCTGCTGACATGTGTGACCACACCCTCTCAGCACATACATGGCCCTGCAGTGTCCTGCAACTTCATTATTTATACCTAAAATGCGATAAAGCATGAATAATTGTACCTCCATGTAGACAACAGCTTGTTCTGTTGAATGTTAACCTAACGTTGTGTCATCATTTCCACATCTGAGGGAACTCCACAATGCTGTGAACGTTCCCTTCGTCAAGCAGCATTAGAACTAACTTAAATAGTCCTGCCGGCCAGCTTGAATCATTTATGGGCAGACCCAGACACATGGAAAATGTGAGGGTGACCATGTTCCGCCCAGAGATGGACATTGACTCACTCTCTGGCAGGGTTACAAGTAGGGAAAGCCCACTTAGATACGGCACCAAAACACAGGGTCCAAACACAGGGAGGAGGGTGGGAGACAGGCTGGAGGCTAAAAACACATACATTCACACACATTCTGTATTCTCCTTGAGTCTGAGGTGAGCTTCGACCCACAGTCATGCCTCGAGGAGCCTCCAGCCTCGAGGAACTCCAGTCTGATCCCTCATCCACAGCTTTAAGCTTCTGTCTCCTGTCTGGAGACGTGAATGGTGGATGGTATTGAGTAGGTTTCATTTCACAAACGCTGATGGGAAGTTATTGGCCACACTCTGAATACTTGGTAATTCTATGTGTATATGAGAGGCAGCATTGCTTTAAGCAACCAACTCCGATACCTAGGATACAGAAGAGTCATATTTGCAATGAAAACCCTTAGCATCTCCCACTCTGTCTGGTCTCACTCTCTCTCTCTTTATCCCTCTCTCTCCCTCTTTCTCTCTGATAGGAGAGCTTGCTCTCTTTGCATTGAGAGAAAGAAGGAGCACTCTTTCTCTATCTCTCTCTTTTCACGTCATGTGAAAGAGAGAGATACTTTCATCGCTTACGCCTCTTCAGTTGCAAGCCTGCAGTAGATCCGAGCAGCCCACGCACCTTAAGGTGAGACAGAGACAGGTATCTAGTATGCCAAGAGAAAGAGACCATCACTTCCATCACACTGGAACTAGCGATAGCTGTGATGCCACGCAGCGCTAGCTGGTATCATCCCCCGCTAAACCTAACAGTCTTGTGTCCGATGTGTCCCCACCCCCAGCCAATCAGATGGCCTGCTGGAAGCTGAGGTCTCAGTGAGGGCTGGGATCCCTGACACTGGCCCTTAATTCCTGCTCTGGGCTAATCTCTCCTGGGAGACACCGGATTAAAGCATCTCACAGGAAGCTCTAAAGGCCCAGACTATGACGCCCAGGGTTCCCTATGGCTGCTGTACCCAGTATTTTTAGTATGTGTAAGATGAAGATTTATTTTTAGATAAGACGGCCTTGCCATTGCATTCTAATTGGAGAGATTAAACACAGGCTCACCATAAAGCTGATCAACAAATAGTGCTGAGGGGAAATCATTCTGTGTGCTCAACCAACAGCACAACCAAAGTAGAGAAATATGGTGTCGTCCCTCCACTTGCCCATCAAGGGTTTTCAAAATGTCAATAATTGATTTTTTTTGGTTTACGTTTACAAATACTCCCAAATATTATCCATTTGGAGTATGAATTAGAAAGCTATTATAGTTCTACAACATTGTAATTATTATACAATCAGTTCTACATCATTGTAATGTTGACTCAGCAAAACAAGCAACAGAGGCCATGAAATACATGAACATTCCTGCCCACAAGCCCCAACTGTAACAGCTTTACTGAGACGGTGACTGAGCATTGAATGGTGTGACTGAACACACAGCCATCACTAACAATGCTCCTATCACTGGAGGGCAGACTGGCCCCTCAGGTCATCTGCTGGTCCTGATCAATCTGCTGTCTGTTACCAACACAACACAAACACACACAGCCCGTTCCCCCACCCTCCTCATGCCTTTGATGAGCCATGTGTGAGACTGGGACGAGAAAGGGTGAAGAAGATGAGAGGTGAGGGGGGGGCTGTGACATACTGAAAGCCCACAGTGCCTCATTGAGTCCTGGGGTAATCGCTGTATAACTACAGTCTGTTAATCCACCAGTCTGGCTGGGGCCCAGGGGACTGTAACCAGCCTCACCAGACAACCACCCTGCACCAGCTGGGCCTGCCTGCCTGTCTGCCTTCGCGCCTGCCTGCTTTTCTGCCTGCATGGCAACAGAAAGTGTGTGTTTGTGTGTGTGTGTGTGTGTGTGTGTGTGTGTGTGTGTGTGTGTGAGAGTCAGCATGCGTGCGTACGTGTGCACTTGGCTGAGCTAACGTGGAGGATTCACTTTTTCAAACAAAGACATCACTTTATTACAGAGCTGTCAAAAGCTGCATTCAGGTTGGTTGAATTGCCAAACCATCCATGGGTGTAAAGCTAGGACCCGGGGGACACCCTCCTGCAACACGAAGCATGTGCTTCAGGTTCAGCAAACTACTGCAGAAACAGTCCAACACTGCACCAGTTCAAACATTCGCTTTCATGGATGTTAAATGCAATGCATGGATGTGCTGGCCCTTTAATGGTTTTACCAGATAGTTGTTCTCATGTAGCCTCTCGGGAGTCTTACATTAGGCTTTGATTCGTACTGAAAAATATGGCCATGTCACATCCTGTTGTGACATCACAAGATAAACACATCCAGGGAATCCAACGTGGCAGGGACAGAAAGGAAAGAAAGGAAGCAAAGTTGATTTATTTTGTATTAGATTGAACAGCTTGACCCATGAGTATGTTTACGGCAAGTTGTGTGGAGTGTAAAATACAGTGTCTGTTGCCAGTAACGAGATTAAACAGGAAGTGAGGTGTGACCAGCGAGGGTGACATCACACACAAAAGGAAGTGTTGTGACTCCTCGGGTGGGAATGGGACTGTTATTTACATCACTGACAAAGCCTTGATTTATAATTGCAGCACAACCATATATTTACCACCATAGAGCGTGGAAGGATAAGACCATATAAAAACGTTCACACAGATATTATACAAGCAAGAATGACCTGAGAAAAAAGCCTCGCTAGACAAGCTGGTAAAGTAGCACTCTATAACTTTCCTTATGAACACGTGAGAGAGCGAGTGATACTCTCTCCTTAATCACATTATCACACCAGAGTGGACTATTACTACGGACATACAGTACACGGCAACATACCGTATGCGTATCTATGGCAACGTGGCCTCTTACAACTTCACACCGCACAGTGATATGTCAGCACGCTTCGCTATTTTCACATTCGCTATCAATCTTCAGCACCAGCACCGGCCTATAGTGTAAATGGGCCTTTACTGCAAACGGATAAGCTGTCCAGGGCAGACCCAGCATCCCTAGTGTACTGAACTCCCCTGTTGGATAGGGCACCGTTGGCCTACAAAGTGCTCTGGCTGAAGAGGATGACTCTGGGAATAGCAGTGACAGGGGTATTTTAAAAAGACCTAAACCAGTCAAAGCTAACTGAATTAAATTAATCCAGTAAAGTGTGTGCATCAGATGTTCTGCGCCTGGCGTGTGTGTGTGTCTGTGTGTGTGTTGTGTGTGTGTGTGCATGTGTGTAATGTGTGTAGCAGCGAGACAGCCTGCAAGCAGCACATGGAGGTCACGGCAATGTCAGGCAATACCCAGCAGACGTGAGCATCTTATAAACAGACGCAGCATGGCACCTCTAGCTCGACACTACCCTGCAGAACCCTGAAAAGCAAAGTATGTTGGTTGTAAAAATAAAAACCTTATCAATGAAAAATACAGACCTTTCCCTTGATGTAGACACATCTTTTCAGCTACACATGACAGCATTCTGTTTAAATGTTCATGTTTCTTTTGTTGCTCCAAGGCAAACACTTTTTGGTAAACGTGGATGAATCTGGAATGTGGTAATGTATACAGAATGCTTATTGTCATACTTGTATATATTCCTCATATGTTAATCCCAGTCAATACTATGGCGGTATTAGTATCACTTTGGCACATCTACCGTGTTGTTAACATGCGCTAATGCTTGTATAACTTGTTTCCCTGCTGCCACATATTGTCGCAAGTGTTATTAGCTTAATGTGAAACTCAGAGTACAATCTTTTTACTTTCACAATCTGTCTGAAATATAGTTGCAGGTCTTCCCTACTAAATATATTACATGTCTTCCCTACTGTATATCTTCCTAAATGATGTTTTCATAATGCCTTCAGAGACTTAAAAGCCACCAGGAGACTGCTGTCAGATTCCCCCTGATTCTTTATAAATCTCATTCTGTTAATATGAGAGTGGATATTATTGCTTCAAATCAAGAACCCGGTAGATGCCATACTGTTGATGGATATTTCTTCCAGACAACCGCTCCCATTGGACCACACCCTGTGACACATTCTTGCCTGGTTGCAGCAATTAAACAGCAGACTTGATAACTTGGTGTGTGTGCACATGTGTGTGTGTTTGCGCATGTGAGTGTGTGTGTGTGCACATGTGAGTGTGTGTGTGCACATGTGAGTGTGTGTGTGTGTGGGTCGCACGCACAGTGTTCTTCTCTGCTGAGCGTGCTAGGACGTCAGTCTGATGGTCACACTGCTTCCCCTCACATTGGACCAGACCTCCTTACAGCTCCGGCATGGCGTCTCCCAAACAACACTGCCTCGTAAGTGTCCTATCTGGCCTCAGTTCGATACAGCTATGCCAACTGGCAAGGGACATAATACACACACGCACCCCTACCTCCCCAAACCAACAGAATATACTTGTTAATCACTGTTTAGGGAAATAAGAACATGAAAGTAATTTGCAATGAAGTGCAAATTGCATACAAATCCCCTTGCAGTCGACCAAGCATGTAATGACCCTTAAATTAAACAGTTCAAAACAAAAGGTATAATTGAGCCACTTTTGAGCACCTCACCCTGTGATAAGGACTGAAACGCACGCACGCTCCTCCTAGCAATAGCCTCCTCGTTATTCCTACCAAGATAAAAAGAACCTGCACGCAGTATCATGCAGCATGTAGTATCAGCTACTTTCTTATGATAGACCAGTATGTGTGAATGTGTGTGTAATCTTAAATACTCATTTGGCTGAAAGTCTTAAGTGCTATGATCAGCATGTCCCCTTGTAAGAGGACAGAGAGAGACAGAGAGAGAGAGAGAGAGAGAGAGAGGGAAGAGAGAGAGAGAGAGAGAGAGACATAGGGGTTCAGTGGAAGCAGCCACCATCAGCAGGCCTGCCACCACAGACGGATGTGCAGCTACTGTAAATGCTGTCTTTGTTACTGTAGCCAGCTCCTGTGTCTGCTGTGTCTACACAACACAGGGGCAGAGCTGCCCTGGCACCTGCGCACCCTCATACCCTCAAGTCCGCACATTTGTATGCACAACAAACACACATTTGTGCTGGTATGTGCCTTTGCATGTGAACACACACCATCACACACACACCGACATACACACACACACACAGACACACACACACACTTCAGTAACAAACACACAGATCAGTAACAGTAGCCAGCCAGTGAACAGTAATAAAGCCAGCCTGCTCTAAGCCTCACAGTAACTAATGACTCAACGCCTGAATGAGCTGCCCATCACTGGCTGCCATGGTGACGGGACTGTTAGAGAGAGGGAAGTAGAAGGACTGGTCACTGGGGACGTAAGATGAACAGCTGGCCAAAATAGGCCCGTGTGATTCTAAATATCCATTAACCTATTATCGAGCTGAGGCTGAGAGCCTGAGGTGATTAGTTATTGAACGGCTTCTTGAAACATCAGAGCCTTTTATTTGACCATACTGTATACTCTCCTGTTCTAACAAATGATCTGTTCAAAGCCTGACAGAGCCATTTATGTACTGTAAAGCGGCCTTGACAACCTCCGTCACCTTCTGATATAGAGGGATAAGGAAAGTGAAACTGGCAACCTCCCGGAGAGCTGCTCCTGGCGAGGCCCAATGGGAGAGAGGGGGCGGGACTAATTGGATGACGCTGCTATAAAAAGAAGAGGCACAGGATGCCCTCAGTGACCACTCTGTCTTTCTCCTAAATGACACACACTGCAGCAAGCTCATTCACAATCCATGGATGTAGGCCAGCTACATCGGTGTGCTTTATCTGTGAAAGAGGTATTAATGAAAGGTCACCCCACGTCAAAACTAAATCTAAGTCTAAACCAAACCTATAAATGTACCTTTATGCCCAAGTCAGCCTATGTCAGGTTAATGTGGAGTTTGCTGAGCAACACTAACCGCTATAAATGATTTCACGGCACAGACAGCCCTGGAGGAGGGGGAAAGTTGCCATCTGTCATCTGTCGACAGGTTACCCAGCAGGTCCACCGAGTATTCTGGGATGGCAGTTGGCATGGTGCCAGCGGGCCGCAGTACTGCTCTAACAGGGAGAACCATGTAAAGGGAGAGAGATGGAGGAAAACATCATCCCTTGTTCTTCGTGCCAGGGAAGGAGTCACCTCTGACTCCAGCCCTCAGGCAAATAACGCTGCCACTCAGAAACGGGGAAAACATTCAACATTTCTCCCTACTGTTGCTGCCATAGCACCTGTGCATCGGTAAGAGGCCGGAAAGCTCCTTTAAACTCTGTCACTGATAAAAGGATTATCTAATCAGGTCTTATTAGAAGTAGGCTGGTATTGAAAGTCACCGCTGCATCGAGTGATGTGTCATGTTTCTATAGTTACCGTGTAGATTCTCTTCATCGGTCATGTTTTTCGCACACAGTAACAGTCTGGGTAGCAATGTATTTCGATGGACTGTAAAATAATAAATAAAGCCATAAAAGATCGCTATCTACAATAAACACAACGTCCGTGTCTGCATGCTGCATGCTGTATTTATGGTCCCTAAAAGGGGGAGGCCCAGACCTTCATAAAACACACCTGTGTGATCACATGACTGATGTCAGCTGATGACATAACACGCATGATGCCTGAACTAGCTTTGCCCGTCACTACATACTAATACCCATTCTTTTTGTAAACATCTTTCTGTTGATTAATAGATCTTAATTGAGAACTTATCAGCAACTAATTACCCTCAGCCCACGATTAGCACAAAGTTAGGGATTCAAGCTACTTAAAAGACAACAGGGGGCCCAGTAAATCATTCATAATTACCATGTGTCGTGTTGTTTCAGGAGCCCTCATCCTAAGCCAGTGACCATTAAGCACATGTGATAAAGCCTATTACCATATCTACGAATCTAAATCTACAGCAGCTCTGTTAGTATATCAATATGAGTGTCGCTGTGTCTCTGTATCTCCTGTGCTCCACACAGGCGGCCCAGGACTCTTCCCCTCTGGGATCACACAGGCCCTCTTCTCCCACTAATGGGCACCGGACAGACAATGTACCCTTATTCCTATCTGCCAGATTGGTGTGTGTGAGAGTGTGTTTGTGTATGGAGGTGGGGAGTTTGAGGGATGCGGAGAGAAGAGGGGGTCCAGCTGGTTAATAATGAGCCCCTCCTTTCCCCGCACCCCTCCCCTCCCATCTCTTTCACTCCTCCTCTGTGTCAAAAGGGGTCACACTGGCTCCGTAATGAGTGGGAGGGGCTGACGGCTCCACACGCTGCAGGGGCTGCTTTGAGGTTCCCAGGCAGGAGGAAGGAGGCCAGCAGAGAGCTGTTTGAATCACATTGTAACCATCCCCGAGGACCACTGTCACAACCAACACCCAGACCTCAGGTGGCAGCACCTCTCCGCTTTCCTCCAGAGAGCCACTCCCGTGGGCTCGTCAGCCCCAGATGGTGGCCCACATCCTGGGCTGGAACCTGCTTAAGTGAACGTTCCTAGTGGACGTGGGACGGCTGGGCAGTCCTCAGGGCTGTATTGATCAGTCGTAACTAGGCTTCCTGTGACGTGTGAGGAGGAGTCCAGAGCGCTGAGACAGATGGCTTAGACACTCCTCCAGACCCAAGCTGCCAGCTCAGGTGGCTCAGGAGGAGTTAGAGCCAGGGGGAGATGTGGGTCAGTGGGACAGGAGATGGCTTGGCACGTAAGGTTCTTATGACTTGTAAGCAGAAAAACAGTTTAGTAAATAAGGGTAACCAGGTTCAATGTCAGTTGTTGGATTAACTCTGTTAAACAAGTGGGGGCACTGCTGACCTTGACCTTATCTACTGTTGTTTTCTTCTGAATATTCTGTGTTGTTTGGAAAGTGTATCTTATCTATATTCAGTGAGACTGTAGTTGTGGAGCATTCAACCAGGTAGGCACGTCTTTTATTGCTGAAGTCGTTATTAAATGATGGCTTCTTGATCGCAATAAAACAAGCCAAGAAAACACTGAGCATACATCTGCTCTGCCAGTCCTCTGAACATGGTGACCAACTCTGACAGAGAACAAGCACCAGTCCATCCTCTGATATCTGTTCCGTGAGAGCATCTGTATGGACCAGACAGTGAGACACAGACAACGTACAGTCTGCTTAAAACGAATGATCAGCTCTCCTGAAAGGTACAGCACACTTCCACATCCTGTTTGCACCATGCTACAGGAGAGGACATGCGAGAGCACTTTGTGTTTCAGTGTAAGCAGGAACTCTGCGGTCCCTCCGCCCTGGCTTCTTCCTGGTCTCTGAGGAGTGTTTCCCCTGACCCTCGCTGGCCCGAGCACAGAGACAGCCCTACGGCGCCAGCTCCTGCCAAGTCAAACCATGCATCGTCCTCGTCCACACAGTTTAAGCAGGGGCCCCTCCATCTGAACATGTCCCGCGATGTTGTCGAACACATCCTTATCCGAGCACACCGCTTTTTTGACTACGCTTCACTGGGAGAGAGCTGGGAAACACAGCGACTCAGGGCAGACACGTGTCTGCCAAGACACTGTCACCACTCCTGCGGATGACTCTAATCCGTTTCGAGACACCATAGGATATCTGCGGTTATAGAAACATTGGCGGGAGAGGAGGATGTGTGATGGGGGAAAACGGCAAGGAATGTGTCTACTCGTCTTCCAGTGAGTTTCACCTGTGCTCAGTGTGCAGTCTGCAGAGATGTTCAGCGCAAATACAATTTCCTATAGAAATTTTTCTTCTGAAATATGATTACATCTTTTCAGACCAGATTAAACGCTCATATTCCATTAATCTTTTTTTCTGCTTGGCTTGGGTGTCCATCTCGGAGCAAATCTGCTGGATTATCCAAGACTGGTTGAGGATTTAATTAATTTAGAACCATAAACATCAGCTCTGGGGATCCCAAAAGGCAGCTAGACATTTCACACTGCTGGCATAGAGGTTGGGCTGAGGAGTCTCTGACAGATGTGTTGAACTGAGAACAGGCTCGTCTCATCCCCTACACCGCTGGAGTGAGTTTGGGGATTAGAGTGAGGTCAGTTTCATTGATAAAGAGAGTGAATATGAGTCAGTGTTGTTGAGGTTGCATGCGATAACATGTTCATCCACTTCAAAAATGTCATGCTAAATATTCAAATCGATTTTTTTTTCAAAGGGCTTTTGACATCAAAGGACACATCAATCCTTATACGGACACGACTGGGTTCATACAGAATGGATTAGGCCAAATCCTTTTCTTTGTCATTTGTCCTGAGCTAGGTGCTCTATGTACACCTGACAGTGTCATGACGACAGTGTCCATCCCACTAGAGTCACTAGAGAACACAGTCTTGTCAGCAGTGACTTCTTCACAGCTTCCAGTATGGATGTGTGTCACTGCAGTAAATTCTTCCAGTAGCACACTCCCTATGCTACTCTCACCCTCCTCCCCTCGCTCTCTCCTCTCTTTTCCTCCACTGGTGGAGTCAGAGAAAAGACATTAACTAGGTCAATGAGATTCTTTGCTATCCTTCTAGCAGCAGTGAGGAACCAGGATCTGCTGAGACACCAAGCTCCATCGACTCTGCTCAGTGTGTGGACGTGAAGGAACACACGAGTGTGGGTCACTGCTATCAAGCAAAGCAGCCAGGAGGAATTCTCTCCCTCTGTCGATGTTGTCACTGCAGTGACTGTATGTCTCACGCTAGCGTTTCCTGGTGTTTGTGCAGCCATGCTGACCAACTGGTGCCGACACACACAATGAGCAGGACAGTTTGCTGAAGCTGTAGTAGACTCTGCTGAATAAAGGCTCGGCAGATCTTCCAATTCTGATAACAAGTAATCAATCATCTGAATCTCTTAGTGATATGACTTCACGTCTGTGATGTTTCATTAAACGCATCATCGGCAAGGGTTTCTCGAAAGGCCAAAGACGTGATTTAAAGCAGTCCACCATCCTCTCCTTCCCTATTTACTGTGTGTTCACCTCCACCACACTACAACAGCAGCTGCAACATGCCCAGCTACTCACTACAACAGACGGTCATGGCCACCGGCTCTCCTAAACTGTTTATGAAAGGCTGGTAAGCTGTGGCTGTATCCCAGGCTGACAGGCCGCCACAGCCATCTGACTGCACGCCTGTCCTCCTCTTCCCCCCCGAGCGTCCGGCTCTGAAACACGCCAAGGCCGTTTCATAACCAGGCCTTCTTGTTGGATTAATCCAAGCCAGGGTGCCAATCCCTCGGCCAGAGTCCCACTGTGCTCCCTCAGATAGCACATGGACAGGGACAGGGTGGGGAGTTACTGTAGCGTAATGCATCCGCTAGCATATGGCCCACAGTCCAGTTTAGTTTCTCTCTTATCTCTCTCTCTCATCTCTCTCTCTCTACTCTACTCAGTCCAGTTGAGCTATCTCTTGCTCTTATCTCTCTCTCTCTCTACTCTACTCAGTCCAGTTTAGCTATCTCTCTCTCTCTCTCTCTCTCTCTCTCTCATCTCTCTCTCTTCTCTACTCAGTCCAGTTTAGCTCTCTCTCTCTCATCTCTCTCTCTCTACTCTACTCAGTCCAGTTTAGCTATCTCTCTCTCTCTCTCTCTCTCTCTCTCTCTCTCATCTCTCTCTCTTCTCTACTCAGTCCAGTTTAGCTCTCTCTCTCTCATCTCTTTCTCTCTCTACTCTACTCAGTCCAGTTTAGCTTTCTCTCTCTCATCTCATCTCTCTCTCTACTCAGTCCAGTTTAGCTTTCTCTTGCTCTTATCTCTCCCTCTCTTCTCTACTCAGTCCAGTTTAGCTCTCTCTCTCTCATCTCTCTCTCTCTACTCTACTCACCATATTCACTGGTATACTGTAGCTCACTTTGAGATTGTATTTCCACACAGAAATATGGGATTTCTACTTAGGCTTTCTAACTTCTTTAACTTGTCTACCTCATGAACGGTTTTGGTCGAGCGTTTCAACATAGAGGAGACTGAGTCCAAATGAAAAGCATGGATTCCAGCTACTTGGTTAATGAGGTAGTAGTAAGCTCTTCATCCGGTTCAACAACATTCTTCTTAAAAACATGCTTCTTATCAGCTGTGTGTGCTCCTCTCCATGAGCAAGAATGTGTGTGATGTCTCTTTTGAAATCACACTTGAGAATCAGGCATTTGACATGTGCTGCCAAGTTAATTTATAATACTGAATACTGAAAATGCATTTTGCGGGAATTAAACACAATATGCAGCAGCCAGACGCATACATTATTAAATTCCATCTGAGAAAAAAGAGGAAGAATCCCTCACACCAGATAAATCTTTATGAGCCTAAAGAAAGAGCTTTTTCCTTACATAAGGAAAATAATTACAAGAGCCTTTGTCCTGTTTAATTAGAGAATGTTGGACAATGCACAGAATATCAACACCTCCTGTGAGGAAGTGGAGCGGTGGTCACGTGACGTGCGGAGCGCAGATCCAGAGGCTGCCAGTGTTTTTCTGGGGCAAACCTCAGGGGAGTGGAGGAGAAACTGCAATCACTCAGAGCACTAGAACGGCTCTGCCTTTCCGTGTCTCTCCCCTTCTCTCTCCCTCCATCCCTCGGAGCTTCCTGTGGTCCTGGTGTCAGTTTGCCAGTCTCTCGCTCTGGTCGCTGTCCCTCCGAGTTAACTTGAAGTACAGATTGAGGCCACCGCGTAGGGAGTGCGACCTACTCACTACACCCACAGGGTGGCCTATCCACACTAACTCACAAACCACTGAAAAGGTCAATAACGTCCAACAGCAGTCAGGAGAAATGAATCCTCGCTGCATCAGCAAACCAAACCTAGACATGTCCTCGCAAGGTCAGACACCGGCCAGGTCAGGAGGACCTTTAGGACCGGAAAAATAGTGCTTCAGTGAATAGGAACATGTCGAGCCCTGTGGTGAGATACGGTAACAACACTATTGACTGTTACCACACAGTGAATGTGTGTGTATCTCTGGCCTGGCTCCCCTGTGTTCCCAGACAGCACTGTACCTGCATGTGTCACAGTCCATTAGCTTAAGCAAGGAGATAAACCCAATCCCCTAGAATAGCTTCTCCACATCTCCTTTTCCTCCACGTCTCTTAACCAGGCACAGACACTTTAATGAGCTACATCAAAGACACGGTGGAGTGTTGACATGTACACTAGCCGTATAATAAACAAAAGTAAAAAAGGTCTGGCGCTCAATGTCTACACATTAAACCGTTTTTCTAATATTTGTGATAGATACCTAGACTTTGTATTTGATCATACCCTGAAGGGCTTAGGGAACCATGTGATGATTAATGGAGATGATTAACTCCAGTGACTCTCATTGCTCTGGGCAATGATCTCCATTGATTTGAAACAAACAGAATACTACCCTACACACAAACATAGGCTCACATAACAGCTGAAAGCTGTTTGGATTACAGCATGCTGACTCCTGAATGGCCAGTTAGACGATGCCGGTTCTGATCATTAGCTTCATCATCCTCATCATCATCATCCTCCTCATCATCGTCACAGACCGCATTACCATCGTACCTCTTTGGCCCTCTCCAGCTCGTTGTGCAGTGCCTGTTTGGAGATCTCCACCTCGATGATCTTCTGCCTGAGGAGCTCGTTCTCGTCCTCCGCTCTGGTGCGCTTGTCCTCCACACTCTCCAGCTCGTTGTGTAAACGCACCGACACGTCTTTCGCCACCTGGGGGGGGTCACGTGGACGTAACGCACATAACACAAAACCCATGAATACATCGACAGACAGGTGTGTACGGGGGTATATGAGTATGCACACTTTGCACACACACACACATGCAAAACACGCTTGTGTAAATTCACACAGAGCACACACACACACACACACACACACGGACCTTCAGGTCCTGCTCCAGGTTGCGGAGCAGCTCCCCGTCCACGTGCCCGGTCTGGGCCACCCGCAGGCTCCTCTGCTCGGCCTTGCGCAGGCGGTACTGCAGGATGCGGCAGTTCTTGTTGGAGCGGTCCAGCTCGCGGCGCAGCTCCTGCAGCTGGTACACCTCCTCCTCCAGGTAGCTGTCCCGCACCTCCTCCATCTCCGCCCGCAGCTCGTCCACTTCATCCTGGCCAGCACACAGGGTGAGGACAGCTCAACGGTCGAGTGCAGTTGGGTATAGCGACGCGATAAGCAGTCACGCGGTAGGGACAGTGCGCTTCCTTTGCATCTTAGTCACGATGTAACAGGAAGGCTTTCGTTGACACATTTGTCTCTCAGTCAAAGAACCGATCTTATACCCCCAGCTAAAAGGAGCTGGCGAACACGAGCGCGTGTGAATATGTTTCATTGAGAGATAACAGAAGCCTGGCGCGGATGAGGAGAGTGTGCAGGCTCAGTTTGTTTGGAGTCTCTAGGGTAGAGCAGTTGACCTCTATCCTGATAGCTGACCCTGCTCATTCTGTTCACTGCAATTCCCCTGAGGACAGAGCACCCGGCTTGACTGACACGTGAACAAAAACACAGGCAGAGATCAGAGGCAGGGAAACACCTGGGAATGACGATGAGAACTGAATCTGTCTGACCTTGTGTTGTTCTGTGCACCTGACAATAATACCTGAGACTTGAATCTATTTTTATTCCGAATGAATGAAAATCCCAATTGTCACAATTGTGGGGGAGCTGATGACAATTTCGTTTTATCCAAATCAATAAGCAGGTTAAAAGCAAAGGGTCAGCCTTAGTCTGTCACACAGTGCTCTTACTGTAATAAAGGGTGTCATGCTTGTTGATTAGAGTGTGTCTCTATAAAACATATCCTAGTGAGTCTTATGAGCTGTGACACTGTGCAGCTCTGAGCTGATGTGTCCAATCAAAGAATTAACAGCGTCTCTGAGGAACTGAATTGTGGAAGGACAGGCGCTGGGAATATCTGGATAACTGATTGATGCTATGAGCGTAACTTTAACCTGACAAGACTAGTTCAAAAAGTATCTAGATTCTGCTCTGTATCAGAAAGGGATGAGTTAGGTTTGCTTGTGCGGGGGATAAAGACTGTGGATATGTATCTGGCTTACAGACAGACAGGCACTGAGGCATGCATTGAACCCTAAACACATGGGATAAGGGACTGTTATCAAGTCCTGGGGGAAACAGCCATTATGACTAGAGGCAGTAAAGCTGATTAATTCTCTTGTCGTCCCAGAGAGCTGCAGAGACAGAGCTGTGATCAAGTGAGGAGAATCCCATGGTGACATGCATATGAATCCATCTTTGCACATCTGAAACATGATGGCAAATACTTTGCCGCATCATCTCCTCTTCTATTCCCCTCCTCCAAACTTGATCAAACAGCCTAATTTGTTTGAATATGTTTCATTTATGCACAGAAGGTACTTTGCAATGTTCATGATGTCATTAGATCCTGGGGACAGATATATCCCCATAATCTAGAAACTACAACATCGTCAAGGGAAAATATCCTGAAATTGGGATTGCTGTGGTTAAGAATACCTTGATGGTACTATTGGTACTATAACTGTAATGTAGGTAGCCTACAAATCAGTCAAGTTTGCCTCCAGTTTCCATCAAACCGAAAGTGGAATCTAACTGGTGGACTGCTAATAAAGTCCAAACGCTAAATACTGCAAAATCCCGAAAGGATATTGATGATACCCAATTGTACATTCCATGTTCTGCAATGGGTGATGCAGACGATATATGCTTCATCAAATTGACATGCATTGCATGGCCACAACTGTCAATTTTGAGGAAACTAAGCATAGACTACACAATATTATGACAAACTTCAGATAAATAGATTTGGTTTACCTTGAGGTAGTCGTTTTCTGAACGAAGATCTTCAATCTCCCTTAGCATATCCTCCTCAATTAAATACGTGCTTCCTTCCAGTTTAAATTGTGCGCTTGTTGATGGATTCTCCTGTTGACATTTCTCTCCGTGTGCACCTGTGCTGTGCTGAGCATGAGACATGCTTCCCTTCGCCTCAGAAGCCGCCGCCGCGCCAGCCTCCACTACGCGCAATGGAGCAACAGCCCCTCCGGTAGCTTCTGAGGATGATGCTGCCTGCAGCGGATTATCCGCTCCCACCTGATCCCGGTCACTGCCAGAGCCGGTGCCCGACTCTGCATCGCTACTAGCAGCCGGAACGAGCTTCTGCTCGTCGGATAGCGGTTCCGAAGGACAATCTGATAAATCTGAGCTGCTGTCAGTTTGACTGACCCTGCCGAGGGTAGCACCAGTTGGAACACGTATTGGAGAACCATGGCTGAACGGACTATGAGATAGTGAGGCTAATTTTCCCTTCTTGCCTTTGACGAGGATAGGACTGCTGCAGCTGTCCACTTTGCTGGCGATTTTAGGCTCAAGTGCTGCATGTTGGATGACCTTTATGATCTTTTTTGTGACAGAGGACTTGAGGTTACTTTTTACCGTTGCTGGTTTGTCTTTCGCTCCAGTTATGGTGCGTCTGGAGCTGCGATTGGTTAAGGGCACTGTGGATGATTGCTGCTTATTCAATTTCGGGGATTTTGGTACAATTGCAGGTGGTTTAGGCGACCGGGAGTGGACATCCTTCAGAAAAGGTCTTGCCGGGGAAGGTGCTCTGTTCAACCGTTTCTTTTCCAACTGGTGGTTTTGCGGTTTGGTTTCGCTGCCAGAGCCATTGGGGCTCTCCATTATATTCCAACACCAAGGGGAGGATGATGGAGAAATAGATCGATCCTCAGCACAGCAAAATACTCTGGACAGGCAACACCACAAATACAGTCTTGTTTCCCTATTTTGCTATTCATCGCTTCGGGTTGGTGATGCGCATACTGCGTTTTCGCGCTGCTTTATTTAATCCAATTGTATACATTCACCAGGTTGTCATTGTGCTCCCCTCTAGCCCGGCTCCGTGCTGTCTCCTTGAAGGAATCCCTGTAATAAATGGATTTATCAGAAGGAAAATGATGAACCAGGTTGCAGTCACTGCTCGCAAAGCTTAGTCGGAATAAAATTAATGCAGACTTCTCTTTATCCCCGATTTGAATACCCCATTCTTCGGTTTCGTTACCTCTTGGGCCCCTGTTCGTCGGCTCCCCGTCTCATGCCCTTTCACACTTCTATCTGACATGTAAAATCTGCAATCGCTGCGGTCTGAGACTTGACGCCCGTAGTTCTGCGCAAGGCGCATGCGCTCGTCTCCCACAAACACCGAAACACACCCCTCGTTTTCGGTACCAGGTCAGACACGCCTTCGTGCGCATGTCCTTCCTCACACTATGTCTCTCACTCTCCCTTTCTCACTCTCCCTCTCTCTCTGACACACACACACACAGTACGAAAAACATGTGCCCCACATGTCACCCCTCAGGAAGTTTAGGACACATAGTGAGACAGCTTTTAGGGTAATAAATATATACTTTATTTGCACATCATTAGTTTGAGAATGCCACTAGTTATAAATACCACAAATCCTTGCAAACGTCAACTGTTTCCAAATATCTGAAACTGGTTTCATAAAAAGTGCAGTCTTTCATCTTGTATGGTTTAAAGTGGTGTGGAGAAACGTATATTTATGATATAAGTTTGTATCCAGAAACTGCTTGTTTGTAAAACAGATTATATAGAATGATATGTTTTGTTTTACTCAATGGGAGTACATCAATACAAATTTCAGCCCAACAAACTGAGAAAACATTTAACACAAACCATTAAAACAAGTGATGAATGAATTAATGAACACACACACAAACTGTTGCATAATAACAAAGAGGTTTAGACATATTTGACCTAGCTCCTTCAGAGGGCTCCAGCACATTTGAAAAGAAGAAAGGAAAACAAATACTTCTCTAGTTTTTGAAGTTAAAATACACTTGGCTACGGACAGACATTCGGTTATTGGAGGTCCTTCTCTCAAGCAATAATGTTTTGGGATAGAATAACTAACCACTGCTTATTTGACAGTTGTAAGTATCAGGCATACTGTATTACTTAAACAATCACAATGTGAAATAATTAGTCAAAGCACAGTTTAGAACTTACAAAAAAAGACAAAGTTAAAGTCCCTGTTTTTAATGACTAATATTCAGTTGATGTGAGCTGTGGTTTGATACCTATAGTTGTAACATGCACATATTAGGGGCACAAACTGTGCTGTAGGACATCCCATGCTGTTCCCAACAAAACACAACCCTGTATTTTTCAAATTGGCTCTGAATACATCCAGAAAATCCTAGAATTGTGATATGTCGTTTTCCCCCACTTGCTTTAATTTAGGGGTCTCAGGACAACATCTGAATTAAGACTACTACCCAGAAATATAATCCAACCAAAACCCAGAGTAATTCTAAAGTGAATGTACCCCTGTATTACCATACTTCCAATACATGTGGACCGTGTTAAACAGTAGCTCTGAATGTTCCAAAAATAACATGGGGGGGGGGCGGGGGGAACTAAGGACTGTTCAGAGTGGCATCTAAAAATAGGATAACCAAAATGATCAACTGGACAATATTAGTTTAGTAACAAAAAGTGTACTCCTCCACCAACATGATGTTTGCAGTGTGTATACAGGATTCCCTGTGTGCAGTATTATGGACCTTCTGTTTCTGAGCACAGCCACAACGCCCCCTAATCACTACCCATCTGCACCTGCACTGGTTTGACCAAAATGAAGGGACTCAAAGGGTCCGACATTTAAACAAGGTTTGTTTTCATTAGCTACCTAGACTAAGTAATACTCTAATTCTTTTTACACTGTCTGCTAAACAGTTGAGCATGTCAGCTTAGCTAGCTATAATGGATTGTAGTGCAAAACATTACAATTGATACAAATGTGACATGAACCATTCCAGCCACTAATACTGTAAGGCAAAAGGATGCAACTGACAACCACTTCAAGGCTATTTCCTATTGGCCAGTAATATACACACGTAAAAATTCAGCACACAAACCTCTTCAATGGAATCCAGCCAAAATCAGCTGGGCTATCTAGGAATATATTTACATTATTTCTTCAATCACAAAAAAAGAACAACCGCACATTATTTTTCCCTATTCCAGGCAGTTACTGCTTGTTTAATAACTCTTAAAGGGTGAAACCTCTGTATCTACAAGCAGTCCAATACCCTGCTCTCAGTAATGTGCGATATGAGCATCCTTTTCCATACCCCCAGAACTGTAGAGATCAGAGACGTGAGTTACTCAAAGTCTAACGTAGTGTATGTGCTTTTCAATCGTTTTTTTACGACGTAGGAAGAGAAGCAGCCCTAGTCCCTCTATAAGGAGTCCATGTTTACTGTCTCTATGGCCCCCCGTGTGTGTGGATGTGCAGTGGGTACCGATAGCTCTCTACCTGGAAGGCACCTGGGAGGCCCAGCTAGCTGAACAGTCCTGGGCTTGAGGTAGTCAGGAGCAAGGATGGACAGTAGGGGTGGTGGGTGAGGTCTATGTGTTAGTGTGTGTTGTACATGCTAGTTCAGCTACAGAAAACAGAGGTGAATTAGGAGGGCAAATCAAGTGGAGACACTGAGCCTCTTGCAGCAGCCACTGACTCTCACAATTCCAGACAGCTGCTCGATGCTACCCTCTGGTGGCCAGAATGGTTCACTGCATGTGCAGGTAGAATGGAGCTCAATGGGGGGATCCACTCAACAGCAGCGCATGCGGGGAGGGCTGAGCTCTGGAGGCACTTCCGGTTCAGGCTGCAGGGACAGGATGCTGTTGGAAAGCTCATTGTTGGTCATTTCCAGCGGCATCTGTTGAAAATAGCAGAGTACGAGGAAAGCGTAGGTTAATGGTGTCGTCAATCTATTTAACAGCAGCAGAAACTATACAGGGTACCGAGTCATGATTACATTATTGGAAGAAGTTATGAAGAACTATATTACATTATGACATTTGAAATAAATCCTCCTTAGTCTGTGTATAGCGTGCAAAAAATCAAGCAACAGAAAGTTTGGTACAAAGGTATAGCCAGATAAAAATAGAGAGCCCCGTGAGCTACCAACCTTGCTAAGAATGTCATCCACCAGTTTTAGAAAGATCTCATCCACATTAAAGTTATCCTTGGCGCTAGACTCACAAAAGCGCAGCCCGGAAATTCGCGAGGCAAACTGTATATGAGAAAGGACATCTTGTTTTAGTTACCGAACAACAACAAGCCTGATTCTTCTTTTCGACAGTGCCTGCATATACATTCAAATCGGACCAGTATAAAAAAAGATTATATTAAGAATTGAGTTAACTTCTTAAACAAATCTTAATGACTTCTTTCAGTAAGGCCTTTACTAGGAATGTAGACTGGCATCTGAGGCATTATCACACTCTCTTGTTTATTGACCTCGCATGGCGAGCTCGCCGAAAGACACAAGGCTGCTTTGGACAAGATAAGCAGTGAATCTTGAAACGCAGGCTACCCCGCGACCTCTCCTGTATGTGTAAGGTCTGGGCTCTCACCCTCTCAGCCTGCTGTCGAGTGATGATGCGGTCAGTCTCACAGTCCAGCTTGTTCCCCACGAGCAGGAGCTCGGCCTCCTCGGACGCATACTGACACCCATCAACAGAGAGGGAGAGACCCAGGAAGAGAGCTCGTCACTTGGGATACACAAACGCTTCATGCTACCCCCCTCCCCCATAAAACAACATAGACCGAAACAGTTATTTGGCCGAGGAACAAGTCACCTTGTCTATCATCTTCATCCACTTGGGCAAGTCATCGAAGGTTTCCTGCTTGGTGATGTCGTACACGAGCACGATTCCCTTGGCCCCTCTGTAGTAAGCTGAGGTGATGCTGTTGAATCGCTCCTGACCAGCAGTATCCCTGGGTGGGAAGGGGAAACACTCAGAAAATCTGCATGCATTAGAAAGGACACTTCACATTAGGGTGCTCGTTGTGATCAATGTTGTTCCTATTGATCATCTGCAATGTTATTACACTGATAAGGAGCCTAGTACTGTAAAGAAGAGTTCTACTGGTCCTACCCAGAACAAACCTAGGGAAATCAGAGCTTCATAGAACTATTATCATTAGCCCAAATTAACTGATCTGCTATAAGCAAGAAGAACATTTTAACTAACAACACAAGAAAAGCCATTTCCTGATCACATCCTTATGACATCTGTAAACTGTGTCACAATATTGCCAGATTCTCTACAAACGTGTATGAATCAAATCCCTCCATTTCTAATATCAACAAATCTTCCCCCGAATGACAAGACTGCCTATTTCCAAGAAGGGACAAATCTCCTAGCTACCGTAACTTTTGCAGACCGGGGGGTTAGCGACATGCCTAGGAGGTTAAGCTACATTCGTATGAGTTCATGTACTGTACCTTGGGCCTGCTAGCCTGTCCCTTTCCAGTGTGAGTCAGAGTCAGGCTATGAGTGGCAGCAGAGTCAGACACAGGCGTCACATGGCTGAGGAGGGTTAGGGGCTGACAGTGATGAAGCAGCCCGCGCTGCAGGACAGTGAGATGTGAGCTGCTCAACACGAGACACAAGACACATTCAGGACAGACCATCCTGAATCGACTGTGATGGTGAGGGTTGGAGTGGAGTTGGGTGAGAAATAGGAAATGTAGGGGATATTTGTAGGGGGTGGAGTGAATGGGGTCAGGAAGGTGGGGATTTGAAGGTGTAGAATTGGATGAAGGGGTTAGTGAACAGGATGAATGTGTTAATTAGGGAGACACGTATGCATTTCAGCCAAGCACAATGACACACCAAGCGAGCTCCCGTACGGGCAGTGTGTGTGTCTGTTTTGGCATGCGGTAGTTATTCAAAGCGGTAGATGGCTCTACAGTTGAACAACACAGAATCCTCCATTTCCGAAAATGGAAATTGCTTCAACACGTCTGGTTGACAACAACTGAAATGAATGAAGAATTCACGATGAGGATCTTTTGTGTTTGAAAAATTCAACATGCCCGACTACACAGAATGGTGCATTTTGAGCACTTGTCAAGTACAAGTTCATGTCTTTCTTTCCAGGACAAATGAAGGAAAGGAAGCGCTATTCTAGACCACTGAGATGCACCCATAGACAGTCTGTTGGAGCCAGTGAGATGGTGGAAGCACCCCGTGGTCTCCGTCTTCCTCCTGTCCACTCACCAGATCTGCAGACGGATCTTCTTCCCTCTCAGCTCAACAGTTTTGATTTTAAAATCTACTCCTGCAGAGGAACACATAAGATACTGAAAATTAATATAAGGTGGATAACAAACCCAACTTACCTAGCAAGTGCACATATTATGAAATACATGCTACTTCCTATGTGACAAAAAGCTTCTTCATAAACAAGGTACACTGGAATGTCACTATCCACTTAGACATTTAGGTCTCGTTCTCAATCTATCCCAAGGGTACTCTATCTTAGGATCCTGTCATAAAAAGGAGCTGTTTACTTTAAAGACATTTTGATCAACATGACAGGAGTGTCACCATGTGGTACAGCTCAAAGAGGAGCTCAAGTAACCTGCAGAGCTGTGTCACAAGTATGACAAGGCACAAAATGGTTGCTTGCCAGAGCAGCTGCCTGAGTTTGACTATTTTGGGACTATGGCAGGCCTGTCAGTTGTGTTGGTCATATTGAGAGCAGTGTTCCCCTTCAACACATTAAATGGCTGTGTACCATTGACACTATGAAGAAGAATTACACTACAAATATTATGCTTTTTTACACTGTCAGTGAAAATGTAGAGATTAAGCTAGCTGGATAACTGATTGATAAGTTAGGACAAGTGCTTAAAACACTAATAAAAAAAGGTAATAAAGAAGGCCCTGCCTTTCCAATATTTGGTTGTATCCAAGATAATAGTACTTGTTTAACGTAACTGCTCTTTAGAAGTACAGTACAATGACATTTGGGACAACATGGTTTACCGTTGCCTACCTGTCCGAACACAAATAGGAAATCTATAGATATTGTTATATTAAACATAGCATTAGATTTAGACATGCAAGCTAAGCTACAGTAAAACAAATAATAACACAGGATACGTATCTAAATCTATATTAAATCTAAATTCAATCTAAATGAATAATACATTTGACATAATTGAGATTAATAGACCTGCACTGTTTGACAGGCCTTGAGTTAACAACTTAAACCGCAACCGCGTGCATCAATCAATCAATGCACTGACTCAAGTGGCAATGAAAATCACATGAAAAACCAATAGATCAATAGAAAAGAAGCAATAGAACAGATCTACAGAGAATTGCTCGTGTTATATAGGCTGACTACTACCGATATCCGATATGTGCAGGAAAACAATGCTAGCTCTAGCTGCATCAACAATCATCGTTATGGCATAGCTAAAGGAAAAGTTGTCCAACTCTTACCAACGGTTGACTTGCATGCTTCGCAAAAGGTATCGTCGGTAAATCTTTCCATGAGGCTTGTTTTGCCAACACCACGGCTGCCGATAATGATGATTTGAAGTTTATAATCAGCGGGTCTGGGTGGCATTTTTCTACGGCGAGACTGAGCCCCCAGAGCGGGGGACGCATTAGCAGAGCCTCCGCCACCGACCCTCCGCTGGATTTCGTACCTCGAATCCATCAATAATACCACATTTGTACAACTAAACACACTTTGATAAAGACACGTATCGGTGAGAATAGTTTAAATACGTTTCTTTCGTCTTACTATTAAAGTTTGCTAAAGTTTTCACTCTTCAACTGTTGTTGACCAACCGACTGGACTGTCAGGAGCTTTTACATTACGTCACCGCGCATCTTTCCGCTTCCGTCGCATTCCTTTGGAGTTGTAGCTCTGATTCATGCTTTCATTGGAAACTCGGCAGTTTAAGTGTCCTGTATGTCAGAATTAAAAACATTTGTACTTTATATAGTGTCCCCTCAGCAAATTCGTACGATAAAAAAGGAAGGTGTAGATGGATTTAGATTTTAATGGAGTGATTTCAGAAGGTGTCAACTCCCTGTTTCCTTCACACTAAACTGTATTTTCTAGTCTCAAACATCAATGATAGGCCCTTGCTACTGAACGCAAATCCACAATTCCCCCAGACACAAGCTAAAATTAGATTCTAGATTTATTTGCACTCCAAAACACTCTAAAACGGCATCCCTGTGTAGAGAATAGCCCCAAGAAGTATGGTAGTGTAGCCTTGTCCTGCCTTTATGTACTGGCAGATAGTAGATGAAGTAGAACTTCTACTTTCAGTAGCAACTAGTACTAGTACTGATGGTGCATTGCGCCCATCCGGGCATCCGTAGTGTAGCGATCTGTGACGTAGAAACGGGGCAGGTCTTTTTAATCCAAACACCGACGACATAGGCTTTCTATTTATCGTTATTCAGTATTTTCAAGTGATATATATTCTTAACTGTAAACGACGACGGCAACACCATGGCCGCACAGAAAATAAACGAAGCTCATGAGCACATCGCGAAAGCGGAGAAATGGTATGACAAGCCACAGTGTTTTCATTCAGCTCGCTAGCCAGCATAGCTACTGTACTCATTGGCCCATCTAGTAGCTTATGCGGTTTAGACAGTAGCTAGCTATTGCATAAAAATAAAACGATTATGCATGTCAATAACATGGACTGTACCTAGCATGCTTGCCAAGTTTTTTGTAGTTAATACAAATCCCAAATAACAGTAGGCCTATGCTCTGATGTTTTCTATCTGTAACAATACATTCGCATACAGTACTATCTTCACACTGTTACTGTAGCCTATCATATTTTCTTCCTAATCTAGTTAACATCAAATATAGTGACTTGATTGTGATGCAATGTTACAAATTTTCACATTTCACAGTTTAAAAACAAATCTAACCAAGTGGAAGCCAGATTATGACACTGCTGCGTCCGAGTATGCCAAAGCTGGTAAGGGTTGAATCATAGTGTTTTTTACTGGAGTAATGGCCTATAACAGAATTGTATGTGAAAATAACGTGTTTTGCATCTCCAGCTGTGTGTTTCAAGAATGCCAAACAGTTTGAGCAAGCAAAGGATGCCTACCTGAAGGAGGCAGAATATCACACAGAAAATAAAACGTATCCTTTTTTATGGAACTGTCAGTTTCTCAGTTTCTTTTCAACTGAATTCAGACTAGATTCTGTAACAATGTCTTGTGAGTGATTTCCTCAACCTATATCCCCAGACTATTTCATGCCGCGAAGTAAGTAACACTCATTGGATAACATTCAATTACGTAGAAGGAAATATAGGCTAGCAGACCTACTTTGTAACATGTTTTTTTTTCCCCAGAGCAATTGAGCAAGCTGGGATGATGATGAAGGTGAGGTCGAACTCATTCATAAATGTCTAATACCTGTACTACCACAATAATGACTATGGTAGACGTACACTGAAGAGGAGAGAGAAGAGTGTGTGTTAGCCATGTCACTTGAGACACCATGGACTCTCTCTTCCCTGTAAAAGGACTTGAAGAAGATGCCAGAGGCCATTGAGTACATAGAAAAAGCCAGCATGATGTATGTGGAGAATGGCACTCCGGACACCGCAGCAATGGCTTTGGACAGGGCTGGCAAGTAAGTTCTGATGCTAACTCTTGTAGCTTAGCGTCAGATGATCTGTAATACACCATGCAGCAGAGACCCCTCACACCAAGGGATGCACATTCTCAAAAATATCTATATGTTGTGTCAGTGTGAGATTGAGTGCAATAGGCTTTATTAACAAGTTATCTGACTGAAGTCAGCTTAGTTTTTTAATCGTTATTCTTTTTGTGATCAGACTCATTGAACCTATGAGCTTGGAGAAAGCTGTGGATTTGTATCAGAAGGCAGCATCGGTTTTTGAAGTAAGTTGATGGAATGCTGTATATTTGGGATCAGATACCCCCTCATAGTAAGTTCCTGATTCACCCACACTGATTCACCCACACTGATTCACCCACACTGATTCACCCACACTGATTCACCCACACTGATTCACCCACATGATTCACCCACACTGATTCACCCACATTGTCTCCCATGTAGAATGAGGACCGTCTTCGTCAAGCAGCTGAACTTTTGGGGAAAGCCTCCAGACTCCTGGTCAGGTTGCGCAGGTAAGAGCACACTTTGACTGCTTCCATATCCCTACTACTGCTGTTGGAATGTCATCATCTTTGATATGACTCTATTTAACACACACAAACACTATATTTCTATACAGGTTTGATGAAGCTGCGGTGGCTCTCCAGAAAGAGAAGAACATGTACAAAGATATTGAAAACTATCCAATGTGCTTTAAGGTACTATATGTCGTATGCAAGCGTCAAGTACTCATACTGAGATGGTGTTCATATTACAGTACTAATGCTGTATTTGGAGTTATATGCTGCGTGTGTTCTTGGTCTGTGATCTCTTAGAAAACAACTGCACAAGTGCTGGTACATCTTCACAGAGTGGACTTTGTGGCTGCAGATAAATGTGTCAGAGACACTTACAGGTAAAGTCATGCTTCTTATGAAACCCTCACTGTACTTCATCCACCGTGCATGCCCGTGTTATAGATATCTACAGCTAAAGTTCCAGTTTATTCTGTAATGTTCATCGTAGAATACTCACAACCCGTTACTCACAACAACTGTGTAAATGATTGTGAAACTGCAATGTGTGATTTGCTTACAGTTTACCTGGGTACGATACAAGTGAAGATGCCATTGCCATGAATACACTACTGGCGGGCTATGATGATCAAGATGAGGATGTCGTCCACTACATTTGTAACTTACCTTTACTGAAGTACATGGACAATGATGTGAGTAAGATGCATCAGATGCAATGCAGTTTCTCCAGCTATTTCTATCCACATGTCAATGAGGTCAATTTGGGCACCAAATGGCCCCCCAAACATATGTTTTATACCATTCATCTTTGTCCTCTCCCTCTCTGTCCTTAGTATGCTAAGTTGGCCATATCCTTGAAGGTGCCTGGAGGTGGAGTGAAGAAGAAGAAGACTCCTGCTGCACCACAAGGGGGAGCCAGTGGAGCGGCTGCCCCAGAGGAGGATGACTATGAGGGAGGCTTGTGTTAGCCTCGAGGTACCCCATGGCTGAATGCTTCTTCACTACGCAGTCGTATCAACAATAACAGTGTGACGTGTGGGTTCATATCAGGTGAAAAGTAAACCTTTCCCCATATGTGGGTACAGTTTCTGAGCTCCCAGATTCTCCCTGTCTGTGAAAACAATGAAAGATTCCATTAGCCGTTGTAAATCAGAGCTAAATCTACTGATACATAAATGTAATATATATATATCCAGATCGCATATTCGTTTATGTGTAAAGTTTTTGAGGTGGATCCTCAAATTAAATAAGACATCACTAATATGTTGAGAAATGGTGTCCTATTGAAATTGTATTTAATGTTCTGTCATAATATACATTTGTTGGTGTCAATCATTGAAGCTCATTGAAATTGTAAATGTGGTTGTCATTGTAGATTGTGTGTACAATTGAATCCAAATTCTATTATTTATTAAGTCATTATACTTTGTCCAGGGACAGTATTATTATGTATAATGTGAATTTATTGTGGTGTATATACGTCAGAGATAATTCATTAAGTGTTACTATACATACATTGTTCAAGTCAAAAAACTGGTGAAATATTTAAAAAGCATTTTAGTGTATTTTCAATAGTGGATGTGTACAAGATAAGTTATTTAAAAAATAATTTGATCTTACATAGGAAAGTTGATTTGCTCTCACATAATGATTTTAGACAGTTGTGTGTTTCAAGGTGCAGCTTATCTTAGCGCTGTAGAGGGTGTGACTGGACCAAAAGTATCTCATTATCTAGTGTGTAACTCATAGACTGAGGTAGAGAAAATACAACAGGAACAAGAGGGAACAGAAATGTAGTGGAATTGTTCAGATTCTTTACCACGCTATTAATGTTTAAAAGCTGATAATGTATACACAAAACCTTCCTACTCAATGTCAAATTGTTATATACCTCTAATGCATCTAATTGTTGTTCATAGAACAAGTGAAAAAATTGTAAAGGCTGCACACAATCAATGACATCATGTAAATAATTACACATTGGTGAAATTGCAAAAACAAAAGTTTCCATGACATAAAGCTGTACTGTATCAGACGGAAACAAACACTGCTATGTGTGTTATTTGTGCATTCCCTAATATTCAGATCCTTCCTTTACGGCATCATGAAATAAACAAATTATTTGATGTATTTGGTGGTGGTCATTTCGCATACTGTCAATTTCATCCAACAACAACAATAGCTGGCTGACCGTGTTTAAAATGTGGGAGGAGTTAGGACCTAGTGGTACAAAACAGTTACTTGGAAAAAGGTCAGGTAATGGATGCAAAGCTTTTTAAAGTCCTTATGTATTTTTGATGAGTGTAGCGTTTGTCTAATGCTCTCTACCTGCTAAGACATGTCCCTACTTGAGTCTTAATGCACCTATCACAGCTTTTTGATGTTTTTCCCAATAACTTATGTATGTGTGCATTAGAGAGATCAAAGCTGTACATCAATGTTGCCATCAGTGAAAATCTAAATCATAAACCTCTTGTGTCTCATATCTGCCAATGGGCAGCTAATGAAATACAGACATACACAAAAAAAAACTGTCTGCCATGCGCTAATTCACAATGGGTATACGGAAAAAAAACGTTTCCACGATAGCAAATTTCCTTTAATCATACACGTACACTTTCACATTGCATTGTCCAACTATCATCCATAAAATGCCATGTACATGTAATGAAAATGACTTTATTATAGTTTTTTCATGCTACAATGTCTTCTAATGCATAGTTTGGATCACAGGGTATGTGTATGCCCCTTGTGTCAATGGGTACTTGTCTCATCCATTTTAGTGGCATAACCAATGTTACTGTTGTGGACGTAAGAATGTAAATGAGGTTGACATTTTAATAACTGTAAAAGGTGATGTACGACAGTCTACTGGTTGATGCACGTGTGGCGTCTTTATACCCTGATTAAAAAATAGCCCCCCCTTGGATTGAGCTTTAATAAAACTGGACAAAGAAGCTATTTGATTTTCTATCACATTCACTGTGAACAAAACTGTCCATAACTGTCCCTTGCCCATCAATCTCCCCAGAACTCAATCACATTTTCCCTTGACCTGTATCATGTCATGCCTTTTAATATTTGACCACCTTTTTTAGGATGCAAATCCATATTTTTCTAGATATGTCGTCCTTCAAGCTATAATAATATAAACACGTCTATTTTCTGAACCAACAATGGAATAACTGAACCCCTTCTTGGGATCTTTTTTTCCTGAGAGATATATTTAATAACTAAAACACTTTTAGTTTCTCACACTAACAAAGTAAGGCAAGTATAGATTGTGTAATAACTGTATTTTGTTTTTCAAAACTGGCTCGTCTCAGTCTCAGACATGACAGAGTGCCTTTCAGGGGTTTGCTGTATCTTGGCCAGAACAGAAGCTGCCTCTAGATTCTGTCCTCCTTCGTAATAGGCTGCCTTGGAGGCTGACAGTTCTATATTGCACAACCCCACAATCCAGGAACTCCATTTGGAAACCGTCTGAAAAGTGAGCTGCAGAATTGTGAGCACACATTGGTTCTGTATGGTCATTATCCATGAATGGGAAGCCCTTGGTTAACACTGTCCTGTATCCACACACTGTTGTTTGAGCAGCCTGCTTTCTCAGGGGCAGAGCCAGAGTCTGTCATCCCATGTTGTTCTCCCGTGGGAAAGCAGGGACAGTAATCCACACACAACACAAGAGCTCTTAAGCCGCTGCTAAGTGCCAGATACACCCCACCCGAAGTGTCAGAGAAGTCCCCGTCTCAAAGGCCTGTGCCAGTCACTGTGCCACGGTCACTGCTCATGTCACTCGTGTTCTTGTGGTGGGCATGGTGAGGCTCACTGGTTCTTCTCCCTGGTCCACTTGATCATGGTCTCTGGGGAGCGATAGAGGAAGATGAGTTTGGAGTACATGTCCTCCTCCAGGTCCAGCTCTCCCGTCTCTCGGACCAGGAAGATGTCCATGCACAGCTTCAGGATGCGGTCCACGTTGGGCAGCTCCTCGAACATGATGGTGTGGGAGATTCCGCTGAAGAACTCACGGACAAACTTTCCAATGACCAGCACCACGGACGCGTACAGCCCCATAATCCTGCAAGGCAACGGAGAGAAAACACTTTTAACGAGCAGCTGTGTGGTCGGGAGGGCCACACCCAGGTGTGTCAAGAGGAACAGCAACGTCAACTCACTATTCCGACAAATCCGCTTTGTACTTTTCGAAACAAGACACGACAAACGCAAAAGGATATTGTAACGTGCCAAATGTGAGTTTGGATCATTCCACCACAGGGCCTGTTGGTTGTCTGTGTGTCCTCACCCGTATCCAGCCAGGAATCCCAGGCTTGGTGGGCTGACCTGGTCGCTGAACACATAGAGCTCCAGCCCTGCAGAATACTGGTTCTTGGAGTTCCTGATTTTCAACGGGGCTGTTTGCGTCTGGTTGACAATCCACCACTCCTGCATCTTTCCTGTGTCATTGTTGGCTCTCTTCAGGGTCAAGGTGATGTTAAACCACACGGGTTCATTTTCTGAAGAGAGATAGAGTTGAATAGAACCCGCGTGCATACATATGGAAAAGATGACAGAATGGAAAATGGACTTACGGGCATCACGTTTGTAGAGCTGGTCTATGGGCTTGCATTCAGAGTCACTAGGAGCTCGGAGATAACGAGGAAAAACATGTTGAATAACCCTGCGGGGAAAGAGAAGGGGGCACAGCTGCCTGTTACCGGGGAGCACAGGTCCGTCACTTATGCAAGACATGGAAAGCGCCAAAAAAGACATATCAATATAAAGGTGGATGAACTTCAGAACACTGTAACATTACAGAACGACCACTGAACACGACAGAACGACCGTGCTCACACTGTCTTTGTGCTGCTAGGGTTTACGTCCAGTAACAACTCCACAAGCTCCAGCTTGGTCTCGTCGTCCAGATTTGTAACGTGCTTTCCTGTCGCCATCTCAGCCTTAGCTCCCAGAGTCAAGTTCCTGTTTACAGTTTGGGAGGGAAAAAGAGAGAGAGAGAGAGAGAGAGAGAGAGAGAGAGAGAGAGAGAGAGAGAGAGAGAGAGAGAGCGGGAGAAGATACAAAAGTCAATACCTGTACTTGTACTTGTAGCTATTATTCACTTTTCAAGACTTCCAAGTCTTACCTTTGAATGTACCAGGCTACAGTAATGGGGATCTCTTCAGAGCTGTTCAGGACCTTGATGAGGTTATTCCTACTGGGGGGGCTGATGGTCCATAGGGAGTTGGAACTCCCCTCCAGCTCAGCAATGGTCAGGTCCTCTGGTGTGTAGATCTCCAGCCACTGCAGGGCCTCCTGCATACAGGCAAACAACCACACAACCTCACCACCAAGGACTTGTGAAAATGTATCTCTCACAAATCTGCAGAGGAAGAGAATCTCATCAACGTTTTATTCCACATACATCATTGCCGTAGTACGACTTCACGAATTGGCCCTTATAGTTCGACTCGGAGATGTCCTTCAGTTGGTTCTGCTGAGCACTCATGGTAAATATTGGCTGTAAAGCGAGCACGACATCTCAAGTTAGTACACAACATCAATGGGAGAGCCAAGTCTAAGGTCTTTTTAACTTTAGTCAGCAGTACAGTCTAATTCATGGTCAGGAACCTGAAAGCCAGCCAAGGTGATGGTAAAAGACACATCCAGGGGTTTGTTGACCACCCCTGCCACGGACTTGACCAAGGACATGAAGAGGAGGGGGAACCACACGATGCAGATGAGCAGGGCCACAATCATCCCTCCCATGCCGTACTTCACCACCTTCTTCTTCTTCTGTCCCCGGGGCTGCGGGTAGCGCTGTGGGGGAAAGAGCAGAGACCTTTGATCACGTTTGGCCTTTAATGGGGATCTGTAGCCTTCATGGACCTGTTGATGGTGTAGTCTGGAACCCAGTGTCACCCCAGGCCCTTTCAGAGGTCTGTAAACAGGCTGGTCCCGTGTTAATGGTTGTTTAGAATCCCTACAGAGGCATGGCGTCTTTCTACGCTCGTTAGACAAAACCATCTCCCATTCGCCAGATGACCAAGACAATCCTTTCATGCAAGATGGACCAAACCTTCTCCGACTCCCTCCAGCACTTGAGCACAAATATGTGTGAGTAGATGTCCTCCACACAGATCCAGCTGGACAAGCTGAGCGTGGTGTCCGTCCAGACCCAGTCCATCACCGCTCGCAGCTCTGTGAGGAACGGCACCAGGCGGAACCTTGGGAAAACACAACACGCAGTTAGATGGAACCCTCCTACATCCACGAACCACCAAACGCTTCGATCAAACCCACCCTTGGTAAAGGAAGAGGTTAGCGTAGTTGTAGCTCTTGGTGAGGAAGTTGCCCAGCACACGCGTAGGGTAGCCACAGCGGATCTGATAGGCCGACAGACTAAAGTAGAAGCACTTCACAAAGTACCACATCTGAGCCACGTAGTTTTCACTGAAACGTCTGAAAGCAGCACAAAGGTCAAACCCGTTATCGGCTAACTAGCTTTCATACACAGAGATCAAAAATAAGATTCTTCATATTGTGATTTCTCACTTTTCTGTGATTCCGGGCAGAATAAAGAACATCCAGAAGTGGATGCCAAACACCAGGATGACCTGAAACACACATTTCCCCAAGACCGTCTTCCTCAGGTAGAGGGCCCGGTCCACCACCATGGTCCCAAATTGTATCAGAACCATGACCAGGAAGGGCCCAGGGACCTGGTCCTCGGACAGCGATGAGGTTATGTCTGTTCCTGCTGAGTTTTTCTGCAAGGACCAGATTTTTTTTGCTCACATAAACATTCTGTAGAGGTATATGCACTTGTAAGCAAGTGAACACGTTCAAGAGCTACACTCTATCTTTTATGATTGTTGAGTTATTCTTCTTACTTTAAACTCTTTAGAAACTAAATAACAATTTCACAAAAGAGATGAGATACCCCAAAGGCCCAGAATCCAAACACGGTAATGGTGAAGTCAACGGTGTCAGCGAGAAACATCAGCACGTAGACGTCCGTGACCGCGCTGTACTCTGGGTGAATCAGGTTGTAGAAGAACTGACGAATGGGCAAGTAGATCTCAAGAGCCCTGGAAAGAACAAATGTCTTATGAGAGCCAAGTTTGGTTTGAGTTCTGCAAGAAAGTGGATACTCCACACACACACACACACACACACACACATTCACAGACAAAGAGAACTCACCGTTTCACGATGAAAACCCTGGCTTTGATCAGCTGCTCCCTGATCTTGTCCATGATCAGCTGCTTGCGGCTCTTGGGCTGGACGCCCGCCTCACTGCCGTCCTTACGGCTGCTGTTCCGGCTGCTCGTGCTACCTGTCCGTTCAAAAACCACACAAACGCACATTCAGTCGAGCTCGAGCTCACGTTCTATCCGGAAACGACACATCGAAACCCCTCGGACGACCTCGGCTCCGTTCACCGACAGCTGTGTATGCTGCCGGGTGTGAAAGGGAGATAGCCCCCTAAGCCCCTCCCCCTACCTCTCTTGGATCGTGCCGAGTGGCTTGAGCGATGGGAGATGTGGGACGCCCCCGCTGGAGCTCTTGCGGCGTTGGAAGGTCTGCTGTTGGGGGCAGTGCATCTGTATGTGCACAGAGTCTATCGAGGTTCCCAGGTTGATGGACTTCAGGGTGTGGGTGGAGCCTCTCCTCCCCTGGACGGCCGCTGGGACAGCCTCCTTCTCTTTCTCCTTTTCCTGGCCCTCGTCCTCTGATTCGGCACGCTGCTGCGGGTCCTTCTTAGTCTCCTTGGGTTCATCCTCGTCCCACAGGCCATGGCACTGGGATGTGGAGTAGAGTCATGGTCAACAAGCAGTTATGGAACACACCAACGGTCAGATAAAGGCAGCTGAAGAAGCACCTTTAATATGGATCTGTGAAAGAAGAGGGCCAGGAGCTGAATCAGGTCGTAGTGGACGTAGCCGTCCTTCTTCTCCACGCCGATGATGTTAGGAGGGTGGTAAGGTTTGTTCCTGTCAATCTTCAGGTTCTGGTTGAAGGGGAAGAATCCAAACTGGAAGAAGTACTTGATGACTATGGTGACCTGGGAAGAGACAAACAGTGACCAGAGTTACAGTGTCCTAACAGGGTCGGTAGTCCTGACCTAGCACCTGTCACTCAAGCTGACATAGTCAGTACCTCTGTGTAGATGATAGCTGTCATCCAGAAGCGTTTGCTGGGCCGCGGCACAGAGAGCATGGCCCAGAGGAAGATGAGGATGGGCAGCACCAGGGTGGCACAGTTGGCAGACACCATGTGGTTGATGATGATGACCAGGTAGCAGACCATCTCCGAGTGGGCCACCAGCATGTTGTAAAGGGCATAGCACAGCTGCAACACCAGAGGCTGGCCGTTGTAGAACTTCTCAGAGTTCTCCAGCTCTTCGTCATAGAACATTCTGGAAGGGGAGAAAGGAGAAGAGGTGAGACGGGAGAGTAAGAAAGAAACGTGTTCAGAGAACGAGTTACTGCTTGCGTTTGTGCAGCGTGTCTACTCACTTGTTGAGCAGCAGTTCGCTGGCGGTCAACTCCGTGGTCGCCGAGGGCAACAGGGGGTCGGACAGGTAATCCGACCTGCTGTCCGGGGTCATGGCCATCAGCCTTCTGTCTTCCAGGTCACTGTCGTCGCTGACCTCCAGGCGGTCGAAGCTGACCGCTTTGCTGTAACTGGGCGGCACGTCCGCGTCGGAGGTGTTGGGAGCGTCTGTGTCGGGGGTGTGCAGCGGTCGAGCACGGACGTCCGTCTGCATGTCCTCCCGCCTGCCTCCCCCCTCGTCGCTCTCAGTGGTGTAGTCCTGACCGGACAGGGCTGCCGAGGGGTCGTCTCCAGGACCCGCGGAGCTCCACAGACGCTCCTGCCTGCGCCGCCGGCCCTCCTCTCCCTCCTCCTCCTCCCCGGACACCGCCTCCTCCCAGGGGCCGCCCTCTGCTCCGTCAGCCCCCTCCCTGCGGGGCCCGTGATGGCCCTGGTCCTGCTCGTCCTCCACCTCGTCTATGGTGTCTGTCGTGCCCTGTCTGGAGTAGAGGGTGACGCACTGGGTGGCCTCGCTGCGGGACAGACACAGGACGAGACGTTAGAGCACTGTGGCACACTGGTCATGAGCAAGAGAACGTCGAGTTCACGTTCACTTCAAACGTGTGTTTTTCTAAAAACAGCGAAAGAAAACAGAAAGTGCAAAATGCATGTCGACAACGGTGAAGGACAGAAGCAGAATGTTTCGTTGACCAATGAATGATGACGGGGGATGTGTGAGGTGAGGGGGGGGGTGGGGGAAGGGGGAATGGCGAGGCCGGGGCACCTGGACACGGCGCTGCTGCCGCTGTCAGCCGAGGAGTAGGAGGCGTCCAGGCCGTACATTTTGCGCAGCTTGGGGCGGGCGCGCTCGCTGGTTTTGGGAATGCACTCTGGCATTCCTTCCAGGTCGTCCAGCGTGGACTGACGGGACATCAGCATGGTGGCCTCAGTGTAGGCACTGACGGATGGAGAGATGGAGATGGAGTGATCAGAGATGAGAGGATGAGAGACTCTGACAGCATGCGGCGAGATCAAGTACAAGACAGACAGGGGGGGGTCTCATCATGTCGACTATGGACGAACCATCCCGGTGTGGATGGTTACCCTGGCGACAGGCCCAGCAGTGTACCTGGAGAGGCTGTCCCTGGACGCCATGCTGTCCTGGCTCTCCATCCGGTAGCCTCCGCGCTTCCTGCGGGCCCTGCGGGAGCCCGACGCCGAGCCGTCCTCGCTGATGCGATCCAGGCTGGACTCCCGGGACATGTTGATCCTCATCTGCTTCTGGTAGTACACCTGGATGCTGCCTCGCGAAGGCACGTTCCCCTGCGCGGAAGAGGGCTCCGTGATGTCACTCATTCTCCTGGGTCATTCACTATCTGATGATGTTGATGCTAACACCCTGGATATTCGATCTCGGCGAGCCTTTCCACGGTTCAATTAAGAGATACGGATCAGAACGAAACGATAAGAGGAATGGAAACTGTGTGAAGATAGAACAGAGTTACCTTTTTGACCTCCCGGGTGAGCATGCAGCGTTCTATGCGCAGCACGGTGGAGATGTCGATGTGCTCCCGGCACATGTTGTTCATCCACTTGGTGAAGCTGTCCACCATGGTCAGGAACAGCACCCAGGTGAACTTGACGATGTTGAAGACGCGCTTGAGGATGCTGTCTGTGAAGACACAGGGGAATGGGAGAGTTCATCGTACGACAGTCCCTGTGTATGTGTTCGTTCCTGCCCAGTCCCCCCCCTCTTGTCCAGTGCTACGGCGATGCACTGTTGTATGCAGGTAAGGTCGAGCGGTTGCTCTTCAGAAGTGTCCGGACCTGTGCGGTAGTAAACAAGCGGTGAAGCTATTTTGAGGTGATAGTGCTTCCTCCATCCAGAGGGGATAGATCAGACCAACCTGAGCCGGCAGACTTTTTCTTCTCCTCCTCCGTCTCCTGACCCTCCTCCACCTCTCCCACTTCGATGGCCACGTGGCCTGAGCACACACACACAAGCACACGTTTTACAAACATTACCGATACTTTTTTTCTTCTTCTTTTTTTGGTCAAACTGCTCCCCTCTTACCTTCCTTCTTGTCTCTCTTGTGTTTGTCTCCTCTGGTGTATCTCTTCCAGAATTTACGCTTCTCTTTGCTGCGTTCCTTCATGGCGGTTTTGGAATCTGTGATCCAGGCATGGTAAAGAAACTGGAGGACATAACACAAGAGCCAATTCACCTCTGGGCATGTTACATTGAGGGAAGAAGTCGTTTAACAACTGCGAGTCATGACATGACACCAAGCCCTTTAAATCCCATACAAACAAATGACGTGCACAACAAAATGCCACTGATACAGCAGTTTTGCTCCACTGAAATATACTTGAATTGTGTGTCACTCAGTATTTCATACTGACTGACATGATGAGACAAGATCAATGGAGCAAAACATTTATAGTACAAAGGGAAACACATCCATGCAGATGCATTACTGTCACTGGTTTAAACAAGGTCCCAGTTCACGCAAAGTGGAACAGTGCAGTCTAGGACATTCAGACAACATGACAGAAGGTCCAAGGCCACTGCGTCTCCATTCCATATCATCCAGTACATGTTACAGACAACCCAGATTCACAATAGTTACTGTCCAATGGTCGTATTCACCATGACGATTTGAATGATTGACATGGAATGGACAGGCAGTTTGGGTGATGCGTAAGTCTTCAATGAAATGGCAAGTTTCCACAGCAACAGGAAACAAATCAAGTTTATTTTCTCTAGGAATACCTTGCCTGCCCTGACAATATACCGCAGTATAGTTTTGGGCATGTTAATGATAGTCGCTGGCAAAGCCATGAGAGCTGAGGCAAACTTTCCACTAGCTCTCTATGGAGAAAGGACAAAGTGGGGCAGAGTTAGTGGAAACAGTGTTAGTAGATACGAGAGAAATAGACACAGTGTTTTAGAGAGTAGACTACATGTTCCTGTGCATTTCATCACAAATGACAAGTATTGTGTGACATATTGGCGTTCCGACACAATACTGCTTGCTGGTTCTGGTGCTCACCTGAAACGTTGACTGCTTAGGCGGTTCCTCTTCTTGTTTATTCTCCTCCTCACTGTCCTCACTGTCACTTTCAAACAAGTAATAATCTCCACTTCTAACCACTGAGGATTGAGAGGAAGGCCCAGTTAAACCAGTTGTCATATTTCATCACAGCTGACACAAAACGTTTCATGGAATGGGGTCAACGTCAGCCAAGCACAGTTGAGGTTGAAGAAAGATCACACATGTTCTCTGGAGGGCTCCTCAGAGAGAGCCAAGGAAAGGAAGAAAATGGCCTGGGTTGGTATACAAATGCCACTATTTTATAAACTAGTAAAAACATATATACTATCTTAGGCAGACAATTTCAAACACACTGTTAACAGAAACACAGCTGGGAGAGAATGAGAATACAGAAAGTTAGGAATAACATGACTGACAATGGAACGTTTCCAAAGGATGTTGCTGTTAGCAGAACAGACAATTTAGTGGTTCAGTATAAATATTTTAAAAAAGCTAAACACAAGCTAAAATGTTTAAATATCATTAGTACAAGAGAACTGCTGCATTGTGGTTTATAGAACTAATAAATCCAATCCAGCCTCAAAGAAGCATTTGGGAGATAGGAGAAGCATTGATATAGACAAAGCTGATTTATGTCCTTGAACAGAAAGACTACAATGGGGAGGCAAGGGAGGATGCTGGGAAATATGAATATGAGGTATGACAAAGCATGGGAAAACCAGAAATCATAAACAAAAATCATAAACATGGAAAGTGAAATCAGTTCAACATGTGTTGAATTGATATCAAAGTGATATCAGTTCAACAAGAAGACAGGTCACCTCAGAGAATAACTGATGCAAATGTATGTCAAATGCACTGTAGAACACAGTAAGAAGTGACTGGTCGAATATTACATTTGTCCAGCAAATGTACATGTGACCCAAAATGTATTGCTCAAGCTTGTTGCATTGCTCAGTTTTCTCCAGGGCCAAACCTGATGTTGATCATGATGGTCCTTTACCCTGGCTCTCAACATATGAGAACGGGTGAAGGATTTCAAGTCTTGATAATGGAAACAACCGAGAGATTCTCTACTGTGGGCTCCGAGGACGAAGCCATGAGTATGGTCACGGACATGTGTGTCAGACAACCTTAGTTGTCAACATGACCACAACCACAAACATCCGGGCATTAGTCATTTTCCTTTGTTTCATGGTCTGCTATTTAAGGTGACCCTTGCTGCGACTAATATCATGCATAGACTATTCTTTTATAATTCTATCAACATAACATTTTGTGCTTCACATATAGAGGGTTGTATGCATGAAGGGTCCTTAAATAGAGATGGAATAGGACTAACGTCTGAAAGGAGACATGTGGTTGGTTTGGGTCCTCTGGAGCCCAGGAGAGTATGGGAATCTGCTGAGTTCTGGTCAAGGACACAAGAGCCAATCAGAGTGGAGAGAGCATAAGGGGTCAACCTACTGGACGCATGGTCAACCCAAGGCCTCCACCACTGCTTTTTTGTGGTCTTGGCTTTCTGTCGCTCTGCTCCTAAAATAATATAATAAAACAATTTACACATCAATCAATTATATACGAATGCATAATATATTTTTCAGAGCTTTAAAAAAAAAGCAGATATCTTCCTTTTAAAAATAAAGTTTCTAAAATCAAATACAAAATACTTTAATGAAAAGTGATCATTCATTTAAGCTTCACTATTCCAGTGCCGTGTATATAACTTGAGTTGGCACATTTGTTTTAAAGGAAACGTGGGTCCTACAGTACCATCATCCTCCTCCTCCTCCTCTTCGGGCTGGATGAGCTGGGGTCCTTCCCCAGGCTCCTGGGCCATGCTCAGCATCTTCTCCTTCCCCCTCTTAAACTTCTCCTGCCTCTCCTTGATACGGTCCATCCTGATTAGATCAGAGGGGCAGAGAGAGAGAGAGGGGGAGAGAGAGGCGCGGGGACGGAGGTAGGAGAGGAAGGGAAGGAGAGTGTTTTAAAGAGGGAGTGCCGCCACACTGCGTTATCGACGGGGGCCGCCTCGCCGCCCCATCACTCTGACCCCTCCTGTAGACATGTGAGGTCATTATCATTATCACGGTATGGTGGAGGGCTTATGTGGAATCAGCGGTCTTGCGTCAGAGAAAAGTGCTCATTAGAGCTCCTATCTACTGATATAGGGGGAAAATACAGGAGGGTTATCAGATGAGTAACACAGAGTAAGTGTTCATAACATCACGTCAAGTGAATTCCATACAGGATGTATCTACCGTGTATGGCACCATCCAACTAGCTTGCAGATAAAATAGTAGTGGTGAGTCTCACTGTCTCTTCAGCAGCTCCATGGACCTGTTCTCCTCCTCCAGTCGCGCTCGGACCGACTTCACTATGGTGGCCTGGAACAGCTCACCTCCTCTGAAACACACAGTCCCAGGGACACGCCATGTAGAAGAAGCTGCAGCGGTACCCTACTCGCTGACCTAAGATCAGTTTTGAGGGGAACTCCTGAGCATCGCCAGGGTTAGGAAGTGAGAATAGTGAGCTGACCACCCCCAGGCCTGTGTGTGAAGACGGGGGGGCTGAGAGCAGGGGGACCGGGGGGCTGAGAGCAGGGGGACCAGGGGGCTGAGAGCAGGGGGACCAGGGGGTTGAGAGCAGGGGGACCGGGGGGCTGAGAGCAGGGGGACCGGGGGGCTGAGAGCAGGGGGACCAGGGGGCTGAGAGCAGGGGGACCAGGGGGCTGAGAGCAGGGGGACCAGGGGACCGGGGGCTGAGAGCAGGGGGACCAGGGGGGCTGAGAGCAGGGGGACCGGGGGGCTGAGAGCAGGGGGACCGGGGGCTGAGAGCAGGGGGACCAGGGGGCTGAGAGCAGGGGGACCGGGGGGCTGAGAGCAGGGGGACCGGGGGGCTGAGAGCAGGGGGACCAGGGGGCTGAGAGCAGGGGGACCAGGGGGCTGAGAGCAGGGGGACCAGGGGGCTGAGAGCAGGGGGACCAGGGGGGCTGAGAGCAGGGGGACAGGGGGCTGAGATCAGGGGGACAGGGGGCTGAGAGCAGGGGGACCAGGGGGCTGCTGAGAGCAGGGGGACCAGGGGGCTGCTGAGAGCAGGGGGAACAGGGGGCTGAGAGCAGGGGGACCAGGCTGTACCTGGATGCCAGGATCTGGGAGGCGCGGATGTCTGCCACCACGTGCAGGAAGTAGTAGCTCATGAAGACGCGTCTCTGCAGCAGCAGGAAGGCAAAGCAGATGCTGTCCCAGATGATCCCAGCTTCATCACTGGGAAGCTCACACTTCTTATCAGGACCTGCAAGCACACACACACACACACACACACAGGCGCACACAAACAAACAGACCAGGTTCCATTGAACACACGCACGTAAATGCACAATTTCACACAACAAATATCGTGTGAAATATCATTTGTTTGGACATTCAACAGATTGAGCGTGAAACGTATAGTGCTTACTTAGGAAGTCCTGGTTGGTGTTGATGTTGTATTCTTTGATGGTGCAGGCCAGACTGCACAGCTGGATCAGCCAGCAGTGGTTCGCCATCAGGGAGTTGATGTACCCACACGCAAGGATCTGAACACAGCAAAACAACCACCATCACGACTACAACTCATTAACATACCGCACTGCGTATGTAATCACTGAATCATGTATAATCATGACATGCTACCATGGCCGACAGGGGAGCCGTAGCTCATCAATAAACTCTGACACGTCTCAGAAGAACACATGGAGCGTATAAGGGCCCACTCACTGACATGATGTTCTTCATAGTGATGACGAATACATTGTAGGCGATCAGGAAGTCCCAGTAGTGCAGGATCTTTTTGATTGGCTTGAGCAGCAGTTGGCCCCCGAAAAGCAGGAAGTAGAAGCAGGCCACCAGGTAGCCCATACAGAAGACGCTGATGCGCGTGGTCCCGGTGAAGAAGATGATGGTGAGCACGAACCAGAACAGGTAGCTGAACATGATCACTTTCAGCATGTCCAGGTACGACCTGCCGGGACAGGAGGGGTCGCGGTCGATGGGAAGCTTAGTTCTACTACATACAGTATGCAGCCGGCAATAGATAATGGCATGTTAAGTGCATGGAAGTCTTCAAAACATCGCAATGGATCACGACGGTACACACACGGCAGACACATCAATCATATTGAACAGGATCTATTAGTGACAGGGTTACAGTAAAGAGACAGAGAGTGTAAGATCAATGCCTGGCAGCTGGGGCTGAAACCTTAGCCATGTCACTCAGAAGCACAGGTATGTGAGAGACAGGGAGACGGCACAGAACTGTAAAAGCCTGATTACTGGACGTCACGGTGATCACGTTAGTGCACCCTTGACACTGGGCCTCCATTACTGTGATGGGTCAAGTGAAGGCGGATGAGGACTTCCACCACGCACGCACGCAGCACTGTCGGGGGGCCGGGGGGCTGATGAAATGGAAGATGTCTTGATATGACCATGTGCGATGGGCCGGAATAGGTGAACGTCTGTCTTCATCAAGCGAAATCATGTTAGGGGGGGGCGGGGAAAAACGTATTTTCCGTACTTAAAAGCTATTTATTGAGTTAGAGTACAGGGAAAAGCGCCTGAGTTGGAAGAGTGGGTCTGAGTGATAGACAGAGGGTTTTTTCTGGATTATGGATTCTGTTCGCCGGTATCCGTAATGTGATCCTCAGGAAAACAATGGAATAAGTGCAGGCCGGGAGCGCAGTATGGACAACATGGCTGGCCTCTTCACTAGACTTGTTGATGGACAAAGAGTGCGTTAATAAAAGAGTTCTCCACTTTGCACATCAAAACAGTGGAATGCGATAAGCACATAATCAATGGCTGTGGACAGATTAGGATGCTCTATCCTCTCTCTCTATCTTTCTCCCTTTTCACTTCCTCCCCTCCTCTCTCTTCTTGGCTGTCCTGGTCGAGTGAAAGAATCAAGCAGCTCTAGGCTTTTAGGGTTCCTAAATTGAGATGGGAACATTTACTTGAATCATCACCAATAATAATCTCAGAAATCTATAGTTCATTTGTTCTGTGTGATGAGGTTAGTATCTGTGGTCCAGACTTTCCTACAGTACATGAGAGTCTGGGACAACAGAACTAACTAAATGGCCTTCGTTGACTTTTATATATTGAGAAGCGGAGATCTCCCTATAATCCCAGATTTCCTAGTAGAAGAGTCATGGACTCTAACATAGTGTAGTGTTGATGTGGGTACCTGCAGTGGATGAAGTCTGGGGCAGGGTTGTGAACGCTGAACGAGGCAGCGTCCAGGTCTCGGCAGATCTCCACGTTGTCGCCAGCCATGAGACGAACGGCGGCCTGGTTCTCCTCGTCAAAGATCTGCCTCTGGAGGGACGCACACAGCAGCAGCATGAAGTCGTCTGGGGGAGAGGAGAGACGAGGACGTCAGACACAGATGGAGCCCTGAGGGAAACGCACTGTTCAGAAAGTGGACACGAGAATAAGATATCCAACAGGTTCACGTCGACATACAGACAAGGAACATTGGGTTGGGCTTGGTGTAGAAGTCAGGAATATAGAGCCACTTGATCACATTGGAGTCCACGGTGGAGCTGGGGAACCTCCACGGGTACTCTGAGGGGAAACAAAGAGATGTGAGGAATGCACTAACCACCAACACGTCTCGCTTGAAAACAGCCACACCGTCACACCCAGTAAACACCCACGTTCTGAGAACAAACCTTTACAAGCTGCAGGTGGGATTCCAATGCAGACCAAGTACTGAAAGGTGAGCATAATGGCCAGGAAGCAGCAGTACTTTGGCCAGACCTCAGCGATAGCCTTCCTCCTGCGTCTGTACATGACGGCTATCAAAGCAAAGGCATGCAGCATGGCATAGAAGTCCATACGCTGACCTATCACATTCACCACCAGCAGGAAGCATGTCTGTCAGTGGCAGAGAAGATTGTCTTGATTAAAATGGTTAGAAAAAACGTGTTTGTAGCTAAAAACCAGTGGATAGAAAATATGTAATACTGTAATAATTCATGTTTTAGAACAGCTAATTGTATGACGTGTTATTGTCATACGACTTAGCCAAGAACAGTAATAACTGTGTTTTATTTTTGGTTTTTCTTTTATCTTACCTCCAATCCAAATTTATAAAAGAAGTAGTTAATGAAGTATTTGACAAAGTTGACTAGGCCCATGTCCAGGTGTTGTCGTGTGATGTTGTGGAAGATGATCCTAGCAGGGGGGGGCAGTGAGCTTGTTCCTCAGCCGGTAGTACTCCTGGTGACGGTAGATGGTCACCTCGAACGCCAGAATGGCTAACATCAGCAGGTTGTTCTGCAGACAGAAGGAAGGAAGACAGGAGGACATATGTGGTATTTGTTTGGATGTGTATTTACAGCTCGAGTTTCACTCGATGGACGTCTGGGAGGCGCCTCTGTGTCGTTCTCACCCTCAGGTTCTCCAGCAGAAGCTCGAACTTCTCCAGGCCCACCCAGTTAGCGGGGGTCCACCAGCTCATGATGGAACACAGACTTCTTCTCCTCCTGGTCTGTGTGGTTCAGAGTCTTGGGGGAGAAAACAGAGCAAAAGAAGTCAGTCAGTCTAAGCCGTCAATTTGTTCACACGGGTGTCAAGTGAGTATTTTCGTGTTTTTCTTCAGGTCAAGTTGTAGATGAAGAGGAAGCACCATGGAGCAGTTTTTGGAGTATGAGGGCGGGTCTATGGACTCCAACTGGTACAACATTTTGCAGATGATGATGACGCAGGTCCAGACTGTGCACACGCTGGAAGCCAGTGGGCGAAACTGGCTGTAGGGCATAGCAAAGGCCCAGGAGGCCAGGAAAACATAGTTGAACAGGGACACCTGCAGAAGACACAACACGTGGCCAAGATGTATTGGGGATGGATCTGAATTGTCAGGCGGAGAAAGCATGTCAGCATGTCACGCAGGTGGATTAGCACATTCAATATCTCCAAATGATGAATTAAGTATCAAAGTCAAAGTGTCGATGGCCTTCAGGCATCTGCTTGGAAACCATGACATGTTCTTCTCACCTCTTTGACAGCCACCAGGACGATGTAAGAGGACACTATTTTGATGATGTGGATCTCCAACAGCCACCAGACGAAGAGCTGCAGCTTGTGGAAATACTCCAGGAACTTGAGGAACAGCACAGTCAGTCGGTCCACCACCAGGTGCCACTTGTTCTTCAGATCTGAGACAAAGACAAGAGGAGGCAGCGTTGACAGGGACTGTGTGTGTGGAGTGAGGATGTGATGACGACTTCCTGTTGATTGGGTCAAATGTTTTCCCAGAATCGGCTGTGGCGCTTTAATGGGTAAATAAAACGAGTACATTACTGTATACGGTCCAGTGGGGGCCTTCTAGCCTTCTAACAACACACAGTGAAAGGAGTCTGATAGACTGTGTCCGTCGAATTCCCGTCTCCAGTACCTGAGGTCTGTTCTGATGGGGATTCTGGGTCTGGCTCAGTCCCCACGCTGGTGTGACGGCTCTTCTCCTCAGTGCTGGATTGGCAGGGGTCTGAGGCCACGGAGCTCTTCTTCTCCACCTCCACCTCCACCTCCACGTCATCCATCACCACCACCAAGGCCTGCTCCTTGTCTTTCTCTCTGTCCTCGTCACTCGGCGTCCCTGGGTCCATGGAGGACGTACTGAGCATGGTGATATCAGCCAGACTGCCGTCCTGGGTCACCAGTCTGAGAATAGGGAATCTTAGTCAGCTTCACCACATGCATGAACACGCATGCACACAAACACACATGCACACACACACACAGACACACAGGGCTGCCAACTTTTCCAAAAACCTTGGAGTGAGATTTGGTGGGGCCAACCCAAATTTTGCTACGTACAAAGGTTGGCGTTGCCTTCTCAGCGTGTGAAAAATATAATGTGTGGCGTGACAGTGTGTGAACTGGTTGAAATGCGTGTGTCTCACGGCCAATGCGTGTGAGTTGGTAGCTCGGCATACACACACACACACACACACACACATATACACACACAGACTATCCCCCTCATTGGTTGAACTCCTCTTAGGTTCCCCAAGTAATGGTAGGAGGATGGGAATCAGCACTGTGTCTTTTACCGCACAGGAACATCCTGACATTGTGGAGCATTATGATCGATAAGCAGTGCACATTCCAGCATACTTCCTTCAGTAATTCAAGGGTCTTCCTTTAGCATAAGGTATAAAGGTCAATGGGAGAAAGGCAGCATTAACCCTGTACACTCTGGAGATTCTTCTCAGGCAATGGAGAAAGGGTTAGAGGTTGGGATTGGCTTGCATGAAATGGCCGCATGTCAAGGCAAGATTTTCACGTCTGAAACTTACTTGCTCTGTGGAGAAGGGATTTTTTGCTTGATGCTGCTCAGACAATAAAGTTACACAGAAGACAAATCAACATGGGAGAGAGACAGGCCGACAGAAGATTTGATTGGTTGACAGGAGTTAGATCCATACTATTGGTTGGTGCTACAACACTAGAGAGAAAGTTAGGGAGAGTGCAGTAAGAAACAGGGTCTTCTCATGGTAGTGCTCAGGGCATGCTTGGAGGACAGGGGAGAGAGGTTTTCTGATCTGGAAGGTTTGGGGATGTTTGGCTACTGTGGTCTAGGTGGATCAGCAGAATGAGTAAAAGGTCCAATGAAGATGAAATGAAGGGGCTCAAGCAGGAAGAAATGGTGATGGAAAAAAACTAAACAGCATGATCAATTGTCTGTCAAAGAAAATGATAAAATGGTCATTACAATACGATATTCCTTTGAGTGTGGTCGTTGGGGAGGCTGCCTATGTGTGGGACAGGGGGATAAATTAGTGGGGATGTGGAGGCCACAGACAGGTGCAGGTACCCACCTGTTCATGATCAGATAGACACGGCCATTAACTTTAGCGTGGCTGAGAGAGAGAGGGGTGAAGGATGACAGAGGAGTGATGGGAGATGGAAGCAGGTTCCAGAGGGAAGCAGAGAGGGGTGGAGGTGAGCCATGATCAGTAACACAGAGAGAACCATGAGCCTTGAGAACAGGAACTGGAAAACACTGAACATAAAGATGACACCAGAAAATGAAAAAAAATTGAATGAGGAACGAATGAATGACTGTAAACAAATTGGTGATGCGAGCAACCTTGAAAGCATTCGTGTTAATTCCAACCCCCCACTGAAGAAGTACAAATATTTCCATCGACATGAATTCACAGTATCGTCCAGAAAACGAGTACACAGCCAGTCTAATGTGAGGAGTTTCCTACTGGACGAACCCAGTCCCCTGGGTGTCAGAGAGGCTCACCTGTAGATGCTGCTGTCCTGCTTGGCAGCCACAGCCTTCAGGTCAGTGAGCTCCAGGAAACGGTCGTGGAAGTAGTGCAGGTGTAGGATGCACACCAGCAGGAAGGAGGTGGGGATGAAGATCCTGGTGAAGAGCAGGGAGACAGAGAACCGCTCCAGACCAAGGTCCTTCAGCCTGGAGACATGGAGGCAGAGAGAGAGAGGGAGAGAGAGAGATGGAAAGAGAGAGAGAGAGATGGAAAGAGAGAGAGAGAGAGAGAGAGAGAGTGAGAGAGAGAGAGAGAGAGAGAGAGTGGGATTTTGTTTTTGGTAAAAAGTTAGGAACGTGGCGACAGAAGAGACAGCTAAGGCCTGGCTCACGTCAGATAAGACAGGGGGCATCTGAATGAATTTACATTGCATTACTATCACGGTATCACTGCTACATTGTATCTTCACATTGTGATCAAGCACAGAGGCCCAGTGCTCACTTCTCCGTGCTCATGCCCGTCAAGTTGATCCAGAAGGGCAGAGAAGTCTCAAACTGGAAGGTGTAGACCAGGATGAGCACCAGCATGGTGTACATCACCACTGACATCCAGAAGTACTTCAGGATCTTCCTCCAGTACTCATAGTGCACCTGGGGACAGAAGATAAAGGGGGCTGACATGGTGACTGGCAATTTGTTCTGCAGACATAAAACGGTGACTTATTCTTAATTACACTGTCAGGTTATGTGGTTGTACTCCACAAAACTTGATGACATTGTCAAAGAATTGGCACTCCTTTTTATCGACGGAATTTACACTCTGAATGTGTTAACACTCTGTGTGTGTGTGTGTGTGTGTGTACACAAGTGTGTGTGTGGGTACGCCCGTGTGTGTGTATGTGCCTGCATGTGTACCTGATAGAGTGCCACACAGAAGAGGAAGAGCATCATGTAGATGATCTTGTACATGACGACGCGTCCCTCGAAGCTGACAAAGAAGAACATGCCGCCGCAGATGTAGATCCAGTACTTGACCAGCAGAGCCATGACCATGTTCCCCAGGACCTCCATGAGCTCTGGCCCGCCCGCATCTTCACTCTCCCCCCCTGCTTCTACGAACGGGGAGAGAGGAGGGAAACTGAATGAACATTGAATGTTTATTTTATTTTTTTTAATTTTCAATTTTTCTTATTTATTGTGAGTGAGGTGCCCCTCCTTCAATACAAAGTGGCAGTGGAAATGCGGATGTGCTTGGTGTTAGTAGGGATGTTCAGTGGTGTTTCTGCAGGTGAGTCCTGACCCTTGTCTTTCTTCTGGTCGTCCACTTGGACGTCAGTGAGCACAGCCCCCTCCTCCTTCTGCTTGTCCTGCTTCTCTGTCAGAGTCTGTCTCAGCAGCAGCCAGAAACTGAGCAGACACAGGACCTACACACACACACACACACACACACACACACATATCCTTACTTGACCTCATAAACACACACCAAACGGTTTGGATTTGAAGAACCACAGGACCTAAGATAAAGAAAACAGTCTTTCTCTGGAACACAGTATGCGGATTTGGAACGTCCTAAAAACCAATCAAACCCAGGCTCAGAAAGAACCCCGTTTCACACAAACACTCCCAAGCGGTCATGCTCTGAAGGAAGACTCGTAACTGGGCCTACTGGATAAACAGCACTGCTTTTTTTCCTTCCAGAAAAGCCTTCCCGAGCCTACCTTGGACCCCAGCTCGCTGAAGGGCACCTTCTTCTTGAGGAAGAGGCCGGGGATGGGCTCCAGGATCTCGAAGCTCCAGATGTACTGCAGCACGAGCAGCAGGTCCCCATACAGCACCATGAAGGGGGAGGTCAGCATGGCGTAGCGCCGCCTGTCCCTCACCATCCACAACGTGCACGACCAGATCAGGAAGACGAACGTCAGCCAGCTCACGTAGGTGATGCTCCACGCCTGGGGGGAACAGGAACGCCACACACACACACACGCACACGCACACACACACACACACACACCACACACACACCACACACACACCACACACACACACACACACACACACACACACACACACACACTGTCGGTCTGGTCTGGAAAGCTCCATGTTCAGAATCGGAGAGCACAACAGTTTGGCCCTGCATGGGAACGGGTACGGGCCCCCCTCACCATCATGGCGATGAGAGCGCAGATGTAGCTTTGCTTCATGATGAACCTGAAGACGGTGACGGCCGAGCTGATCTTGCCCGGCTCCTCCTCCTCCTCCCCCTCCTCCTCTTTCTGCTCCTCTGCTCCCCCCACCATCCGGATCTCCTCCTGACCCTGCCCCGCCTCATACACACCCGCATCCCTCTTTTCTGGACGGACGCAGAGACACACGCCGTTGAGAACACACACCGTTATAAAAGGCACCTACAGGGCACAATACTCTTACAGGAGGCAGGATGTAAGAATAACCTTTGATGGAGTTGGACATGTCCATTTTGTACTGGGGGGTTGAGTACAGGTCCAGACAGGATGGTCCATTCTCAGTGGAGTTGATGGTGGGCATGTAGTCCACAGATATCCCATTGGAAGTAACCACGAGACCCTGATGTATCACCAACGAATACAGAACTGCTGAGTTTGAACTTTTCCCTTATCATTACAGTTTGCCTGCAGCATGCAGCAACAATACATGTAGTCTGCTATATATATATGGGGTGCATTGACAGTAGCTGGAAGGGTTCAGGTGTGTTCTGTGTGCGTGTTTCCAGGCTTGGTGCTCACCTCTGAGGTGCTGAAGCCGCCTTGCGTAGAGAGGAGCTAGGGGGAGAGGAATAGAGCAAAGTAGGGAAGGTGAGGGTTATCGATGACTTCCAGGAGTCAGAGGAAGATGAGTCAGAGGCCTCTCCGGACCAGCTAGTGTCTGATAAGAAGGACCAAAGCCCGGCAGCACTACTGTTTAAATCCAGTCTATAAATCGTCAGGGTCTAAAAGCTTTTAAACCTCAGACGAGTCAGACGATGGGAGCATGGCCGCAGCGAATGTGTCTGTGCATTTGTGTGCATGTGTTTCTGAGTGCAGGTGTGTCTGTGTGCGTGTGTTTCTGAGTGCAGGTGTGTCTGTGTGCGTGTGTTTGTGTGTACGTGTGTTTGTGTGTACCCATCCATGTAATTTGAAGCCTGACCTTAGGCTAAAACCCTTTCTATATTGATAGGATGTTATCAACAATGGTAAGGTACATACAGTATAATTGTATTACTTATCAAATCACAGTGAATTGTGTGTTGGAAATGGCATGATATGAAATCGCTGAACCAAGGAATGCTGGTAAATAACTTTAGTCCCGATCAATTCTTTATAATAAATAGTTCTGTGCTTATGACTTCGTAGGGTACTTCACTTAATAAGCCTGTATGAAAATGCTGAAGTGTAGGTATTACGTTTCTGTCCTCGGTTTTTTGGTGTGCCTTCCACCAGAGCTGCCTCTTCTTGTCAGCTGAATTACTGGTGCCATTCACGATAACCTCCTCCTCTTCATGTATATCATCCTCCTCTTCCTCCTGCAAAAACAGCCAGTAAAATGAAGTCGATGACACCGATTTCCGCCAGGGTTTGAATAACATGTACATAACAATTCAAATCTTGGCTCTACCATATAACCAAAAACACATATAATTTTCTATTGATCATAACTGTCAACAGCAGATTGCCCCTGTGATCATGTTTTATTATTAGCACCTAAAGAGTGAGAGAGAGAAAGCACCATGGAAGAGATCAATATGTGCTAGAGGCCACAAGGTTTACACTGAGGAATCGACCTCTCGATAAAATGCTAATCTATAACTCCATTAAAGAAAAGAAAAGCTTGGAGTCGAGGTCTGAGATAGGGAAGGCACAGGAGAAAGAGAGAGGGAGACCAAGAGTGAGAAAAAAGAGACAGGTTATTCTCGTGACCTGACGGCTCAGGGTCACCTTCGTACGGAAGGACAGCGGTCCTCGTAAAAAAGACACTTACCAGCTCACTGTCCTGTACGTGAAGCTCTATAACTCTCTAACTAACGGAGGCCATTTTGAATATTTTCCTTCCAACCACGTCCGTCCTACACCTGAGTTTGTCTGTATGTGTACGTTCTCACCGTGTCGAGAGGCTCCTGCAGCCACAGGCGGATCAGGGTGGCCAGGGTGTAGTACAGCACCAGCAGCATGATGGGGTTGACAAAGTGGTGCCACTTGAGGTGAGGGTTCACTATGAGTCTCCACGTCTGGGAGCAGTCGCTCTGCACGATGGACGAGACACCAAACAGGCTGCGGAGGACGGACAGGTCGTGAGGAAGGACAGATTCAGATTATGATGAGACATAGCATAAGATTAGAAGAAAAATATGATAGCAATTGTGCTCAAATGAAATGGAGAGGATATAGAATGGACATATTTAACACTAATTATGAAGCAGGACAAGGCTGGTAACAGTGAGTACTTCATGCAAGAATTCAGTAAACGAGCTTCCAAAGGGAGCAATATTTTGGATAAACAAACACTGGATTCAACCCTTTTGCCTTGAGGTAAATCCATGAACATTTTACTGAAAGTAACGTGTCTTCTTTAGACCTGAATTTTGCAATATGAATTTAAATGGCCGGTATACATTTTACGATGCAGACAATTTGCATTGGATTTTTGTTAATGTGCACTATATTATGTAATTGAGTTTTTTTACTCAGTTACGGCGTTTTGAACACTTCAGTTAGGATAGCAGCAGCCTCTATCTACGCCATGTACAAGGAGTCCCGCCCCCTACGCTACTTCCTGAACACGGACTTCCTGCAGATGGGAATGGCAAGGTCACATGACAGAGGTCATCTATTGTGAGGCCAGGAGGCAGGAAGCGGAGTGGAAGTCAGGCCTCTCAACACTCTCTTTCAACACCAACACACAGCAAGGCCAGCGTACTGTCAACAACCACAATTAGGGGAACCAATGAGACCTGGCTTATTCCAACAGGGACATCGCGTATTTATGGACTATGATGTTTCCTTCTGCAAAGCTGAGCTACAGTATAGTATAGAAAGCTGGGTAATTATTTTATCAACAAGCTAGGTCAGGGGGTTCTCACAATGTTTTTTTAACACTGTGGAAAGTCAACAAGTGTGAACAAGACGACAAAACTGAACAAAAGCAACATCACAAATGAAAGTTCAGATGCACAAAAGAGATGCTCATTGAGGGAGCCTTTATCGCTTTGTGTGCAACTGCTTACACCTTATATACTATATAATGACATATGTTTCACAATCCAAAATCTGATTACACAATGTATTTCTGTTTGTTTGAGGCAATCTTCGCCATGGCTGTAACTCTCACTGTTATCAAAGGCGATCGTCCGAGGCTGAAGTCAGCTAATTCGAATGAGTTTGTTTGGCACCGAGCAGCATGTCAATACACCATAATAACCAGCACTTATCTGCTCCACTACTGAGACAAATAAATGGAAGGAAATGGAGTTGACCCAAGGTGAGGCAAGCTATACATAGCCATAAAGGCCCAGGTCCTGACACAATGCTACACAACATTCAGATTAAAGCCCCTCCAATCAATAGCCTCCAGAAACAAGCAAGGACAAGAGGACAGCCACCAGGGTGAAATAAGTAGCTTCCAAAATCATCATGGCGGACCACTGCGCTACCATTCCCACATAATATGTGAGTTTTTTAGGAGTGTATGTCATATGTCTTGTTTGTGTAATTCCATCATAAAAACAGATGGGAAGACTGAAAACATGAATATCCTGTTCCATATAGTCAACTGATATATACAAAAGAGTATGATAATGTATGAAGAAAATAACATGAACCAATTCCGTATTATTCAGAGATACAGTTTGGCTAAGAGGTGCAGAAATGTGGCTTACCATGGCCAAAACCGCATCTTAACACAGACAACAAACTGTCTCACTGCTCATGCATAATACATGATGACATCGGTTTGAGGTGAAAGCTCACGGGCTGACTCTCTCTCTCAAATACATATAGTGCACTGAGTAGAACAAGGCTTCCCCCCCCCACCCACTGTGTTAGTCTTTGATCTAGGAAAATACAATCCTGAACGTTATTTGCGTATATACTGAACAGCAACTGCATAGGTTCAACGTAAATGCATGACGCACTTCATGCAAGCAAATGTGACTCGTGCAGACAGAAGGCAGATGTGTGCCACTGTTGATGGCACCAAACAAGCCATCAACAGCAGGTTTGTTTCTGCTTCTGTGGATGCATCTGAAGTGGCACACGAAAACTACTCTGGAATCTCCCGCTCTACGGTAGCCTGTGCCCTCTCGGTCTGACCTGATTAAGCTGTCCCGTGGAGGAATGACCTCCTGGAAGAACTGGAACTGGTAAAGGTAGAGCACGATGAGGTGTCCGGCGCTGAAGATGGCCATGAGCACGCACATGCAGCTGAAGATGAGCGTGTCGACCGTCTTGCAGAAGGACCACCAGGTGCACAGGCCCAGGAAGACAAAGAAGTAGACTGCTGAGGTCAGCGAGGGGAGTACGATACCTGGGAACACACAGAGGTACAGGGATGTGGAGGATGGAGCGGCTGTGGACATGGCTGGTAACATCCTGAATGATTGGAGAGATGTCGGAGGAAATGTCCTGTAAATGACGGTTGTAAAACCACCGGAAAAGGTGCTGACGCCAGATCAGCGAAACACAGACCTGTCAAGCCGAGCAGGATAGTGACGACCACTTTCCCCGCTGTGGTGATCAGGTTGCCGATGATCTCCTTCACTTTGGACGCCACTCCCGCCACGTGGCGCAGGATCTTCATCTTGGTGCTCTCCTCGACCTCCTCTTCGTCCTCCTCTTCCTCCCCCTCCCCGCACTCCTCGTCCTCTTCCTCTTCCTCTGCCTCGTACCCCGCCTCATAATCTTCCTCAAACAAGATGTTGTCTTCCAGGCTCAGCTTCTCCTCTTCCTCCTTGGGGAAACGGAATCAAAACAGAACATGAACAGAAAGTCAGTCAAAGCTGAAGAGGTTGTGGAAGGATGATGAAAAGAGCTGTCCATGGTTCTGAACCCACAGTGCTGCACTGGTAAATCAATCCGTTTTCCTGTCAACACCTGAATGTTGTCAGTAGAATTTGTAAACACATGATAATACCTTAAACTTGATATGAACCATCTATTCCAGTTAGCAAATTACAAAAAAAGCCTTTCCTTATAAGATCTATTCGTGTGGACTAACCATCTGTTAAGGTCTGATTGGCATACTCTGAATTTAATTAATACTGAGTCATAAAGAAAGGCTAGAATGTGCCAAGGGTAGGGAGGGGGCGGAGCCCCAACTCCTCACCACTCCAAAGAACACTCACAGGGAACTCTTTCCTAAACTCGTATTCTACGCTCCCCAACTTTTATGAACCATTGGAGAGTTTGGAGCTGGAGATAAGCCATGGCACACTGCCTGCTATGCAGTAAAAAGAGAGATAGAGAAAAGAGAGTATGTGGGGAGTGTGTGTGGGGAAAGAGAGAGAGACAGCTAAACACAGTTACAGCTGTACCCAGAGACAAAGAAACATAGTCATACTAAAACGCTTCTGGAGTAAACACATCTATGTGCAGTTAGTGACGCACCTGGTCCTCAGGTTGGTATTCTGTGTTGTCCTGGGCCATTTCCTCAGGAGGCCTCTTCTGCTGTACGAGACTGCGACACAGCAGCCAGGTGGCCAGACCAGCGATGAACATCCCAATGTCAGGGATGAACACCCGTATGCCGTTCCCTGGATCAGCCCCGATCACACTAGAACAGAGAGCAACAGAGAGGCGCTGGGTCACAGTCTGGCATCATAGGAGCTTTTTGATTTGAACTCAATACAGTTTGCAAAGATGTTGTCAGTGAATGTCATTGACACCACAAACCTTTGACCCAAAGTTACTAAATAGAATGTGATTCTCAGCCTCCTTTTACTGTAGGTGTACCACCACCTGTTGGTGCCTGGGAATCAAGTTGTATTTCAGTTTATTGGATGCGAATGTTCCTTGAACTTTTGTTGTATGCTTCAGTAGTGAGGTTTTATAGGGAGTTCCACCCAGTAATTAAATTAAACTTGCCCCGTAGTAAATATAATCTCATTAAATGTGAAAATCCATCAAAACAACACTGTAACAACTATGATTAAAAGTGGTATTTAAATGCGACAATGAAACTGGACCTTTCCAAAACATGTTTATTAAGACAGGATAATTCCGTCATTATCTTTGTTTATCTGGGCTGAGCACATTGTACTCGGTCAAATGGACAGCTGGATGTTAACACACTACTTTAAAATAACAATTCACAGATAATTTTGGAGTAATAGTGAGTTTATTATATTGCAGATCATCTTTTATAAATATTTGCCAGATGTGTGTAAATGTTCTATTGCAGCTGTCCTACAGCACATGTTCAAACAAAGTTTTGGGAACATTGCATGGACTACACAGCAGTGAGACACTTGGGTTGGGCAGAGAAGTCCACCAACAGCACTAACGGAAGTTCACCAACAGTACCAATATTTGCCAAGCCAGCTGCATTGGTAACATGTTTGATATAATTAAATTCAGTCTAAGGTTTTATGATGTGTTATAAGAAGCAAAGCAGTTGGATTTCACATGCAATCAAAGGGAATACAATTTCCCTTGAAACGAATGAGAGATTTGCTTTTAAAATAGCAAATGTAGAGTCTAAATTTGTTTTATTGCATTTTCTTTACCTCCTGTTTTCTGCAAAAGTGTTGTCTTTTCATGGTGAACTGAGTCAAACGTTTTGTTTACAATAAACAAAGTTTGTTTTCTGTGTTGTCGTACAGGTTATAGAGTTTAAAAGAGGTGTCATTAACAACCGCCTGCCTTCAAAAGACTCGCAGCACCCGAGCACGTCCTGGCTTGGCCCTGTGTGGATACATATCATCCTCATAAAAGTTAACAAGTTGAAAACCAAGAGCTAATCAACACAATGGAAAATGCCCAGTCAGATGAATGGCCTGCTCCTTGGCTCCTGCAGGCTAGATGAACCCAATCAAGCCTGCTCGTTTCCACACAGCGGCTGCTTTATTGTTCTGAACCTCAAGTTGTTTCTCTCAAAAATGGAAGAAAGAGATGGAAACTCTCAAGTCCAGGCCAAACAGACATATCTTAACCCTTATCTCACTGGGGTTTTACAGCAACGTTATAGCAAGTGACAGGGCCTGTCCCCACTTTTTAAAAGACAGTGATTCATACAATAATCAAAACCACTGACTCTCTCCATAGTAAGAGAGCAAGAAAACCTCTGCTATAAATGGCATGTAACAAGACAGAAGTTTTTGGTTACAAAGATCTATATTTAAAGCCTTCACAAATAGCCGCATTAAAGCCTCTCTTCAGAATCATCACACATGGCAGCCATTCGGCAAATAACATGTCTCACAGGAGGGAGGAAGGAGGGGCATCAGGTCACAGTGCAAGTGCTGTTATGTAGCAGATAAATGGGCCCCTCAAAGCAGACAAGTAAATCAAGAGGACAAATTGAATAAGGCTTAGCCACTCAGAGTTTAGTATCCAGGCAAGGCCTCAAAGTCCTGGAAACGTCAGAGAGTAGGTGAGTTTGTACATTCCTGTACTTAGGAAACCACATCTAATAGGATCTCCAGGAGGAGAGGAGACAGATATGGCGGGAAAGGCTTTGAAAATGTTGTCTGTCGACAAAACATCAGACATAATCAGGTTGAGCATTCATCAAGGAAACCACATGTTGACAGGGGACAGGTCGGGAGCGTTTCACGTTGTTGTCAGGAGACAGCCATGCGTAAGTGGTGTTTAATGTTATTGTGGGATGCAGCTTTAGTGCATGTCGGAGAGGTAGACTACTGTTGAGACATTGATGCAATGTCGCCTTTGCTCAGCATCCACAAAAGGTTGTGAACATTTTACAAAGAAATAGTCAAATGTTTATGATACACATCCAGACTATGATCCTGTAAGCTTCTGGTCGTTTTTGCGGGGTGTTGCAAGTTATTTCTTTGTGAGTTTGGAGCTACTGCTTCATACAAGAGAAAAAAATAATTGTGTCATCTGGGCAGTTCCACTGCAGCGCTGACTTTGCTTGTATCTACCCATGAGCACTGGGGTGAGACCCATCAGTCCCTGGAAATGGTGAAGGCTCAGAATTGCTGCCTTCATGCTCAATTGACCAAAATCCACATTTCTATATTTCAAGCTGCCTGATACTGTAGCCACAGGGGAATTCATTTAGCAGACTTCCTCTTTGTAACAGAGATGATTCTCTGCTCAACGCAACCCTGGGTTGTCTTTCATGTTCAGATCCAAAATATTATCCATAGCTTTGATCAAATTAAGTAACGGAAAAATCCAACATATCTATTGTTATCTATTTCATTCATAAATACACGACAGAGACACACAGAGACAGTTTGCCATACCTCTCAAAGCCAATTTGTCTTATGGATTTCTCCCACATGGAACCTGAAAATAAACAAAAACAACTTTGTATTATTTACCATTCACTTCAAATGACATAAAGAATGACATGTTTTGACTATAATATTTCTGTATTATAAATGAGAGCTCTTACTCATAGTCTTGCCAAAAACATTAATTTCTTTAAGGCACAATGACAGCAACCTTCAGACAACTGTTGAGTTTTAACACTAGGCTAAAGTGATGACAAAATCCAACCATATAATGGATATGGACCTTACAACTTCAGTGGTTATAGTGTTCCTGAACGTCATTCCAATGTTAAGAGATTCATTTCCAGGTATTCTATTCTCCCAACCCATTGTTGATTTGGCTTTTGTTCCAGTGCCAAAGAAAGCATAGGTCACTCTTCGACTTGAGAATCTAAACGAATGACAAATCAATATGGCGGTGTGTTTTGGCAGCAACAGCAAAGGCGTTGAATTGCTCCACTGATGGAGGCTGTTTTCAATGTCATTTGAAAAGGTTGAGACAAGCTGAACTTGACACTAACATTCATCATCACTTCATCCAATCAACCTCCATGTATACTATATAATGCTGCAAGAACATGTCCCAACAAGAGTAAAACCTTCCAGTTCATACAGAATAATGAAAAACATCTCAGCCTTTTCTCATACCTACCTAATAAGTCATATTATAGGAAACATCTTCTAAATTCCCATTAAAGGGGATCAATGTAGGACAGGCAGATACAGTAAGTAAATCTTTTTTTGTTAAAGCATTGATCATCAATGCTAACAGCCACAGGTAACTGGAAATGAGTATGGCTACCGCAACACTGTATAAAATCAAACAGTAAGATAATGGAAGAGTTTAGTGTAGTAACAGGGCTTTTCAAACATAATGGCTGGGCTATTCTTGTCTCAAACCAAAAACAGTCTTCTTGTGTGGTTCCGAATAATGAATGAAGGAATGTCTTCAAAAAGAAAACATCAAGTCGCTGAAACAGCCCTGGACTAGACAGTTATTTTAGGAATGCCCATGTCCAAACATTTGAAACACCTAACTTCACCCAGCCCAAACGCAGCCTACAGGTGCACGAGCAGTCAACAGCTCTCCCTGCACTTGTGTACTGTAGAACAGCACGCTGATCAGGCCTTTGTTGTAAACGTGTCAGTGGCTCTAGAGGACCAGATCATTTTGGGCAATCAATAATATTACACCTTCAGTGGAGGACATGACTTACCTAGGCTATTCAAGATATAATGTTGAGCTTATGTAGAAAGTGAACGGATTTAGCAGAGACACCCTGGAGAGCCATGCCTTACTGGGTATGATGGGAAGGTGAGGGGAGTGAGGGGAGTGAGGGGAGTGAGGGGAGTGAGGTGAGTGAGGGGAGTGAGGGGGTGATGAAGGGAGGCCAGGAATAACACAATGAACGTGTGCATGTGACTATCAGGTAGTACTTCGACGCCAGGTTATAGTAAATCGTTTACGAAGATAAAAGTACCTGTCCTACAACTGTGTTTCAACATCATCAAAGCTATGTTCTTTGTAACCCCTGATGTGTCTTATGAATAATTCAGCCCCATTTTATCGAGTTTCATTGTTTATTCCTTACGTACTGGCTGCCCTTTCCACAGAGACAGATCATTTGCCACGGACACCTTCAACAAAGTCACTTTAATCTGGTTGACTATCTGCAAATGGGAAATGTCATATTTGGGAAACTGTGATGATTTGATGTGTTCCTCGAGTTCTGCAGTGTTGTAAATATCAGCGTGAAGTTAGGCCACTGAGGCAGGACGTAAGTGGAGACAAGAGGGCCATCTTGACCCGGCTCGTCTAAAGACTTAGCTGAGATGGTCGCTTTCTGAGAGTTAGCCCATTCATGCTTCACTCGGTTTACAGCTCTAATGGCTTATTTGGCTCTGGCGAATACAGACAGAGAGGAAATGGTATATATTATCAGCTGAACTGCCTCAGAACGAGGTGGGGGCGTGGGGGGACGAGGGGATCTTGTTTATATTTGGTCATCCAAAAGGAAAGGGTGTGAAGGGGGTCGGAGATCAGATAGAGACCCAGGAGTGACAGTGCTTGAGATTATCCTGAGACGCCAGACAGCGTAATAGTGATCCGGACGGTAATGTAAGACATCCTGTGTGTACAATCTGGACCAAAAATAACTTCATATGCAATGGGGGAGCAGACAGGAAAATAGAACAGGATTCTAAATACAACTCACTATTCCTTTGGGAGATAGTAAGTCAGACAATAGCGACTTAGTTTGAAGTATCCACAGCAAATGATCTGGGCAGCCAGTTCGGATGTATGGTAGAAACAATGAAACTATAAAAAGGGGCCTTATTAAAATGTACTGTAAGTGCATTTAAACACCAACAATAAGATGATGTGCTGCCTACAGTGCTTTTATGAAATGTTCTGTATTTTATCATCTACAATAATGTAATACATATAGACACACCTGTTCATTTGCTCAGATCTGCTTCTGTATCTAAGAACAAATGCCCAATACCTATCATAAAACATGGGATTCAAAGGCAGTTAAAATATGCTGTGTAGCCTTGTTAAATGATGCACAATGCACATAATTAAAAAAGACGCCAGACTTTCAAACTATTCCTTCTATTTTAAACAGAGCTGCGTGCTAGCAGACACGTGCTGGATGATGTATCACCCAACATAAACTGAAGTGTTGTTTTAAGGCATACACAGAAAAATATGTGAAAAGGAATTTCCACTTTTCCTGTCTACAATACAACAATAACAATCCACGTCCATTTACTAAAATAGTCTTTATCCCGTTAACCCAGTAGCCTGTAATAAATATTTCATTGATCTTATTAAAATAGTTAACTTATATGTTCTGGTTAGTGTTTGTAGTGTTTGTTCCTAGAGATATGGAATTATTTTACAATCACAAAAGTTGTCTGTGTGTCCGTCCTCGTGTCCGCGTCCTGGAACATTTATTCAGCCTCGTTTAAAATGACGAAATCATTACAACACAGGGGTCAAGATCTGCCCTGTCTAGACGAGACGGACTTTCATAGTTTGATATATAATTTCATGAGCAACACAGGGCCATTAATCACACCTTCCAAGTGGCCTGAACGTTATCTCATACATTGTTGTCTTTCCATGCAATTACACAGTTTATACACATTCTTCTACCAATCTATGGACAGTATAAAAGAAACAATTAGCACATGCTTTTGATCACACGGTTTAACCCTATAAATAAAAGGGTATTTCTAAAAAAGTAGAAAGTGTACTGCTCTCTTGTAGAAGGCATATCCTGACTTCACAACTACTGGAAAGTCCCCCTGAGGGCAGAGAGCTGCTTGCCAACCCTGCTACACCTTTTCTACAGGTCAGGGTTCAGTTAGGAATCCACGTCTGTGATGAATGGGACCCAAGAATGATCATGAGCTGTCAACATAGCAGGGATGACGCTCGTACACAGAGCTCCTCTTTTTGAAAGAGACTGGCATTGATGCTGTGCTGAAGTCATTGCATATCAATGTTATTTATATTGTGGAAAAGAACATTGGGAGCACAATACATGCATTGTTTTCATATTCCACTACATTTCAACATACAGTACAGAAGTGGTGAGGGTGTCGTTTCTTAACTCACAATTGAAGCCAATGTCGAGGGAGTTGTTTGCCAGCAGGCTGTTGACGGTGATCTGATAGATGATGTGAAAAAGTAGGAATGTCATACTCGTAAAACACAGCGACATGAGCAGACGCCCGGTGTGGCCTGGAGAAACAACAAACAAACAAACAAACAAACCAACAACAAGGAGTTAGAACTTCAACACTGAAGGGGGGGCGCTAGGGTTAAGGTTAGGGTTAGAAATGTAGTGTTCTTTAAGCTGTTTGGACCTCCTCCGTCGTCCTGAATGAGGGGGATGAGAGCGGAATCAGCAGATTGACAAGCGCCCACAGCTGCTCAGCAGATGGGCTTTTATTGCACACCTACAGGTATTTGGGATAATTTCAGGAGTTGTTATGGTGATAATTCGATTCAGTAGGATTAAGGACCCCCTTTGAGCGAGGAGAATAGCACTCTCATCCTCAGGACCCACTCATTTATATAAAACACAGACACTTTTGATCAAAAGTGGCAGGCGTAAGAGAATTTAAAAAAGCTTCAGTATGTTATTGTCTCTTCATTTCCAAGGGGACATTCAAAAACAAAGTTTGGTCTGACAGACATTTAGTGCTTTGTGATGGGACAACAACTCCACTGTTCCAGCCCTTAGCCTCGTTAACTTAACTACATCCTTGCAGGGAACACTTACAGCGAGACTTCACCATGGCACAGAACCATATCCTGGCCATAGTGGGAGGCTGTCGCTGCGCTAGCATGGAGCAGCAGGTCATCATATGCTAACCTTATCAAATGCTCAACAACAGCATGTTATGCCAGACTTATTAAACTTTGAAGTGAAAACTATTTGTGCTAATCTCCTATAGTATTTCCCCAGATAGTAATAAGGAGGAATAAGAATGCTTGTTAATGCTGTGTTGGAGAGGCTGTTTGGGTGCTGCAGGTTCCAGATGGGTCCAGATGGGTCCTAAAGCTCGTCTGGACAATGCCCTTACTTTGGCTCTGTTCCGTTCTTTCCTCCTCATAATATTTCAGAATGATTTTATTATTTCACTGACTTCCAACTTGGGGCATTTAAAACAGCATGCAAATGTACCAGTTTTACAAACAGTTTTATCCTGAGATAGTCACAAATATAAAACTATATAAAACTACGAAGTTAGAAACATAGACTAATCATTCTTATGATTTCCGATCAACCAATCAAACTTGATAAACAATACAATTAAATATGAATGTACTGTACCATCTACAGGAGATACATTTGGGGGTTTGCTAGAACTACTTCCTCTGCAAAGGAGATACAGTATAAAATAGCAGACAGACATTTTCATGAAGACATTAGAGGTTCAACTGCCCGTAAGAGTTCTGGTCCATTAAAAAAACGTTTAGCTTCAATCCCACAGTATCATCTAAACTGTCCTAAAGCACCACCTGGAGATGATGCCTCTCATCTTCTCATGTGAATCCCTATTTACATATATAATTGAGGTTAGAAAATATACAGTACTCTAAACAGTAGTTACGCAGACACACAACAGGTACATAGAGATGTTGTTAAAACAATGCTAAAATATGAATCACACCTGCTGAATGTAGCCTCTGCTTCAAAATACATACACAATGCTTCCTTAACAGCAATTTGGACAGAATCTTCATCCTTCAACTGCCAAAATACAGAATTTTAGGTAGCATATTACATAATGTAATTTGTAAGTTAGTCTATAGATGTGGTAATGAAGTGTATTTTGTTCTATCCTTTGTAGGACTCCCAGAACAGACCATCGGGGAGACAGACAGATGGTACATGTTCTGACTAGCTGCCCACTGATGACGAGATGAAATACCATCCTACGCCTGCGGCCATTCATCTTTTTCATCCTTTGGTTTTATTTGTTTACACAGACTAAACAACGTGTGCCATGGCTATAGAAATATCAGCAACTGTAAACCAACCAAGTCCAACATCTACACCTCCTATGCTCTGTGGTGACTCCCGGATTAAAACAGTTGTCTGAGGGCTGTGGGAACCTAAATAAATGAAACATACCATATCTGATCGTTGAATTAGGTCTGAATAGCTGTGTGGTTCCTCAGAATAAAAGTGCTAAAGCATCACTATATCAAACTGATAAAGTGAAGTGAACTGCTATCCGTGACAGAATGTACTGTACTCTATTTAACTATTGATGAGAGTGTAAGTGTTCCACTCTCAGGACTCTCTCTCTCTCCTCCTTTATTTCCTGCTCTACGTGCAGGAGACGGACAGAGACAGCTCCCTCGCTGGACGCACCTATATGGCTTGATGTATTATTAAAGACAACATGTGGTCTACTAAAGAAGAAGTGTTTAGGCGACGCGAGGTGGGATGTGGGATTCCTCCTGTTAACTGCTTGTGGTGGAGGAAAGGCCCGGCGAGACAGAAACCTCAACTCTGCCCACAACCACAACCACAGGTAGACAGACTGGTGACCTTCGTCAGGTCGCTGAGTCTGACCTCAAGTGTTGTTGTGAGGGCTCTGTGACGTTTACTCCAATAACCAGTGCTGAGTAATCAAAACGACCACCTGCCTGTCCTTATTAGACTTATACTTTATGTATCAGATACGTATTCGAAACAGATTACCAACCGACTCCTGATTTGGACATTTCCATTGTAGTAATTATTAGGCCATATTTCTAGCTTGGACAACAACAACTCAATATCAGTAGCTAAGTTCAGAACTCAACGTAGCTGCTCTGAACTATTTCTGGAAATACCCTCAGCAAGGCCTTATCTTCATCTACACTTGAGATGTCACTGACATATAGGAAAAAACAATTACATTACCGAGAACCGGTGGCTATTCAAAAATAGGAAAGCTTTCTAGGACAAAGTGATTTGTAACGTTGCACCATTGAATATGTGACACTTGAGTAAGAATTAGTGAGCGGAATTACCCTGCATGGTTGTGCTCGTAGGTTCTGCGAAGAGAGGAATGAGCAGGAGATAGATGAGGTAGACAAAGGACAGGCCATTGTACCTGAAGAAGCAAGCTGCAAACACAACAAAATGTGCGTTAATCAACAAGTCAAATCACTAGAGCAACAAAACAATATGGTACAAAAACGTACACAACTGCAATTCATTAATCCTGCTTACAAATACACTTATTTGACAATTGGCATTACAATTAACATTGATTTTAGATTTTAAAAACATAATAACTGCTGAATCACATCAACACGTGCAATATAGGCCAAACATCTTTCAGTGCTAGTGTTGTGCAAGGTAACAATTAATAGAGATTTATGATGTCAATAAATCAAATTCATACAGTACAGGCTGTGGCTAAAGGCTGTTTGTGTTGAATAAGATGCCTGGAATGCAGCTACAGTGCAGTCTTGTGTGAGAGCTCTTCATTGTTTAGTGATAACAGTCACGTAGACATACGCCCTCCGTTTTCTCAACTGTGAAAAACAACCACCACATGAAAGGTAACCTTTCGCTGTTCAGAGTGAAGGAATTGCACTCAAGCACCAGGATGAGCAAAGCGATTCATCTAAAGAGCAGCATCCGGTGGTTCTACCTGCCCGAGGCAAGGTGTTGATCACAGCTCTCATCTGCTGTACTGAGTGCATTGGTCTAAAGTGTATTTTGGTCAAGCTTCTGCAGTCAATTCCCCCCGGGACTTTAACATTCTCTTTGTAACTTAACATCTTGTTGAAAGCTATTGAGTTCTTTTAAGTGGACACATGACTAACGAAATGTTAATTGATCTGTTTCACTTTACATGTATGTCATTCTGTCCCTTTTAGCAGATAATGGAGACCAGCTTTACTAATTACCAAGCAGTCCTAAATATGACATATTCACACTACATAAGGATATAAATGACCAAAACCCTATGAGAGAGAGTGAACATGTTTATAGAAATGTGAACATAGTTTTACCAGCTGTTTGGGATACAGGCGATATAAAAATAAGCGGACTTCTGAAAAGCTACACTTCACTGCTGAAAATTATGTATACTGTATACTTGTCTTTGCACAGTCCATACTTTACATACTTGTCTCCCTGTATGTTTATCTTGCTGGTATATAGGGCCTTAACCTACTGTACCTCTTTCTCTTCATCTCCCTCACTCTGTCTCACAATCTGTTTTCTCTCTCTCTCTTCCTCTCCATCTCCATGCTTACTGTACACAGGCCGATGCAAACTACAAAAGCTGGTCAATTAGGGAAACGTAGAGACGTGGCTGGGTGTGTGTCCCAGGACTGTTCAGAGCCTGGCTGGGTGTGTGTCCCAGGACTGTTCACAGCCTGGCTGGGTGTGTGTCCCAGGACTGTTCAGAGCCTGGCTGGGTGTGTCTCACAGGACTGTTCACAGCCTGGCTGGGTGTGTGTCCCAGGACTGTTCACAGCCTGGCTGGGTGTGTGTCCCAGGGCTGTTCAGAGCCTGGCTGGGTGTGTCTCACAGGGCTGTTCACAGCCTGGCTGGGTGTGTGTCCCAGGGCTGTTCAGAGCCTGGCTGGGTGTGTCTCACAGGGCTGTTCACAGCCTGTCTCGTAACCCGTCTGTGTTTCCCCCATTATTCGTCCGCTGGATGTTTCACAGTCTTTTTCTATCTCCTTCTGGTAGTTCACAATACCACCCAGACAGACACTACCACAGTCTGGTCTGACTATTTGGTCTCATGAGTCATGATCTAAGGATTCTTACACAAGGAATAAAAATAAACCCCAGTGTTTCTGAGACACTGGAATACTGAAAAGTCCCTTTTCACCCTTGAATCAAGTCTTTGTCTTTAAAAGACAAACCTTATTATTACAGCAGACAAAAAACCAGCTCTACTAAATCTGGAATCGAAAACCAGTCAAGCTGATTTAAAAGCGTAGTGTGGGGGTATAAATGATGGGAAGAAGCAGGGTCGGGCTGACCAGGAAAGAGATAACAGCAGAACTGAAAGTCCTATAACCACCACAAGAGGAGGTTACACTTGGCTTTACTAACTGCCCTGAAGAGATTTATCTTTTGAATAAAATCGTTGTCTGAAGCTAAATCCAATGGTGCCATATAATATAGAGATAGCACAGATAATTAGAGTCGGTGAGGCGAGATACTAGAAGCCATACCAGCATAGTGGATCTACATGGACCAGTGATCCACTGCTGGGGGACAATCATGTGCACATCATTTGACACCAACCAAGTCACGCTGCCAGCACAACAGTCGGCAAAGGTTAACAGTCAGCCAGCCAATAATCCAGACAGTAAGTCTTTCAGACAGTCATCCTCAATATCAATCTGCTGCCACCCCCCCACCCCCCCCTCTAGCTGGGCTCTCAATGTTGCCATCACAGGAAATATTTTACATTAGATAGCTTTTAACCGCTGACCAAGTAACCAATTACATGTGTCATATGAAGTAAAACTATTAGAACAAGATGCAAAGCTCCAGAAGGAAAGCATAAAAATGAGATGATGTCCAATGTATGTCCCCCCTACTGGATATTAGACCAACATTGCTGCTCATCCTAGGTCCTCCTTATCTCTGTGTAATAACTGGATGTTCATTTATCCGAACACAAGGGTCATATTCCAGTATTCTCCACATATTTCATCAGACAAATTCAGGTTGAATGTGGTTATAGGGCTATCACTGTGTACACATGGGCCAGGCAGACCTCTGCTTCTCAATAGAGGTGATGTCAGACGAGCAACAGGGAACACAGGAGAAGCAACGTCACTTCTCTCTCTCTCTCTCGCTCTCTCTCTCTCTCGTCTCTCTCTCTCTCTCTCTCTCTCTCTCTCTCTCTCTCTCTCTCTCTCTCTCTCTCTCTCTCGCTCTCGCTCTCGCTCTCCCTTTCTCTTTTGCTCTCTGCCTCTTTCACAGTACCTGGGGGAAGAGGGAAAGAGGCTCTCACTGCATCACCGGACACTCTTTCTTTCTCTCTCTCTCTCTGTCTCTGTCTCTCTGACACACACACCCCCTCAAACACACACACACATGCATAAAAGAGCTGAGTGATGACTGTCACCTAACAACACCTGTTGTGGTGTTTCACATTGAAAACCTGACAGGAACTCTGAAACTCATCTTGCATTTTGATGTAATAACTAATATTAAGGGTGTATCAATACGAACAATCTTATATGTGATGAACAATCTCATCACATACGTTGCAAAACCGACAGTCTTTAATTTAGCTCCGGTGTTTCAACAACTGTTAGCTCTTCTTGTGACAGACTCCTGCTTATTGGCACTTTGAAAAAACATAAAATATTAAAGACATGTTTACGATAACGGGAAGGCAATTCTTCTCCCCCTTACAACTGCATTATTAATTCATACTGTTAAAACGACTTTCCACGAATTAATGGAGACTCTGCATAGCCTCACAATTCTTCTAGAAAAGAAGGCTGAACTCAGACTGTCAAGTGATGCATTATGGTCATACTGACCGGGCCTTATCTCCAGCAAGCACCCTGGTGCAGCTCAGCCACAGCTTACACTCACCACGGTGAAACCTCATTATTGGTTAATAGCTAGATTAACCTTTGTATTAATTGATAAATAAATACATTTTCAGAATCACAGCCCAACAGGGATCCAACATGGATCTATTTACAAAAGAACAATTTAAGACACAAATGATCAATAGGGATTACAAATGTTATCAAATCAGTCTAAAGGCTAAGTACATGTAGCAGATCAATATTTTCAAATTCCCATATGTATCAGTAAACATGTCCCTAAGGCTGGGTGTTAACAAAGAGTTTACTAAGCTTCTCACCTTCAGGGTGTCAATTATTTCACGCACATTCAAGAGAAACACATTTTCTCAATAATTAAATGTTAACTCCAGTGAGACACTGTTCAGCCAGGACACAATCATGAGAAACGGTATGCTTGTCTGCCAGATTAATAGAAAGTCAAGTGCATATTTATATCAAATAAATATTGTGTTGTTATTGTGTAAACACATGCACATTTTCAGCTAGATTCTTAGGCTGGAATTATAGTACAGGCTTTAGTACAGGAAATAGGAAAATGCATCTGAATAAAAATAAGTAATTTTTAAGGTAACACTTTTGTATAAATCCAAATGCCTCTTCCTGTATCAGATATTAAATGTTGGGCTCTATGGTGGTAGTGTAAATCACATGAGTTAATGAGGTGAATAATATAGGATAAATTTGATTGCAATCGTTGTTGTTGTTTTTTAATAACTTAATAGCAATTGAACACAACATCTACATACAATAATACTAAAACACAATAAATAAAATGGAGACTTATAAGTATAATTGGCCCAATACTGTCACAACTTTACAAGCAACCTGGATGGGGGAGTTTGGAGCTGATTTAGCCACTACCTTGATTTTGGGCATTTTCAGCCGAGATGCGTAACCTTACAAGATCAACTTACCCGAAGCTAGACATACTGGAAGGAGCAATCTGAAGATCAGTCCACACGCCGTTTCGGAAGCCATCTCTTTGGAAAGCGTTTATTATAACCAAGTAAACTTGGACAGGGTAGTCTCACGCACTGGTTTCTGGCTTTCCTGTTAAAAAGTCCCCTTCTCTCTTAAAACCCATGTATGACGGCATTATGCAGGTGCATTTAGAGCCTTCCAGACTAGTGGTCCATACGGCAACATCTGTCCACCGGTTGTCTTGACAATCTTCTCAACTATTCCAAATGTAGAAGCGTTACCTTTATCAAGCGTCTCCACACCATCAATTTTATCGGACTGCATGATTACATGAATGCTTTCATAAATCAACTGATCCCACAGTTGAAAACGTGATGTTTCTAATTCACAACATGGTCAGACTATACAAACATTGTGTCCTGCCTCAGGTGCGCGCACAATAGTAACAGTGCGCGAGGCATATCACAACAGGCTATCTCCAAAGTCAGTCAACAAGTTTTCAAGGTAGTGTGGGTATAGTAGCTGGTTTACGAAAAAACAACTGTGGTTCGTAAGAATCCTAACAAAAAGTCCATCTACCCCGGTCTTTGGTTTTGACGCACTGGAGAAATGTGACTTTCCGACTTCTGGTTTAACTGTGGACCACCTTCTGACTGACAGCTGTGGTAGCCATTCAGAGGTTTACTGTGAGTAAACGGTTTGCTCTCTGATAATTAGGAGCAAGAGGTGGGACCCTTGGCTGTAACTCCATCCCAATCTGTCAAAGGCATAAGGAGTCAGGGAGTAGATCAGTTCCCGTGCATCTGAGCCCGAAATGTATTACGATATTGTTGTTATTGTTCAAGAGTGATTAGTTTGTGTTCATTGACACATACAGCTAGTATGCAGTGTAGCAGGTGTTTAAAACGTTTCTAGATTTCTTAGATGAAATGTATAATGGATATACGATTTGTGTTAGTCTTCTTTGTATTTTATTTTAGTTATTTTTTTGGTGCAAAGCTACATTCTATTATTTGAAATTCCAGTAACGGTGTAAACTCCAGTTTTACAAAGAGTAAAGAGAGCGACACCTATGGTTGCAGCTTTGTAGTGAATATGAGTTGACGAAGTAGTAAAAACATTCCAGCAAGACAAGCTCTGCTTTTGTCTTGTCATTATATCACCCCTGATGATTGGCGCATAAACAACACCCTTATATAAAGCACATGTTAGGGAATGGCGAACGTTGTTTTTTGCCTACGTTGTTGATGGATGGTTTTGTTAGCATGCACCTGTAAAACGGGGATTCTATGTAAATGAGTCTTACGCTGAGTCACTTTTAATGTAGGCCTACATGAATTATTTGCATGTTTACTTATTGACATGGTGATACATATTCTGGTATATTCTCCGAGGTGCATTAGACCATTAGGTCTATAAATGCATCATAGGAGGGCCTTTTAGAGCCCAGCGATAAAGATTTAAAACAGAACACAGAGATGAGCACCTGTAGAGCATTTAACTGTAGGCCTACAACATGTGGCACCATGAATAATCACTATTATACGTGAATTAAACTAATGGTAACGGGAAAGTTATAATTTGTATAGTGGGGGGTTGATTCCCAGTTCAAAGCTAAGATGGTTCATTTCAAATGACATTTGATGTCCAGGGAGTTTCAAGTCATTCTTCATTGTGCTTGAGCAGCATCTTCCTAATCAATACTTCAAAAATGTTAGACATTGATTTTGTTTCTATTGTTTGAAGATCAGCCTTATTCTCATTCTCAGTCCATCAAATAGATGGATATCTTAAGCAACCATTTGTCTTTGATCCATTATTCATCAATTCCTTAAGAGGGAGTTATTGAGCCAGAGGAGGCAGCTTCAGGTACTCAGTCCTGGTCGGAAGGCATGTGAAACATCCTGTCTCTGTGTTTTTCTCCAATGAACATCCAGATGAAGCATATACATGTCAGAGGATATAAGTCTCCTTGAGAACACGTCATCAGGCAGGGAAATTTACAGCAAAATAAACATGTTACAAATGTTACGTTTGGCGAAGGTAAAGGTAGGGGATAACTGGCTTCATTTATGTTGAATCTAGAGCTCTCTGTGACGTGAATAGTTTATGGTTTGTATGTCTCAGGCATCTGAGTGAAAGAGCAACAAATCTCAGAATCGTTGAAAGGTCAAGATGGTCTCAAAGGAAATACCTCAAAAGAGAAGAAAAACATCAGTGCATGATGTGGGTGGTAATCAAAATCAGAAGTTCCCAAGTTAGGATACGGATATGTAACAAGACAAATACAATTCCTATAATGAGTCACATTTCACTGTAGGACCTGATACTGCTAGTTTACCACTCATGGTTTACCACAAGTTGACCAGGAAATTAAAATAAAAGGGAAAGGAAGTCACAGATGCAAAAAGAATGAGCACAATTACCAAAGAATGACCACAATTACCAAAGAATGACCACAATATGTGGGATCTGCAACTGTGTTCAATTAAACATGGATCCATTTAACATACACTTCACACACCCCTGTTAAAATATATATGTTATAGTTGTTTTCTCTGTGGTTGTTAAAGCTAAAGGTTCACATCCTGGGAGATGTCAGGCAGGAATCAATCCATCTGATCTCTCCAACACGATGGCTTTAAATCATATAACGGATATTATTCCAATCAAAATGTCAACAAGCAGTCTATCTCACTGAGTGTGTATCGATTAACACAATATTGCATTGCCAAACTTTTGTATATGACTGATGTCTATCGTATAGTTATAGTTATTGATCTGAATATACTACTCTTTTCTTATGTTTATGCAGACTTCTAAAACATCTAAATCGATTGATGGATGATGCAGAGTTTTTATCGATAAAGCAATTACGTGTCAAAGTATATTGTTGCAACTCAGTCATAAACTTCCTGTTAATGCATCCAGCTAGTTCAGGATGTTTACCCAATCATCAAGTATGGCTATTTAAAAGCAGCCTCTCATTGCCTATGTTGAGTAAAACAACATCATATCTTAAAACATTTACTACGTTTAGATTTACCATGGGACTGGGTTGGCATTTAAAGTCCTGCATTATTGAAGCTTGTTTGTGTATCTTAGCAAGTTCCTGTGCAGAGTGTTCAGTAGTCATAGCTCTCAGCACAGCATTGACCCCAGAGACCAAGGGTCAGACCAAGGGTCATCTACATTGAACCCTCCAGCCCTGCCAACCTCCAGGCTGCTGTTTAGTTGCAGGGACATTTAGACAATATCAATATATTGTTGCAATACATACACAGATCACAGTACAGTCATTTGTATCTTCCCTGTTCTATTATTTTTGAGGTTGTCAATTGCATATATACCTTTAATTTCATGTAATATGATGATGTGCATGGTGTTTTATAGTTACCAGTAGCAAAGGAAATATATAAATATAAAAATTAACCATAATGTAAAGACAAGCAATACAACGATACAAAATACTACCTGAAAGTGTTATGCTCCTGTAGTGTTCATTACCTACCTAATGTACATGCATTTTGATTATAGGCTATTTATCATTAATAGAACTTCCAACATCACAAATCCTTAAGTGGGGATGGGTTTATCATCTAACTCCTACGGTGGCCCTGAAGTACAAAACACCCCCCCTAATATAAGTGCATCCCCCAAATGAAAACGCTCCCCCCAAATACGAGTCAACTCCCCCCAAATAGGATGACTTGCTCACCTCCCCCAATACAAGGACACACTCCCCCAAATTGAAAACATTACATTATTGTAACTCAACGTTTAAAAACCTGTTCCATAGGGCTGAGCTTTACCATCGCCATCTGGTGGTTTACTGTGAGAACTGTAGTTGTAATTCACACTTAAAACCACTAGATGGCGGTATTGAAGCGCAGCCCAATGGCGCGAGTAGGGTCCAGCTGCAGCCCCGGAGAACAACCACCCTGGCGTGACATAACACCCAGGCGTGACGGAAGTAACCGTGGTGTGACGGAAGGGATTTTTTTACACATCGCTATCAGAAACCAAAGATCAACCATGGAAGTAAGTGAGAATGTCAATGTACTTAGTAATATTAATATATTAATATTATTATTATAATAATATTAAAACAACACGTGACAACAACACCCAGGCGTGACGGTAACCGTGGTGTGACGGAAGTTATGTGACGGAAGTTATCAGAATAAAATAAATGTATAATTTATCAGAATAAAATGAACGTATTTGAATAAAATGAACGTATTTATCGCTGAAATTAACATAATACAAAAATAACAACATATTTCGACATGTCAGTAACCATTTTTACAGCTTAAAAAGGTTTTATTTCGAAATGCCAGGAAATGTCAGTAACCGTAATTGTTTTGTTATGTCTAATAGAATCAAATTGTATTTTTTGTTAAGGATATCATCACAATTCGATATAAATATACATTGACGCAATGTATTTCTAAGTGTATTATACAGTTTACTCATTAAGTAAATGACCATCGGTTCACCTAGGGTTGGGGTTAGGAGAAAGTACCAGGGCTCGGTTCACCTAGGGTTGGGGTTAGGAGAAAGTACCAGGGCTCGGTTCACCTAGGGTTGGGGTTAGGAGAAAGCACCAGGGCTCGGTTCACCTAGGGTTGGGGTTACTTCCATGAACGAAGTGCAGCTGGATACTGTTGGCTAATTTTTCAAAAAAAGGGCGCGGTATTATAATATTATTAGGCTATATCCGAATTTAGCGAAAAGTAAATAAACCACGGCACGGCTTTAACATGAATATTACTCAATACATTAAGTACATTGACATTCTCACTTACTTCCATGGTTGATCTTTGGTTTCTGATAGCGATGTGTAAAAAAATCCCTTCCGTCACACCACGGTTACTTCCGTCACGCCTGGGTGTTATGTCACGCCAGGGTGGTTGTTCTCCGGGGCTCCAGCTGGAGCTACTCGTCGAAACAGTGTGAATTACAAGTGCAGTTTTCACAGTAAACCACTAGATGGCAATGGTAAAGCGCAGCCCTATGGAACGGGTTTTAAGGGGCACTGTTTCGACAAACAAATGGAGAACACCCCACGCCTGCAAGTTACAAAATATCTAGCAAAAAGATAACATGTCACTATTTATCTGCTAAGCATAGTAACGTTAGATTTTGACTTTTACAATAAATGTAAGTTTTTTTTCTTTTGGAGTATAATTGTTGATCTACTTTTCCGTTTCCCCCGGATGTACAACACTAGTCAGGCCAGGGTCAGTTCTAAGTTGTGACTGGCTGCTACGAGCTAGCAGTAACAAGGGAAACATGTCTCCGTCCTTGTTCAATTTCATCGATGCTAAAGACAAATTTACTGTAAGGACTTTAATGTTATAATTGTATGCTAATTGCGTTTAGAAATGTATAACAACGTTGTTTTATTTTAAGACAATCCAACAGATACAATTTCCTGATAAATGTAGCCTAGCTAGTTAGCTGGCTAGCTAGTCATACAACACCCGGTGGTAAGCAGGCTAGCACGAACTAACTAGAACAAGCAGCAGCAGTTAGTTAGACTAAAATAATAACAATCGATGCAATTCACCAGTACTTTACTAGATGTCTCAAAAGCTTTCCATGGGGACAGTAGACCGTGCTGGACAAGAACTTACTAGGGTGTTTACTGCAGGGTACAGACAGTGTTATGATGTCAATTACGCTAGTGTTTTGCTAATATTAATAGTGTTATTTCTTGTTTCACTCATTTAGGCTTCGACCCTAAGTGCACTGACTACCAAAAACAGCAAACCGTTGATCAGCGCATTCAACCAGATCACTGGGAAGTAAGTAACAATCTAAACGCCAGTTCATTGGTCTCTTCTCTCTGCACTCCGTCGTTTCTTGGCTAACATTAGTTCTTAACATATCTTTCCTGTCTCTGATTTGATTTCTCTGCAGTGAGTTGGAGAAGAAAACCACGTTCGACCAAGCTCTGAGGGGCGTGTTGGAAGAGCAAATAGTGAGTCTTCTGCTATGGTCTGATGAAGATGTAGTTTGAGTATAGTATAGTGTGTTTACAGTGGCTCAGGAAGAACATCTGACCCCATTCAAATATTTGGTGCCCGTCCTCATGAATATCGATTTTTTCCCCCCTTACAGGTGGAAAAGAAATCAAGCTGCGATGACTTCCTGTCTCTCATCTATCTCAGCATTGATGGAGTCACGGAAGGTAGGCAGTTCGCCTAGTTAGCCTATACCTCACTTCCTAAACACGGTCTGTAGTGAACTAGGGAGAGATGGATTATGATGTGCTGTCCCCCCCATCCCCTCCTATCCAGGGATATGTTCGGCTACGACTCCTTTCCTCTTGTTGGGAGACGTGTTGGACTGCCTGCCTCTGGACCAATGTGATAAGATATTCTCCTTTGTTGAAGAAAATGTCTCTACCTGGAAATCGGTAAAGAACTGGAAGCTCTACGTCTGCATGCTTAGAGTAGAGAACATTGGAACCATGTGCGTCTTTCCCCGGCACAATTGTAATATGTTGGTCTTGTTTTTCAGAACTCCTTCTATACGGCTGGGAAGAACTACTTGTTGAGGATGTGTAATGGTAAGGAGGCAGTTGAGTTTATGATTCAAATCACCATGGATGGACTTTTTTAGTCTGGTTCTAACACCGTCCCCTGTCTCTGCAGATCTGCTGAGGAGACTGTCCAAGTCTCAGAACACGGTGTTCTGTGGGAGGATTCAGCTGTTCCTGGCTCGCCTCTTCCCTCTGTCTGAGAAATCAGGTGCGAGTCGCCTGTTGATATCAGCTGCTACAAGCGGCCTCTCGTCGTCATGGGATTTCCATTTAGACTTCCTTGTGTGTTGATCCGCCCTGTGTTTTGTCTTAGGTTTAAACTTGCAGAGCCAGTTCAACCTGGACAACGTCACAGTCTTCAACAAAAATGAACAAGAGAGCACTCTTGGGCAGAAGGTGAGGGCCTTTCCCATGTTGGACACCTGCCTGCTGTTTGTATTCAGGTGAAACACTGTTCCCTCATGATCTCTACCCGTGTGTTCACAGCACACAGAGGAGAGGGAGGACGGCATGGAGGTGGAGGAGGGCGAGATGGGAGACGAGGACGCCCCGGCACCATGGTAACAACATCGCTGAATCAGCAGATCACGTTGGTTCGATGACGTCGGCTGAAATAAAACATTGTTACGTCAATTTGAGATCATTATTGACGTGTTACACACTGTCTTCACTTTCAGCTCCATTCCCATCGACTACAACCTCTACAGAAAGTTCTGGACCCTCCAGGACTATTTCAGAAATCCTGTGCAGTGCTATGACAAGTTCTCATGGATGACGTTCCTCAAGGTAACCCCCCCCTCCCTAGAGATTGACTTCAAAAAGAAGAAGGAAAAGAAAAGATCTTCAAGGCAATTCAGTGATGTGTCCTTTCTCAGTATTCAGACGAGACGTTGGCCGTGTTCAAGAGCTTCAAACTGGACGACATGCAGGCCTCCAAGAGAAAGCTGGAGGAGCTGAGGACCTCTGGCGGAGAGCACGTCTACTTTGCTAAGTTCCTCACCAGCGAGAAGGTGCACCATCTCTCCCTGTTTCGGCCATCTTGAATCAGTGCATGGCTTGAGAAAAAAAAGGAACCTTGAACCATATTATACACATGGGTTCATTATTAAGCTCTTATGTACTCTCTCTGCAGCTGATGGACCTCCAGCTCAGCGACAGCAACTTCAGACGGCACATCCTCTTGCAGTATCTCATCCTCTTCCAGTACCTGAAAGGCCAAGTCAAATTTAAAAGGTATGGAGGTGAGGGGGGGGGGTTACTCTGTACCATGTCCTCTGTCGTGTAAAGATTGGGCATGCGGCTCGTCTTCGGGGGCACAGCCTTGAATGTGTCGGAAGCCACCGGAAACTTCAGGTGTCTGTGTGTGTTGCCCTGCTTGCAGCTCTGGCAGTGCCTTGAACGATGACCAGACTGCGTGGATGGAGGAGACCACCAAACTGGTTTACCAGGTCAGCCTCTGACACAGAAATGCACACTGTTCACAATGACATGCTCAACGTGTGTGTGTTGGGGATCATGGATGTGCAACTTAAGCTAAAAGATGTTCCCCCCGTAGCTCCTGAGAGAGATCCCACCCGATGGAGACAAATTTGCCACAATGGTTGAGGTAAATGTCTGCCTCGAGATATCTAGCCATGTGTTTTACTTCTATGTAGGTCATAGCATTTCAGGCAACATTGATGTGAAATGATATATTCCTTCTTTTTTTTTAAAGCATATCCTGAACACGGAAGAGAACTGGAACTCGTGGAAAAACGAGGGATGCCCAAGCTTTGTTAAAGAAAGGTAGGACCAACAACATCCGTCGAATGCAAGGATACCTTAGGGTACACATAGAGGATGAAGTCCTGGCACACCCCCCTTCCAGACTCCCATACCCAGACCCCGCTCTCACCTGTACCTCCCTCTCCATAGACCAGCAGAGGACACCCCCCCCTTCCAGACTCCCATACCCCAGACCCCCTCTCACCTGTACCTCCCTCTCTATAGACCAGCAGAGGACAAACCCAAGAGGCCCACAAGGAAACGGCAAGCTCCAGAGGACTTCCTGGGAAAAGGCCCCTGATAGGAAGGTCTTCATGGGAAAGTAAGTATTCGGCACTCCATACGATTAGATGACAAGATCACATCAACCCAAGACTCTACATCTCGCAACCTCATATCTTCCAGCGATGAGTTGACCAGGCTGTGGAACCTCAACCATGACAACATGGAGGCCTGCAAGTCTGACAGCAGGTCAGTGTTCCTGTCGGGGATCCCCGTGACGCTGCTATGAAATTAAAAGACGACCTCAAGTGTAGGAACCGGTGATTTAACCCCTCCTTCCTTGCAGGGAGTTCATGCCATCCCTGGAGGAGTTCTTCGAGGAAGCCATCGAACAAGCCGACCCCGTCAACATGGTGGAGGAAGAGTACAAGTACGTCGAGAACTTTCACGGTGTCGTAGAAGTCCTCCATGGCTAACCCAGGCCTCTGAGATGACGTTCTTCTCCCTTCCCCTCCGGCGTGTTCTCCGCAGGGTGGTGAGGAACTCCAACTACGGCTGGAGAGCTCTTCGCCTGCTGTCCAGGAGGAGCCCGCACTTCTTCCAGCCCACCAACCAGCAGTTCAAGAGCCTAGCAGACTACCTGGAGAGCATGGTCATCAAACTGGCCAAGGAGCTACCTGTAAGTGACCCACACTGGGAGGAGCACACCCAGTCGTAACCTCAGTAAAGAATTGACGTTATGTTTGATCCGATGACACTGATAATTCACCCATCACCCCCCCCATACACACACACACAGAAGGACCTCCCTTCCGAGGAGATCAAGACTGGGGAGGAGGATGACGATGACAACGGAGACAACCTTCTCAAAGAGAGCAACGACAGTAAGTACCAGTACCAGTAACGTCACCACACGGCACCTGGGGCGTCTAGACACGCCAAGAGATGAGAGCATGGTCATTTCATGGGTCACCCATTCGTGTTTGCCCTTGTCCCCAGGCCCAAGCATGCAGAGCAAGCTGGTTTCCAACCAGCAGATGGACGAGATCGCAGCCAAGCTGGGGGCTCAGTGGAAGGCCCTGGCGGTCCAGCTCGAGATGAAGGCGGTGGAGGTGCGTGAGATCGAGACAGACAGCGAGGACGTGGAGATGCAGGCCAAGCTGCTGCTGGTGGCCTGGCAGGATCGGGAGGGGCCCCAGGCCACCGTGGAGAACCTGGTCACTGCCCTCAACACAGCGGGCTTCTCCCAGATGGCAGATAACCTCAATGAGGCATGAACTGTTGAGGCTGTTTCCTTGTCTTAATTGGCTCCATGTGTCAGTACACTCACTTGGTTAAAAGCTTGACACTTTTTATATGTTCAATCTCAAGGGAATAATTGTTTTCCTTTTCTTCAATAAAGATGTTTTTTTTTAGAGACTTGACTTCCATTCATTTTCACATTCAGTTCCGAGAGCACAACAAAGTATATTTTGGTTGGTATAACAGTTTATTTTCACCATCCATGAAAAGCCATCAGTCAATAACTTAGTACAGAGACAGTGTTGATCATTGAAGGTCTTCCACACCGTGGCAGGGTGGTTAGGATGACTGCATGAGATAGAAAGTGAAGCATGTTTGCCAGAGAGCAGGGGATGATTGAACCACTCCAGAGACATTATCCCAGGTACATCAGTAAGAGCAATGTGCATGGTCGGTTGGTTTGACAAACCATGTATCCTAGAGACCTTACAAGTGAGGGGTTTGGAGCTTTTAATTTGGAAGAGAACAATACATTTGATAAGTACCAGCAAATGATACCTGGGACACCTGGTACTAGGCCAAAACTTTCTGTACAAGACTATTAGTTATGACTACAGAGGAATACTTTGCTTCTATGACATGAGCACCTTATCAAAGGCTTTAAAAAATATACAATGTGTATAAAACATTTAATGAAACTGCAGAACTACACTTCAAAACCTCTCAAGGATCCAGTCCAGAGATTGCCTCTTTCAATCATTCATTTAAAACCTTTCAGCGTTTAAATGTCAGGTTATGGGTCAACCTCATTTATGATTATAATTAGGATGACATTTTAAGTGACATCAGAATGGTGTAAATCTTCAATCTTAAAATGCATTTAAATGAGACTGACTCAAACCCTGAAGAAAACCTCTGAAATGTATGCAGGATGAGGTCTTAGAAGCATCCTTGTCAGTTACAAAAACAAAATATTAAGGTCATCAATTTTGAAAGACACCCAGATTTATTGCACACATCTATGCAGACAGTGCTTGGAAATGGCATTTGTGTTGGTTGTTTTGTCTTCTTTCTTTGCCATTACTCCTCAAGTATTTCCAATCGTCGCGGTCCGTACAGTAGGACGTATGCTATGTGCCAGTCTCCCCCTCCAGACAGTCTCAGTATGTCTTCTGGGGAAACCACGCTCACCTTGTCATCGTCAAACTTCACCCATTCATCTGTTGGCGGTGGGAAAACAGACAAATTGAGTACAATTATTTCGGAGGAGTTCATTTATGTGAGCTGTTCCTGTGGGGTGCTCATGACCTCGTCCCTTGGGGGACTCCTAGAGGGTTTGCTGTTGTGTTACCTTCTTTCCTCTTGACCCAGCCGACGTAATGGCCTGAGGAACTGGAACGTCCCTGGTGCGTGAGCACGGCCTGCAGGTCGTAGTAGCCACTGTTGTTGGAACCCAGGTCTGCAGGGGAGAGGCACATGTTGAGTGGGTCTGTGACTTCACCACTCAGTATCTGTTATAAGGGTGCAGCATTCAGACTGTGACGCGGGCACCTACCGTCAGAAAACGAGAAGGGCTCGTATTTCACTTCCTTTGGTGTACCGCTGGCAGTCTTCACAACCTAATACGAACCCCAAATGAGAATTGTAGGTCACAAATTCATGGTACTAAAACACAGGTGTACTGAAGACACAAACGTTAGGACACCTGCCTTCAGGGGCTGGTTCTCCAGCTTCTTGTCTTCGACCTCCTTGAACTTTGACCTGATTGTCACCATCTTCTCCTGAAGCTCTGAGGTGCACAGCTCGTAGACGTCCAGCATAAGTGGGAACTTGACATCCTGGTAGTTACAGAACACAACCAAAACACTATAGCCTCGCACAAAACACACATCGGACTCAAGTCACTCCCCTTGAATCATTTCCCAGAGCTTTCGTAAACCAACCTTAAGCACTTTGGCATTGACTGACTCCTTCTCTTTGTAGAAAAAGCGGACCATCTGAATAGTCAGGTAGGCAGGGAGGCGGCCAAGTTTAGACTGGAGGACGAAAGACAGATTAAGCATTGGCTCGAGAAGGGATCAAGTCTTCAACCACCCCTAGCTATATGTTCAACATAAGGTTCTTTGAGAAACTAGTGAGCGTTCAGAGCTGAGGGCGAAGACGCTCACCGATTTGATATACAGGGCGTTTCTGTTCAAAGACGGGGAGAGCTTGGTGATTTCTTCCTGCAGTCTCTGGAGGAAAACACAGACAGTCGAGATGGGATTAGATGGCGGTTGCCACGGCGACAAGCATCCCCATGAGCCTGTTCACGCGCGTGTGTGTGTGTGTGTTCTCGTGGGACTCACCAGCCTCAGGCCGGTGTTGAGGTATTTGACCTCCTGGTTGATGAAGCAGCTGAGCTGCAGCTGGCTCTCCTTGCCCTTGGTGGGCTCCTCCTCCTCGGACTCTGTGCATTTCATCCTGGTCAGGACGGGGTTAAGGAAGACACTGCCACGGCAGACACAATTCACCTTGTGAACCCTGACCTAGGTCAACGTTACCCTGGTTCTAAAACACCTCTACACTGTGGCTATGTGGCCATGTTTTGAAAAGAGAAATCCCATGGGGCTCATAGAACCAATACATGGAATTCAACCCAGTTGAAAACAGAAGACGGCAAGGATACGTGGTCTCATACTCCACTCCAAAATACTGGTCGATGAAGTTCTTCTTAGCGGCGGCGGCGGCCGCTCCAGCCTCAGTGTCAGTCTGAAATGCGGAGGAGGGGAGAAAGGTGACCACCACGTTTGCCAACGATGACGTCCCCCTTGCTCTTAGGCTGCAGCAAAAAGTCTTTCACAGTAAAAGCACAGATGGGCTCACCTCCATGGGAGTCTCTGGCTCCTTATGCTCCAGCTTCTGCTGGAGGACTCTCATCATCTGCAACCAGCACTCGTTGGCATCCTGAGACACAATGCATTCAAGCTTGGCATGGAGTGATCCAGAGACCTTCATAAAGACAATGCCAGAGGCCTTCTGACCTGCTGGAGGTACTGGCCCTGGTCCCCCTTTTCAGCAAACTGTGGGAAGGCCATGTGCAGGAACTGCAGCAGAATGATAGGGGGTAGGCTGGAGGAAGTCTTGTCCATGGTTTCATAGAGGTCCCGGAGGGCTGGAGGTTGGGGAAAGGACAATAATGACTTCACAGGCAAACTATGTATGTGTAACAGAGGGCTTCAGGAGCAGGTCTGGGTGCTTCCTCTGACCTGCTGTGATGTACTGGGACGGAGCATTGGCCCCTGAAGATCGCAGAGCACCTTCATACCTACAGAGGGAGACAATGACAAAAACAACCAATGCACAACCATGAAATAAGAGATTGGGAGTCTAGGCCTTTGTTACACATAGAAAGAACCACAGCGCTCAAAACGTTCTCGTAAGTGAAGTAGGCAGGCGTATGGATATGAACCCAGGTTGAAAGAGACTTCCTGTTTTGTTTGCGTTCATCCCAATGGGCAGACACGCAGGAAAGCCCACCTTCTAAGTGCAACTTTCAGCTCTGGCACAGAGCGCAGACACTGCACCGTGGCGTTCATGTAGCACGTGTTGCCCAGGTTTGTCAGTCCACATGGCAGCTCCATCTACAGAAGCACAAGAGCAAGTGGAGTTACTGTCTCTGCCAAAAGCTGTGCCCTATACAAGCCCTGCCCCAACCGCAAAGTCATATGTCATCCGCGGTATGAGGATGTGACAGTCCCAGTGAGCGGTGGGGTTCCTCGAGGCCTGCTAGTCGACATGGAAACTCACTGCTGAGGCCAGCTGCTCCTCAGTCATGTCCTCTACAAACATGGGCCTGACCACCGGCTCCTCGGGCAGGGCCTCCGCAGAACCCATCATCAACAGAGTCATCCCCTGGGGGAGGGGAGAGAGAGAGACAAGAGAGAGGATAACAGGAGGGGGGAAAAGGAGAGTAGAAACAGAGGGGAATCAGATTACATCAGAGACTGTATGTTGAGAAACAAAGAAATTACATTGGCCTGGAAATCACATGTTATAATTTAATTTGTCAATTTTATGAATCCATCAATATCAAAGAGGGATGTATTTGGTGAATTGCAAACAGAGTCTAACGATTGAAAACCTAATACAAACACTTACATTCTTCAGTTTAATGTTTCCCCACTCGTCATCCTAAAACAAATAGACCAATTAACCTTTCTGAAGGAAAACATAATATTCACAATCCACATCATGCCTATTATAGAATGTAGTATTTCTGATTTAGCGCTAGAAGTTGTGTAAATATATACCGTACCTTCAGAGTGCCTCCCTTTACCATCACCTTCTGTCTCTCTGGTTGTACTCCTGTCAGAGCAAAGAGCTGAGCCTTGAACACCATGGGTGGTTCCTCGGTGTTCAGTTCTATTGCGTCAAACTTCTCCTTTCCCCCATTTCACATTCACTATTGAAGAAATAGAATCAAATCGTTCAGACATAACTCTTTTAAATATTATCTGCACACACATAGATGTTGATTGGTCTATATCAGACCATCAGCCACGAATGACACAGCACAATGATGCCTAGCCACTATTCAGCAAAGTCTACAAAGAGCTGCTTCACGTTAGAAACTGAGCAAAATATTTAGATTTCATAAATCGTCCACATTTATGTATGATTTCAGTTAGCACTTAAGTATCCTTAATTTGCCCGGTAGCAACATTATTAGTAAATCATGACAGTGTGGCTAACTATCCAGCTAGTTAGCAAGCTAATCAGCGAGTTACTTCTTATGGCTTACCACGTTAGAAAACTTCCAAACAAAAAACCTACCAAACTAATAACCACAGTTAAGCTATATTGTTATATATTATATATATAGTTATTATTATATTATGCTGTAAGGAAGCTAGCTAGTTAGAGACTGTGCTAAGGAAACTTAGCTGACAGGCGAAGTGCTATATAGCAAGCTAACGCAGTTACTACTACTAGCCCAGCGGCTGAGCTGATGTTGATGATCATGAAAACTACTTGTTAAGCACTTAGCAAAAACAAAACACTGTAGCTAGCTTCGTAGATAAACGCTAGATAGTAGTGTCTAGTTTGTCTATTAGACAAATGTAAGTTGGTCAACAGCGTGCTCATTTTGTTCAACATGTTTTTGACAATAACCACCTAGCAAGCAACCTAAATACTTCCTTGCAGTAGCCGCCAGTGCAGAAGCCACAGATAATGTTAGCCGCCTTTACGGCCTAGCTAGGCTAGCTTGTCAATGTACGCTAATGTATGGCTAAGCTAATGCTAACGGCATTACCAAAACACGTGTAAGTTATGTCAGAATCGGTGTACAAAAGTCTCATTAAAGTGACTGCAACGTAATATCCAGTTACCTGTAAACACCGGCATCTTTTGTTGTAAGAGAATCAATTTCAGTCCACCAAATGTCTGCTGAGTTGGGTCCTTTAGCTACACCGAACTTCATTCAAACAGCTCCTTCTCACAATGACACTGCAACTGCACGCTGAGAAGGGATCGATGCGCTCCACACAGCAGCTATCCAGCCTGGTCCTGCAGCCACCAAAATGGGATTTTAGTGCTATGATATTCTGCATTAGGAAAGGCTGTACACAAACAACCTATCAACATGGGTGAGAGCGCTTTATTACCCGTTTCACTTATATTCCCTCTTGATCACGCTGTATTGATGGATTGGTGTTTTAGAAACATTGGAAAAAAGTATAGTAAAGTTGTATATAAATATTATAATTTTATTACATAAAAAAAGCCAACCCTAACTTCCTGGTAACCTTCCTTATTGAAAAGACAATATGTGTGTGCTGTGCTTACCTTTTTGTTTGTAAAAGTAGGCTAGTAGTAATACTGTCATGATCCCTCTGCCCATCCTGGTCTGCTGTCCAAAAACTCCCTTCATAATGTCCTGTCCATTCTGTAGATTATAGTATCCCCCTTAACCCTTATTCCTGACAATCACATTCCTATGATCATGCCTTTTGTAACTGGATAGCTGTGCAACAGCCAACCAACAAGTGACTGTGATGAATAAGGTAGTTGCTAATACCTTAGTGAACATGGTTCCATTGTATTTCTTGGTAAAAAAAACTGCACATGATAGATAAAGATATGTTTATTGACACATATCCATCAGTGCGGCCTCCAATGCAGTTAAACATGCAATTCATCCAAGACAAAATAGAGTAGATCATAGTTCCAGTGCTTTTTATGCTGAACAAAAATGTAAAAACAATTTTGAATATTGAGGAGGTATTCATGATCCTTGTCTCTAATTATTTACACCAGGGGAGTTGCGTGAATGGAACATTTACACGTAGAACTATATCTTTACCAAGAGGAGTTTGTGACGCGCATCTTTGCCTTTGTCCAAATACACCATTCAAATATGGGGCAAGGGACTATGTGTTGACACCCTATTGCTATGTGTCCATTAAGAGGCTTCTGATATACTCAAACGACAGAACTTTACTGATAAAACCACAAAAGTGGCAGATTTAAAACGAAAAATGGAAGAGTTAAGATTTGTCTTGTTTTGGAGATAAACACAAACAGATATGGCAGTAAAATCGTTATCCAAAAGTTAAGGCACTAGGTGGGCCAAATGCTACACCTGTTGAGTCTTCTACAAATAATTTACAATTCAAACAGTGCAGTTTTACATTTGTTAACTTAATGTTTTCCTTTTGAACCATTTATCTATGAATCAATGTAAGGCAATACATTACAAAAAATAAACATTACACAAAAAAAAATTACAGAAACAATGTACCCAATGAACACACATAAAAATCAATGAAGTTTTAGGTCTCCTATACGCCAATACAATGGAATTTCCTTATGGCTTGGAGCAATAACAATAATTATAATAAAAATAATAATGCATAGATTTAAATGATGATCTTGCATGCTCCTCACTCGATATTCATCTAATACTCATTTCCCAACGCTCTGCCCCGACCCTGATAACGGAGCCTTGCAGAGTGATAGAAACAGAGGCATGGAGGCCCTCAGAGTCCGTCAGGTGAAGGCAGCAGTCAGTTTAGATGGAAACACAGCGCTCCGTGCAAGCCAGAGTGTTCTCAGACAGCTAAGGAAAACATTGGAGTTCTTGCGAGCTGTACCCATTCACCGCAGAGTAAAGCCAATCCCTGTACTACAGTACCTCCATGTTCATGCAAGAGGCCCCAGCGAAACCCCATTCAACCATTCCTTTCCCACAACTGATGATATGGAGAATGTACCCCAAGTCCCCCCCCTCTCCCCAATCAGGTCCATAGTTTGGTTAAGATGACAGCGCCATCTTCTGGAAGAAATGGAAAACTGCAGGTAAGTGTTTCCTGGTTGAGGGGGGACCTCAGGGGTGGAGGAGCAGGAAGAGGGGGAGGGGGGGGGAGAGCAGGCCTCAATGTCCCTGATGCTTTGTGTCTGCTAAGTGTTCCAATTCTCCAGCGCTGATCAGATTGTTTCAATTGACTTTTGAATAAAACTGGGCATCCACTTTTTGAAGGGGATAGGAGGATAAGAAAAAAACAAAAAAAACAAAGTCCCAACAGAATCCAGTGGTTCAGATGGTTAGCTGGAAGAAAGAGAGAAACAGGTGTCCAGTAAAAGAAGGCAAGACATTTTATCAACTGGTTAGTTCCCAGAAATTAATACATTACTCGGGGGAGGGGGGGGGGAGCTAAACACATGTAGACACAGCGTTCTAATGAAGTCTTTGCTCGTCTGCACTGTACTTGGTGGGAAAAATAACCGTTCACTTGGACCACCTGCTCAAGCGGGGTTGCAAAGAAGCCGAGAGTTAGTCAACGAAACCAACAAGACTTGAGGGTGAATTAGAGACAGAGAGCCGAAACAACCACCAAGGAGTCAGCCAACCCAGGACACTATTAGACCATTAACACAGTTAATAATAAAGCAATCAGGCCGAACAAACGGCAGGATTTAGTCTAATAACGCAAGACTCTCTTCTGAAAAATTTGGGGGAGGGGTCTGCAGGAGCATCTGTCAACAAGTGCTGGAGGTTGGGTCTGCTGCTTGGAGGCTGGACTGGGCCCTGCTACAACACAGGAGACAAACAGCAGGTCACATGACTGACGGAGCTGTGCGTCAGTCAGTCCACGAGTGCAGTACCCGCTCCATCAACGGGCCTATGCCAAGCCCGACCCGACAGCAGTTACCAGCCTACGGAGCGTGAATGTGACAAGCTGAAGGCCGTTAAGAGAATGAAAGAAACATCCGCCGTAGCGCACGGGGGCGTTGCAACGTTACCTTGGCTTGCCCGTGATGCTTTTGGGATTCTTGCGGAAGGACTGGTTGGCTGCGGAGCGCGTGGAGATGGTGCGGGGCGAGGCCCTCATGAAGGTGGAGGGAGGGGTTTTGGGGATCTTCTTGCCCAGGTGGCCGATCCACTTCTTCTGCTCGTCCTGGGTGAGGGCCAGCAGGAGCATGTTCCGGGCAGACGTCACGTCGTAGTTGACTGTCGGGGGGGGGGATGGAGAGGGGGTGGAGACAAACGTGAGGTCAAAAAAAAAGGATTCCATCTAAGAACAAAAACACATCTCTCTTCCCATGTGACGGGGCCTGCGCGAGCGTGTGTGTGTGTGTGTGTGTGGTACCTTTGCAGGGGGCGATGACGTCCTCCTTCTTGTCCAGGTGGTCCTTGTGGCACTTGACGTGGCAGCGGCGGCACTCGAGCGCGGCCGGCGGCTTGAAGACGTGCCAGAGGGGCTTGGAGCACGCCTCGCAGTTGGAGGGGAAGTGGTACAGGGTGGGGATGAACTCGTGGCCCTTGTGAGGCAGGCAGTTGGTCTTGTCGCCCTGGGGGACCGTCTCCAGGTCGGCCTCCTTCCTGCACTCGCCCTCGTTGGCGTAGAGGATCTGAGGAGAGGCAGAGAGCGTGCAGGGGAGTGAGAGGGGACTGAAGCACCTGCTGGACTGAACCAAGGGGGAGTGAGAGGGGACTGAAGCACCTGCTGGACTGAACCAAAGGGGGGGAGGGGTGTCCTACCTGGAATATCCTGGGGATCTCCTCAGTTTCTGCCCGGTACACGTCTCCCTGGGTGACCGGCCTCACATGGAACAGTTTGCTGTGCGGGACGACAAGCCGTTAGTCCACCAGAAAGGCAAAAACCGTGGAGCGTATTTGCCAAATCGCCCCACAACCGTAGAACTAAACGTCCTCACAGCAGGTGTGAGAGAGGTCAATACAAACAGACCACGTTTGCTAATGACACGTCAGCCGACACAGCATCAGGCGTGGACAGCGGGGTGACTTACTCGATGTCTAGTACCATGGAAGGGTTGGACTGCTCTTTATCCTGCTCGTCGTTGTAGAACAGGATCTTCTTGCTGCTCACCACCACATACTAGACAAACACAAGAATGAGGGTCAGGTGTTGTGGGGCCACAAGGAGCCGCTAACACAGAGGGGTTATGGAGGAACAGGGCCCGAGCGTGGAGGGGAATCCTCTGGTCGTGACATACCTGCTTCTTCCAGCCGTATCGCTTGATATTAGCACGGTTAGGTATGGACAGCCAACCCTTCCAATCTGGATTCTGCGGGTAGAGGAGCAAAGTTCAAAACCCAAGCCAGTGATGAGCTACGAACCCCCAAAAGGCCATGCAGTGATTAAATCCAAACTCAACTTAATACACAAATAAATAAGAAGACAGGTGAGGACAAAAACCCCCGTAACTCGGTTGTTTCAAAACAACGTTTCTCCCTGTCTGGGTTCCACTTTAATGTACGCACGCCATGTTCGCACGCCATGTACGCTGGTGTGTGACAGGCATCCCAGGCTGGTAATCCACCTTCGGCGGGTCTAGATCCCACGCACAAAGGGGTATTAAAGGATATCACAGGATCGTTCATGAATCAATAAGAAAGACACCTTCGTGGCGTTCCTCCAGCGCGTCAGAGGTTTCAAACTCTATTTTAAGACCAGGGGGGGTGCACATAGTGTAAGCATGACATCGGCTCGGCCAATTGGCTCGTCCTTATCGTCGACCATGACGCAGAGTAAATATTCTCTTTGTTGAATTCATGGCGAAGGGCTTTGGGGCCACAAAGACACGGGCTGGCCTGTGTACCGTTTGGATTATGGGTGGCATCTAGCAAGTGTTACAGACTGTTCAGAAACTGGGCATGCTTTGGGTCAACACAAGTTAGGGGAACTGACAAAAGGCTTCACGCCCAGGGTGACATAGTGAGGGGAGCTGGACGTCTCTGAGGTGATCATGCATCGACACACCAAACAGTCAAAAAAACAACAAGTGCGTTTTGGAAGCAGACAGGAACTTAGCAGGGGGCGTGGTCACGGTTTCCAGACACGTTTTGAAAGGTGCTCAGAGTGATGAGTTAACTCAGCCGGGGGGAGGGGGGGAGTCTGGGTCTGGAACGGTGGTGACCTTTGGTGTCGATCGGAGCCTCGGTTGTGACACGCAAGAATCTCACAGCAAACATGGTTAGCCTCCCATCCCCCCTGCACTTTAGAGTCAAATGTTGAGTAAGAGTTGAGTAAAGTCCTAAATGCATTAACGGTTGGAAACTGAAACACTCGTATGGACTTTTGTCGCCGTGTTCAGTCATGGGAAGATTTGTCCCCACACAGCAATAAATACCGATTTTCTTGTCACTCAGAACAGCTTCTTTCAAAAGTGTGAAACAAAAAAGGTACTTTTCTCGCCCTACAAGGCAAAGTGAAACTGAAAATGTGAACGGGACAACACAGACACGAGCGCGCACACACAAGACAGCACAGGCCAGGCACGGCGGGGAGTCCAGACTGCAGGTTACTCACAGAGGGGAAAGAATAGGAGTTACAAAGAGAACGAGAGCAAGGAGAACCAACTGGATATGAGGGAATAAGAGATGAGACACTTTAAACCACAGAGACACCAGGACTCCAAATACAGCATCACAAATGACACCAGGAAACATTGAGATCAAAACATCCAAGTCTTTCAACAAGCGCCACACTTAAAACCAGAGACAATCAACAATCTGCACTTTAGATTTACAGTTAACCGTGCTGGCTGTGGACCTCTGTGTAGGATGGGGGATTAACAGGATGTGAAACTAACCATAGCCTTATATGGGCAGCCAGCTACCCACTTTTCTTGACTACACGGTTCAGATAAACAGATGAGTACACTAGACGTTCTCTCTGTGTGGTTCTTCAGGGGAAATGTGTACCTTTCCACCTATGTAGGAACCTCTCTTGAACCTGGTCCCTTCCAACCAGAGGGCCCAACCAGCCTGCAGGGGAAACTCAGGTCTAAGATCCCGTCTTGAATATCAGTTCTAGTCGTTCCACACCTGTAGCATCCAGTGTCCCAGAAGAGCTTTTTGTGTGTGTTATTTTGCAACCCTCATAAGCTAGTCCACATTCTCACATCAATGTAGAATGAATGTTATATTTTTTCCAACAGGCCATTCAAGTCAGTGATAGACATCTGCCCCTAACGTAGACAGCATGACAACTTTTCATATGACTGAGGTCCTAACACAGTTAACCGATTAACCTATCAAAAACGAACCCTCGCTTTTAGAATAGGACATTTAGGCGCTAACGCTAACTCAGACATCCAAACTGGCCAAGCCTGACTTTCCCCTGTCTGTGGCCGGGCAGGGGGCCTTTCAGGAGGGAGATGGTCCTCTGTCGGGCCGGCTGTCCGGGAGGGAGGAGGGATGGGGTTGCTAGGGGGCGGGTCTGAGCCCAGGCCTGGGGGAGCAGGGGGGGGGCGGGGCGGGGACCTTACCGGCCAGGTTGCTGTCCGTCTCGTCCGTCTGCAGGCTGGTGACGCTGGAGTTCTCCACGCGCAGGTGCAGGTCTTTCAGCTTCTCCCGGAGCTGCTCGATGTCGCTCTCCTTGCTGTCCAGCTGCATCTGCAGCTCGTTGCGGTACGTGCACTCCTCGGACAGTTGCTGTGGAGAAGGGGAGCAAGGGGGTCAAATGAACCGCCTGAACTGGGCTGAGCTGTCACACATCAACCCTGTTCTCTCTCAGAGAAGCGAGTCGACATGTCATGTGACTGGTCGACATGTACAGGTAACTTCTGATTGGTGTTCCTGGCGTGGAGAACACTCCACCACCACCAACCCCCCTCCCTCCTCCCCCCTCCGCTGCGAGAGTCCCCGCTCACCGCCTGCATCTCGCTCAGCTCCTTCTGGTACTTGACGGCCATGTGGTTGAACTTGTCCTTCTCCTGGTTGAGGTCGAGCTGCAGCTTGCGGTTCTCCTTCTCCTTCTTGCGCAGGTCGGCCGTGCTGCCCTTCTTCTTGTGGTCCAGCTTCATGTCCTTGCGGTTCATGATCTCCGCCAGCTTGTTCACCGCCTGGAGGGGAAACGACCCCAGGGGAGAGAGAGAGAGAGAGACACGGCGTGACTGAACGGCCGTGTTCAGCGACGGGGGACGTGAGGATCTGCCCTTGGCGTGCTCCACCAAGCGGCAGAGGACTGGGAGCCCGTACCTGGATCTTGAGCGTGCGCTCCGTGTTCAGGACCTTCTCGTAGTTGGCCTTGGCGGCGTTTGCGATCTCCTCCTTCTGGGCTTCGTACTCTGCGGGAGGGAGAGGTGAGGGGGTGAGGACACTGGGAGGTTTCTGGAGGAGCGGGTGTCCAGGGGGGACGAGGGGGGGACACAGTACCTTCCTCCTGGGAGTGCAGCTTCTCGGTGAGCTCCGTCTTCTCCTTGCTGAGGTGCTCCACGTCTTTGGTCAGGGTTTTGTTGGACTCCTCGAGCTGGGGGAGGAAGAGACGACAGCAGGTGAGAAAAAACACAACCTACTCTCACTAGCGTGGCAGTGACCTGTTCTTGTGTCAGCTCCCCAGGAGGTGTGTGTATGTGAGTGTGTGTGTGTGTGAGTGTGTAGCGTTGAGGGAGGCGAGGGGGGTGCGGACCCGTGCGATGGTGCCGTCCTTCTCGGAGCCCTCCTGCTTGTGGCGGGCTTGGGCCTTCTTGTTCTCCTGGCTGAGCTCAAAGTACTGCTCTTCCTGCAGCGCCCGGGCCAGCTGCTCCGACTCGGCCTTGGTCACCGTCAGGTCCAGCTGGGCTGACAGAGAGTCCCTGGGGACGACACACACACACAGCACACACGTTAGCCCAAGCTGCCACATGGCTGTGAGTCGTAAGGCTGTGGGCAGGTGTGTGCTGGGTGATAGGTGTGACGTGGTTACCTTTCACTGTGCAGATCCTGCACCTTCTTATGAGCATCCTGGACCTGGCGGTTCTTCTCCTCGATCTCCTCCTTCAGCTCCTTCACCTGAGTTTTGTAAAGTGTCTGAGAGAGACAGACAGGGGGGAGGGGAGGAGGAGACGGGCGTTACCCAGGGAAGTTCACTCACACAGGGCTGGTGTACGGGGCGTTTAGGGAGTGGTGGGTTGTGGCTCTACTCACTGAGAAATACTGTTCGGCCTCCAGCTGGTCCTGCAGTTCCCTCATCTGTCCTTCGTTGCCCCTGTATTGCCTGGAAGACAATCACATCATCACCACCCACATCCAGAGTGTCAAACAACGCTGCATCTTCACAGCACCGCATTGACCAGCGTGACACGGCGTGACCAGTGCGCATTGGGAGCGCTGGTCGTGGTTATGGGGTGGTGTGCTGCGTGACCAGGTATGTCTGAGGGGAGCTCCTCATACGCTGGGGCAGCAGGAGATGTTGTTAACTGACGGACCCTGCCACTCCCCAGCAGAGTGCACACAGCCACACCGGGGATTAGGAGTGTGTGTGTGTGTGTGTGTGTGAGTGTGTGTGGGAGGGGCTGGGTAAGCCTTAATCCTGTGGTGTAAACACTGTTGGCGAGCAGCTTTGGCCCAGACACCCTCTAAGCTGGAATAATAGGCCTTTTCTGGAATAACAAGTAATTGTAAGTCCATTGACACATTGACTTCTAAAGACTATTAGCAGATAGGGTTGGAAAATGTAAAACAAGGGCAGTTTGGCTGCCTGGTGCTTGAGTGTGAGGTGGTTGGCAAATAGCTTATTTTCCCACAGGCCTGACTCGTGGCAGAAGAAGGGGGAATCGCTACAACAGGCCGTGCTCTCTAAACCCACTCCCCCCTCCCAACACAGTGTGACGGTTCGAGGCGTTTCTTACTTGGTGAGCTGCGCCAGCTGGAACTCGACGGAGCGCTTGCCCTCCAGCGCGGCGTTGATCTCCTGCTTCAGCTGCTTCTCCGAGCCGCGCAGGCGCTCGGCGTCTTGCAGGCGGCCCTTCAGGTCGCTCTGGGCCTGGAGACGTTTGCTGGACTCCTGCTCCGTCTGTATGCGCAGGGCCTTCACCTGGAGGGGGGGGCAGGGGGTGGTCAGGGCACGCGTACATGGGGACGGCTTTAGCCCAGGGTTGGAGCTATTTGCCTGCGGTCGAGGGTTCTGAGTTCACCTCTGGGCGCCGCTTTGGATAAAAGCGTCTGCTATATGAATGTGTTACACCTTGTTGTTGTTGTTATTATAATGTACAATACACAGGAGAAGGCTTGAATCTGTTTGAATCTGCCAAATGGCAACATCGCATGCATTCCAAAAAGGCTATTCCATAACACTGAGACCAGAAAGGACCAGGGACACTTGTTCAAGCAGGAGGGTTCTCTCACCTCGTCCTCCAGCCTCTCCTTCTGCTTCATCAGCTGCTCCATCTTCTGGACCGACTGCTTGAGGTCAAACTCCAGCATGGAGCACTGCTTCTCCACCTCCACCACCCTGCTCTCCGCCCGCACCCGCGCCCCGCTCTCCTCCGACACCTTCTGCTGCACGGCTGCAGACGCACACACACACACACACACACACACACACACACACACACGGGCCGTGAGCCTGGGCCGTCCGAGGACTCATGCGTGAACATGCTGGGGTGATCCCGTCTCCAGCGTGGTTCCTCCTAAAGGTTGATTGGTTGTCGTGACCCGCCTGAAAGGCTGTACGACATGGGACAACTGGACTGGCTCAGCTTTCTGTAAGCATCAAACCCTCAGCAGCTGAAAAGGGTTTCCAGAGGGGAAACGGGAGTTCAGCTGTTGCAGAAAGATAGTTTCAAGTAGCTGTTGGAATACATTTCCAGCGGCTGCTTTATTTGGAGCGTGGACTAGGCCCCGACATGCAACGTGGACTGAATTCCTGCTGCTCATCCTGATGCCCTCTGGGTAAGAGTCTGTAGACAGGGCTCTGGGGGAGAAGAGCAGGTGGAGAGGAGGGGAGGAGACACAAGAAAGGGGAGGAGGAGAGGAGAAGAAAGGGGAGGAGAGGAGAGGGGGGGTTGGGAGCAGAGGAGAGGAGGTGCATGACAGAACAGCAGAGTGCTCCGACACGGGGCCAGACCTACCGTGCATGGCGGCCGACTTGGCCTCCTCGATGGACTCGTACTTGTCGGTGAGCTGGGCCTTGGTCACCCTGTGCTCCGTGTGCTCCTGGTCCAGACGCTGCTGCAGGGTCTTCAGCTTGTAGTTCAGGTCGATCTCCAGGCCGCTCCTCTCCTGCGACACACGACACAGCGGTTTTACCAGAGAGACGAGCGTATCGAGAGCGCCCTGAGAGGGAGGGGTCATACCGGATGAGGGCCGCGGGGGGTTCATGGTGGTGTGTCGGTGGGGGGACGGACCTTCTCCAGGATGTTGCTCCTCTCCTGGGCCTGCTTGCGCTCCGTCTCCAGCTTGGACAGGCTGAGCTTCAGGTTCTTGTTGTCCTCCTGCAGCCCCGCCATCCGCGCTGAGCCACACAGGAAGACAAGGAACAACACTCAACAACAGCCAACACGGAGAAACGTCAAAACGGCTCGCTCTGCTGAATCACTGTGGAGGTCGCAGTTTACCACCCCTACTGCCATTTATAACCCCTGACGTCCCAAGTCATTTAGATTAATAAAAAAGATCCACCCTTTATAGTCTACAGGCATCAGTATGCTAGTTCTTGATCTACTGAAATAAACGTCTGTTTATTCATTTGGTTAATTTATATCTTTAAGGAGGCCTTGAAGGCTCTTGATGAGAGATGGATGTCTGACAGATCCATCTGCTGCTCGGGGGGGCGTCAGTGTTCGGGCACGTCTCAGATCAAGTGGGCAGGTGATGGATGGGGATGTTTCAAACTGGGGGCTGGGATTCCTGCAGCTGTTTAATCAGGAGCCTCTCGGAGGAGGGAGACTGTGGCTCCCAGCTCGACATGTTAACGAGTCTCCAACACACCTGATTCAAATGAATGGGTCGTTAACTAGTTTATGCAGAAGCCTGCTAACGACCATTCATTTGAATCAGGTGTGTTGGAACAGAGAAACATCTAAAACATGCAGGACAGGGGGGGTCCCTGAGGACCAGGGTTGAGAACCACTGTTTTCGTGTGTGTGTGTGGGCGTGGCTGGGCTACCTTGCAGCTCGTGGATCTCCTCGGAGCCCTGGCTGTAGGTCCTCCTCTCTGAGTCCAGCGTGGTCTGCAGCAGCAGCAGCTCCTTGTCCAGCTGGCCTCGCTCGCCCTCCCAGGCCCGGCTCCTCTCCTGCAGCTCCCTGTTCACGCCCTCCAGCTGGCTCATGGACTTGGACAGCTCCGTGTGGCTCTTCCTCAGGCGCGCCGCCGTGTCCGACTCGGCCCGCAGCAGGTCGTTGGCCTCCTCCAGCTGTCAATCAAAGTGTGTGTGCGGGGGCGGGTTCAAGCTGCTGGTTGCTGAGATTCTGTAGACTTGTTATCTTTGCCTAGGGTTGTTTATATAGTTGGGGCCGTCTAACATGACTGATTCAAATGCCTCGTGTCTCAATGGGATTTGAATCGATCAAATGAAGACGTATAAAAGGGTACTCATCACCAAGAATATGGATAATTTCACAAAATATTTATTTTTTCAATCTCTCCTACCAGTACGAGCACATCTCCTATTAGACAGAACCCCTTCACCCCAGAGCAGATGACTGTACAGACACAGACCTCCAGATAACCCCCGCTAAAGACTCTGACCCATTAGTCTGGAAGACACACCAGCATGTCCCTGAGGAAATATATTTGTAGCTGCTTTTTTCTTCCTGTTATAGCAGTGTGTGTGTGTGTGTGCATGTGTGTGTATGTGTGTGTGTGTGGGTGTGTGTGTGGGTGTGTTCTTACCTGTTTCTGCAGCTGTACAATCTTGTCATTCGAGGCCTGGGAGTTTTGGTTCATTTTCCTCATGTCCTCCATCTGCTCCTTCAGAGTAGACACTGCAGAGAGCCAACAGAGAACTCAGATGACCCCTGTGACCCCCCGTCTCATCCCACAGACACGAGCAGAACAGAGTTCGTGCACACCGTGTCCAATCTGCAGTTTCACCCACTGTTGCCACGGCCACGTCATTATGTGGGAAATCCACTTAGTGCCGTCTCCTGGCACAACCTAACGGACAGTCTAAGAAGGCCCTGGGCGTCCTCTCACAGCTAACAACCATGGAGAAGAGGCTCTCTCGCTCTGGTGTTAGCCATTTGGGACCAACATATGTTTGGGTCAGATCAAATGGCTGAATGGAGGGATGGGGAGATGCTTTGCATGTCTTTAAAGACATATGATCATGCATTTTCTAGAATGAGAGGGGGAGGAGAGAAGGGAGGAAGAGGTTTGTGGTATACCCTCGTTCTCCAGGTTGCGCCTCTTCTCGGCCTCCTGGTCGCCCTTTCTTTGGTACTCGGTGGCCCGGTGCTGGATCATCATCTTGTCCTTCTCCAGCAGGGACACGCTGGCCTCCACGCCCTTCCTCAGGTTGGCCTGGGGAGCAGGACCACACCCACCTCGTTACTAACAGGGAGTCACACTCGGCCATCCTTGGAACGACTGGTGTGTGTGTGTGTGGGCGTTGCGAGTTGTCGACACCCGTGTGTGTGTGTGTTGAGGAGACACTCACCTCCTCGTCCAGCTCTTTCAGGATCTTATCGAGCTTCGTGTTCGAGGTCCTGGTGGGAGAGAGCGCAAAATACATTGTAGCATCAGGCATTTTGTTTTGTTTGTGAGAGTTTGGCCCCAGACGGTGTTGATGTCCATACCTGCACTTGGCCTCCATCTCATCCTTCAGCTGCATCTCACTGTTCAGCTGCTCCTCCAGCTGGTAGATCCTCTTCTGCAGGTTCTCCAGCTGGACAGACACACACAGCCATGGCCGGCAAGGCACAACACGTACATGTTAAATCATATCGTATATTCCCGTTGGTCCGTGACAGACAAGAACGTTATCTTATCTCTAAACATAAAAACACACGCTTGTGTGCTTTGAAGTTGATTTCAGATGGCCGTTGGTCCCGCAGCAGGTTTGGGAGCCGGTGGGGAGCGTGTGAAGGGAGCTGCTGCAGGGAGCTGCTGCAGGGAGCTGCGTCAGGACAAACTCACCTGGCTCTTATCTTCCTTGGTGGAGCTGCTGCGTTTCTCACTGGTCTTGGTGCTGGAGCTGCGGGTGAAACCTGAACACACACACACACACACAGAGCTCTATCACAACAGATTTAACACACACACACATCTTCAGACTACACAGGGGGTCACTAAACTAGCCATGGAAGAGTACAACAGTCCACTTAGGAGGACAGAGGGTTCAGGTAGAGGACTGCTGCTGTCTTACTTTGACAAACATACACTGGCTTACTGTCGGCTGTGTCAGGGTGGAAACTGAAACAGTGCCTCTCGTTTCCAGCATGAGCACAGTTCAATCAGCTGACTGACTGCTCGAGTGAGGCGCCTGTACAATGTCGAAAGGTGTAGCTGAACCAAGATGGCCGCTGTGCAGATGAGCTCGGCTGACTATGGAGCCAGACTGGTGTTGGCTGTGCGGCGGACTCACTGGTGGCTGCTGTAATAGGTGAAGCCCACGAAAGGCAGCTGGTTTCCCACGAAGGCCTTTGGTATGGGGAAGGTCTCCTCGTCGCCCCGGTCCTCCTCGATGTCGTCGAAGTTGCTGGTGTCGACGTCGCTGCTCAGCTCGGGCACCACGGGGGCGGCCGCTGCACACGGGAGAGACGGGGGGGGTTGAGGGGGAGAGGAGAGACGGTGGGCCTTGTGCACGGGGACTAACTATCCTGTCATGACAAGCCCTGTTTGTGGAGAGGGAGAGGTTTTTCCCTTGCAGGAAGGGGGGATGGGAACAGTGCCTCGATCATCTAGATTCTCAGGTGTGTAAACAACAGGAGGTGAACACAACCGGCCAATCAGCCGTGTGCTGGGAGCTGGAGCGCGGTGGTGAAGTGCTGACTCCGAGCTGGGGGAGGACCGAAGATCAACTTGCTCAACAGGGGCCACAGCTGACGGACTTAGCCCTCCGTTCCTAATCTGGCCCCGCTCTAGTGGACGTAGTGGAGGCTAACCGTTAACCTGGCTGCACCCCTACCCCCCCCCTACCCCCCCCCCGGGCTGGCTGTGGTCCCTCCACTCCCCCCACACACTGAAACCAGCCCTGTTCCTCACAGTACGTCTGCTGGAGAACAGACATTACAGATGGGAACTTCCACTGATCCCGAGAGGGATTTAGGAACAAAGCAATAAGAAACCAAGTAGAAAGCATTGTCCCTTGGTACATTATAATACATATGTGTTCAGATACGAAACAGTAAAAAAAGAAAGAATAATTTGTCATGTCGGTATCGGCTTGTCAACGCTGACAGTGTGGAGAGATAGAAGACGTCAACGGGAGCGCAGCAAAATGTGAAATGTCGGCGTCCCTCCCTCCAACCCAACTCACTCTCCCTGATGTTCTCCCAGGTCCACTGGTCGTTCTTGAAGAAGGGGTGCCTCTTGATCTCGTCCACTCCGTTGCGCCCCAGTCGCACCTCTCTGAGAAGACACACCACCAAGCGCACACAAGGTCAGTCAACATCACAGGCTGTGGCTTGGGAAGCAATCCCCATCTCTATTCTCTACAGTCAAGGGGAACGGCAGCGTTCTCATGCAAGAACCACATCAGCACAGCTGAGTGGCAGTACTGGGGCTGGATCTTGTCTTTAAGCGTCAGTGTTGCTTTGATGCCGACACTGGAAAGCACCTGATGGCATTTTAAAGAACGAGATCTTCATTGCTGCACCCTATCAGCACGTCAATGACAATCCTGAGTTAAACCCCTTTTGCTGTTTAGTCCAGGAAGGAAAAAAAGTGACGGAGCAATAACTGGGGCCACCTCGGTGCCTCGAGCTCACCTGTCGGTCAGGAAAGCACAGATGAGGTTTTTGGCGTCCTTGGATATGTCGCTGTCCTCGGGGAAGGTCAGCGCGTTCTTGTGATTCATGATCTTGCTGTACGTCCCCACCAGCGAGTCGGCGTAGAAAGGCGTGTCGCCTGCAGGGGACCGACACAGCCCAGGGGTGAGGAGGAGAAGGGCCACAAATGATGCAGCCTCGCACTTCAATAATCACGTGCACACATGCAGCGGCTCCGGTGTGAAACTCACCGACGAGCATCTCGTACAGGAAGACTCCCACGGACCACCAGTCACACTCGCGGCCGTAGTATCCGTCCCCTCCCTGGGATTTGAGTACCTCTGGTGAAATGTAGTCAGGGGTTCCCACGGCCGTGTCGCATCGTACCATACCGTCCTGGAGCGATGGGGGGGGGAGACAGCCTCATGAGCCACAGCATCAAACTCTAATCAACTAACATCATCATTTCAGACCAGAGAGGAAAGCACATCCCTCTGCTTTTGCATAGGCTTAAACCTACTGACAAGTGTGTGTCATTGTGGAGTGATGACTGCAGTAGATACCTTGTTCATTTTCATACAGGTTCCAAAGTCAGCCAGCTTCAGGTGGCCTGCTTTGTCTAGCAACATGTTGTCAGGTTTCACGTCCCTAAAAGACAAAAAAGACACCCCGCCCAGAAAAACAATCAAGCCACCATTGAAACTCATCCCCCCCTGCACACAAGGAGGGAGAGGAAGGAGAGAAGGGAGAGGAGGGGGGGAGGGAGGGAGAGGAGGGGGGGGAGGCCTCACCGGTGGATGAAGCCCATGGCGTGGATCCCATCCAGCGCCAGCACCACCTCGGCGGTGTAGAAGCGGGCCCACTTCTCGGGGACGTCGTAGTTGCTCATCAGGTTGACCAGGTCCCCGCCGGGCATGTACTCCATCACCATGTAGAGGTAGCGGTCGTCCTGGAACGCGTAGAACAGCTGCGGGGCCAGAGAGGAGACGGGTGTCAGAGGCGGCCAGCGGGCCCCGGGACGTGGAGCGTGGACACGGGGGGGCGCCTGGCTCCAGCAGGGAGGGGAGGCGACGCCCCCCATGTGCCTTTCCAGCGTCCCGGGTGTCTAGAGAACGTGCAGCATCAGCAGGTGACCTGGGAGGGATGGGGAGAGGAACCCTACCTGCACGACCCAGGCGCTGTTGGCGAAAGCCATGATGTCCCTCTCCTCCCAGAAGAAAGCCGAGTCGGACCTCTTGATCATCTCAAACTTGCTTAGCAGCTTCATGGCGTACACCTTCCTCGTGGCTTTGTGTCTGACCTGGGGGCGGGGAGTAGAGAGTTCAAAGCTCAGCATGCGAGAGCTGTACCTCGCGGGGGAGAAACAATGCGAGTTTGAACGCAAGCAGCCCGGAAAAGGACGCTCACCAACTGGACTTCTCCAAAGGCTCCCCTTCCGATAACCTTGACCACCTCATAGTCCTCCGCTTTCATACGCAGGTCCCGGATTTTACTGATGGTGTCCTTATCTGGGGGACAGAGAGAGAGAGAGAAAAGACATAGAAGAACAACATGTTAGAGCAGCGCAGGTTTCCAACCGTACAAAAAAAAGGAAAGGAAAAGACCCCCCCAGGCCCAGCTCCCCACTGCAGGAGTCTGATCCCCCCAGATGACTGAGCCTGCAGGGGGACATCCAGGAGTTATGAGAGGAGCAAATAAGGAACAAGATGGAGATCGGAGCGCTATCTAAATCAGGGACACACGAGAGTGTACATTCCTGGGTCATCTCATCAGCTGCAGTACTCCCGTTCCCCCTTTAAAACGGAACACCTGGCCACGGCGTGCTCGTTAACTTGGCTTTTACCAAATAAGGTGTCGGGGGCGATGACGGCAGCATTGCAGTGGCTGATTCTTCCAAGCCTGCTGATGAGGAAAGCCCTGCCTGGCAGACGGGCCTCCTCGGCGGGGAGACGCTGCTCTCGGAGGGGAACGTGTTCCTGACTGATGTCATGAAACAGCACTGGCCCCTCTGGGGGGAGGTAGAGCTCAGACAAATTTGGTCATAGTTGACAAAGGGGGGGGCGTTTTGTATTCACCCGGGTCACGACTGGCACGGGAACGCACGGAGAAAAAAAGCTGGCGGGAGCATCCGAGTTCAATTGATCTAAAAATACAGGCGAGGGCTTATTTCAATAAGAACATCCAAGTGTGAGTCATCTCCAGCAGGGTCTGGGGGGGGGGAACACAACCCACACGAAAATGGTTGTGAGGAAAGGCCAGATCAGGGACATCTCTTGGAAAACCTTCCAATCCGATTTCCCTCCACTGGGCTCAGGGGGACAGGGGGAGGCGAGCGAGACGGCGGTGAGGCTCGTTGGTGGTGAGGCTCGTTGGTGAGGCTCGGTGGTGAGGCTCGTTGGTGAGGCTCGTCGCTGATGTTCACAGAGCTGTGAGCTGAAGCGGCTCTGGACGGTGCAGGAAGGAACCCTCAGACTGCATGGACTAGTTCAGAGAGAACACTGGGAAGTGCAAAAGGGCTTGGGGCAGTGCATGCCACTGGCAGTCCTTCTCACAAGACAGCCAGTGCCATTAACATCCATCGATGCGTTTTCAACCCTTGGCTGTCGAACACAAAAGGTACTGTAGCAACACTAATTGAACAGATAGCTCACGACAGTTTCTGCCCCAAGGCTTCACACACACACACACACACACAAACGTGTCTTGCCAGTCTCAGGAGAGCCCAGCATTTCAAGGGACTGTTGGCGGAAAGAAGTCATCGAAAAAGTTTCAGTCATCCGATTAACTCAGATGATGTTGCAGGCATTGAAAACGTAGTTAATAACTATCAACATTTTAAATGTACTTGCAGGTTAACTTGCAAGTTACCACCCCCCCCCCTCGTTTAGGCCATTTCATCCACTATAATACGTGTACGTCAGGTCTTTCTAATATAGACAATTACATGAATGTCAAACAGCAACATTGACTTTTGTGTTTACATGAAGATATCGTTCTTTTAAAACAGAGTTTACTCTTTAAGTAATCATCTGAAGATATATTGTGTATATGATCAACGTTGTGTTAAAACCAGTATAGTAGGGGTGGGAGGGGGTTTTAAGAGTATCTCCATTAAACTCAAATGTGTCATAACCTTCACACAACAGGCACACAAACAGCAAACACAGACGCCCTTGTTCTTGGAGGTACTGTATTTCGAGCATTTCCCAGAATGCTCCACCACCACCACCATCGCCGCCAGCGCCAGCCGTGGTGATCCAGCAGTACGAGGGCAGAGACACGGTGTGGGGAGGCCCTCCACCATCATGTGGGTCACCAGCGAATCATGAAAGAGCCTTTGTTGGGGGGGGGAGGGAGTCTGAGCGCCAGACACAATTGTGCCTGCGCCTGGATGGAGGCACTGACCCAAAAACAGCCTCGTCCCTAAGAGCCTCCGGTAGCTTCCACGGACGCCCGCCCCGGTCTGGGAGCCGTGGACGTGACACTCGGGGAGGAGGGACCTGGCGTGGGCTACTTACATCTATTCAAGAAGTTGTCGATGCTTTTGTTCTTCCTCAGGGCTGGGAAGTCGAGGTCGTACACCAACGCGTCCAAGCCATCCTACAAGAGAGAGAGAGAGAGAGGGAGGGAGAGAGAGGGGGGGAGAGAGAGGGGGGGAGAGAGGGGGGGGAGAGAGGGGGGGGAGAGAGGGGGGGGAGAGAGGGGGGGGGGAGAGAGGGAGAGAGAGAGGGAGAGAGAGGAGAGAAGAGAGTTAATAGGCGATGTAACCGTCACTGCAGTAGTTTTGTTTCCAGCTTTACTGCACAGCCTTCCTCTTCCATGTAGACATCTAAGGCATACACCCTGCCTCCTGACTTCTGTGAGAGCTTTTTCCGTCCGGGCCATGTGCAGCAAGCCACACCCTTCAAACAGCACCCCATACTTATAATCCTTTATATGATACTACCCACGACTCTACTTTTCACTTCAATCCCAAAACACAATTTCAAATCAGAACACGCAAAACGGGTAAACGGTACGGATGAATGCTTGACGAGGGACGGACCCTTTAAAGGTCACTTTGCGTCACTTCTTTCTGCAACAGCCACCAGCAGAAATGTGTTTGGTGGACGTGCTGCTTGAGCCGCGAGTACTTTGTCATCCGGACAAGCACACATCCCCAAATCATCACAAAGTCAACAATAACCCGCTCATGGCAGTGACTTAGGAAACGGAGGCTTGCAATTGCCCAGTGATGACTGATGTAGCCACAGTGTGTGGAAGGTTATTAACCTAAACTGCCAGAGCGCCGGTCCTGCAAACGGGGGTTTCCACCAGGGAAGTTGTTCCCTTGCTCCAACGTCACTCACTCATTCACGTCCGGTCACAAGCGTGAGCTGACAGTAGCAGGTGCAGGTAGCCTTGCTGTGGTGGAGTAACAGTAAGGACGTATGCCCAGACCCTACGTGACATAGGGACCGCCTGCCTCGCACCTCTGGACTGTGTGCTGGTGCAGGAGGGGAGCCGGTGTTCTGGGGCCTGGACACATCCGTGTCGTCTACAACCCCAAAGGAGAACTGGCACGGCGAGACTTCCTCAACGCCACTGTGCCCTCGGTCAAAAAAGGCTTTCAAATCCCGTGTGTTCTCTAAACTCTCAACCTGTGCACGCACGTGATTTGGACTGATTACTCTTCGCATGGTACATCAGCTAGCTACCTAGCTTCTCCACATATTCCCGCGCACGCCCCAAAAAAGCTGCCTCTGTTTATAGGAAACGTGCATCATGCGTTTGGCGGCTCATTTCTCCGATTAAACGGGTCAAACAGAAACAACGGGTGCCTATGTATTTGAAATACAGTGCGGATGTGAGGAATTTAACTGTCCGCAGACCATGAGCTTCAACACAACCGCTGGACTGTGCTGCATGAATCGGCGGGGTCCATTACTGGTGTTGTCATATGTTCTAACACGGGCATATTAATCCCCATTCTTCCACCAGTTGTGAGCATAAGGGCCCGTTAGCCTTAGGCCATGCCAGGGCAGAAGTGCCACCAGCAGGATTTAATCTAATCTTCCTTAATCCAGGATAGCTCACAAAAAAGAGGGCACATGAACACAAAGAGTTGCTGCAGCGCTGCAGAAACGGGCTCCTTCCTCGCGGCTAGGAGAGAACCGACAGTGAGACACAGTGCTAGGAGTCTGGCAGCGTACGTGTACCATCCTGCAGAATAATAACATGACCTCGGTGATCAGACTTTACTGAATCTATGACTTTGGCTTTGTGACCCCAATCCATCCTCATTCTATGATTCAAAGCACAGTAGACGTTCAGCTGTTAAGAAAAGGAGGGGACGTGTGTCTGCGTTTAACCACTGACGGATACAGACACGTAACAGGCCTTCATCTCACAGGCACAAGTGATGATGACGAATGGTGAATCAGCCGCTCTGACGAGCAGAGGAATCCTCTTAAGTGACTGCGCTGCTCCTCTCCGAGTGCAGAGGGGTCAGGACCACAGTCTTACCCCCTCGACGAGACGTCGAGTGACTGAACGCCTCGGGAGAGGGAGGGAGAACAGGAGGGAGGTGAAAGCTGGGTGGGCAGAAGGAGGGAGAGAGCAAAGCCCTGAGTGAGACTGGGAGGGAGAGGTAGGCTTGTCATAGACAGGAGGGGAAAGACGGGAGAGGCTAGCTTCAACAGAAAGAAATGGAAGGGAACGGGGAGAAGCTAAAGAAAGAGGGAGGAGTCAAAATAGAAAGAAAGTGAGGCCTTGTTGACCATACAGTTGTAACTAGGCTTAGCTATGGAAAGAAGAAAAAAAAAGAAGAAGAAGAAGAAGCAGACTTGAGTCCTCCAGGACGCTAATCACACAGCTCTGTGCTCAGCAATGCACGTTTGCATAACTTCCTGCCACAGAGAACTCTGGACAGCCACAGTAACATTCCTCAACAGGACTGTACACGTCAGAGAGCTATTTTAAGTATGTGGCCAAACAAGTTCTCCACACACACAAAAAAAGGTCTAAAACAAATGCTATTACAGTGGCTCCTATTCCAGGGTTTTCAGGGCACAATATATGGGCCTAAGAAGTGAACTATGGAAAGCCTGCTAAAAAACAAACAAACATACACGGGACAATAGCAGCGCTTTAATGTCGGTGAGCTTTCCCATCACAATGCCAGGAATTCTGCCTGTTCAGAGTGGCTCTCAGGAGTCTGCCTGAAGCACAGCCCATCACTGATAAGGCCCTCTCGCTGCTAGGAACCACTCTGTGAGAAGATAAGAAGAATGACAGGCCTGGAACAGCGTGTCTGATAGGCCACCCGTGAGTGGAAGATGCCAGGCACATGTCAGTCACAACAGTCACCAAGGAGACAAACGCCAGTAGGCGAGACCGACAGAAACTCAGGTACCAACAGGGCCCAGTCAAAGACCGGCATTGTGCTTCTTTTTTTTCTTTTTTTTGATGGAAGCGATTACTCACAGGGCAACATGCTGGAAGCTGCTTTATGAGTTAAACGTCCCAATTCGAGGGACTTCAGAAACATGAGTCTTCAGTTCACATAATTTTGGTTTATGGGCAGGGAGAGCACACACCCAGCTACCTCAGAGCGGCCTGCCTGCTCTCGGCTCTCCAGACACACAGAACAGCTTTGGGACACACAGGGGACTCCAGGCGAGTCAAAGACAAGAGGTTATTTGATTAGCATGGAATTTTATTAAGCTGTGGGTGGAGTGGCAGGGTGGTGGCGGCGGCGGTGGTGGAGAGGGGCTCCAGCAAAAGGCCTCCATTCATTGATCACAGGAGATTGCAGAGAAGGAGGGGGGGGCGGGGGGTAGACGAACAACACCCTTGTGTGTGACTGCCTGCAGAAACAGTCCTCACAGCTTTTTACCATTAAAATGCAGAGAGTGTTGCTTTTTAGGTGAGTTAAAGCCGGCATGGAGATAAAACAACTGCCCTCGCGAGAGGCAGTTTGAGTTGCTTTAATGGCCTGTAGTGTCATTAGAAAGAGATGCAGTAAGGTGGCTATGTGGGTGAGTTTAAGGGGAGAGCACCTCCCCAAGTTAGACCCAACTGGAGAACTGGTATGTCTCGAGCTGGAGCTAGAAGTCGGCCTCACCACTATGTTCAACCATAACCACACAACCTGGGCATCCCCTTGTCCATTCTGCTCAGAATCGGTGCGACAAATCAACCCCGAGAGACACGTTTCCTTATCCGTGCGTGTTTAGGCTGGCTATTTCATACCTGCAAAAATAAGGCATTTTCCCCAAACAATAGCAGGAAATTCAGGGAAACACATTTCCATCAGACAGCCGTACAATGGTGCTCTAGGTGGATTCATAATGCATCTACAGGGTCAGGAAGCAGAAACCAGGATCCAGATACGATATCCTCCCATCCACTTGATCACCAATGTGAAAGATCATGTTTTAAGACTACATATGTATATATACACTGATGGCAATGGGGTGAAGCTGCTGACTTATACAGGCCCATTATGATGCGTTTTATTGTTGTTCTTTTGCTGCTGGTGATTTATTAACCCCAACTAGTTACATGTAACAAGCTGTTTAGGAAATATTTGACTGTTTTACACAGATCAAAGTTTTGCATAATTCCTCGTGCCCTATCGTAGTAAACAATGAATCGACGAAAATGTGGCTGGATAAGAGAGGATGACGTGAGGAACCAAAGACAGGCAGTATGCTACAGCACAGACGCCCCCGGCCCCTCAGAGCTATCACTGCCTCTGCACTCATTTAGGACAACACTGTGATAACAAGTTTGGTCAGCGTGTTGGTTTCCCTCTGAGGGATCCTGTGTGGCAGGCCCTGCAGTCATAGCCAATCACAAGGAGTAACAAAGACAGGGCCGGTAAGACAGGAGCAGGTGAACTGTTGCAGCTGGGACAGCAGGCCCACAGATCTGACACAGCCCTGATAGGCCTGTCATTACAATACATGTTAATAGTGGCTGACAGCTACACAAGCCCTGATCCAGTTTGTCAGCTGCAGTTCACATCCTCTCCCTTCCAACCTGGCTTGGAAACACAATGGTGACAGGTTTTGGATACTACAGGTATTTCACATACCACTTCCTGTTCTGCTTCTTCAGATATACTATTTTAGCAATCATGAACATATATGCCCTTGGCTAAAGCATCTATCCTCAAAGGAAATGAACTGATTCATTCACAAGCCTTGTCACATTATTTAGACAGCAAAAAATAGTCAGTCAACACAAAGCAAGCTGGCTTTAAAAACCAGCAACACATTCAAGTGTCTAGAACAGAACTGCCACTTCAAGATATTTGAATCAAATGTATAGCAGATCGAATGTCAATGCATTTCTGGGAGTCTTGAACTTGATTTGGAAAGCTGGAGATCTTGATAAAGCCACACAGATGAATTGTTGGTTATTTGACCATCTGGCAAGGGAACTTCCAACAGATCTGGCAACGTAGATTAATAAGCAGTATCTAGGTTGGCTAAAGAGATAGTTAATAACTAGTTGACTAGGTTACACGTACAACCTATGCTTTTATCAAACGAAATAACGTCCTCGCGCCCACACTAGCGTCGCGAGGCAATTAGCCTGCCTGCTAGCTAGCCAGACGATTCTTGACGAATGTGACTGACTGAGCAATGTGGTAGCTAGCTGTCTGAGTTGTCCAAGTAACATTTGCTAGCTACAAACACTAGCTAAAGTACTTACCAAAAGGCAATCCGTGTTTATTTCGGATTTCGGATCCTTCAGCATGGCATCGATTTTTTCAAACCGAGCCTCCAAACTCTCGCCAGCTGACATTTTCGCAGTCAAGTCGATATCCACGATGGTGAGAAAATCAAGAAAATAGTTGGCAATCCAGAAGGCTAGCTAGCTAGCTTAGCTAGCAACCTGAAGCTACGCTAGCTAGCCAAATGTTCCTTTCTTCCCGTGAACTCGGTGTGTAAGCCGCACTTCAAAGAAGTGCTGTACTATCTCTTCTCAAAATTTCGCAAACAACGAAGAGTTTAAAGTGGCGCTGGAAACACAGAAGCCACATTTTCTGAGAAAAGATGTTTCCCCAGCTTGAGTTTGGACGCGATAACTTTAGCAGCTCGAGCCACCTAGCCAGCCAAGTTAAATGCAGCACAACAGATTAGCTAACTTTACGTTAGTCAGTCTCCACAGGATGCCACAGAAGATGGGTTAAAAATGTTGATACATCCGAACAATAACAACAGCTTAAATATGCCTTGCAAAGTTGGATATGTGCAAGGTTACTCCAGGCCCATATCTATATCAGTGCCAGGCCCTTGAAAGAAAAAAGACAAACGAGTCTGACAGCTGCAAAGTAGAAGTGCTGAAAAAAAACTTCTCCTTCCAAATTTCGATCAGTTTAAAACACGGTCTTGTTAAAATACTGTATTGCAGTCCTTTCGCTGTGAGCCTCGCATTGTCATTGACCATCGGTTGTAACTAGTGTAAACAAAAACCTTGCAGGCGCTACATTGGCCAACAGCTTTTTGAACGATGCTATTTTTTCGAAAAACAGACGATGCCCGATTTTCTCCCACAGCCCGACCAACATGTCCGCCTTCCTGTTCAAACACCCCGGAGAAGCAACTTCGAAACGTCAAGTACTGCGCATGACCTCAATCCAGGCGCGTTCAATGAGTTTGAGGGTTGAGCGAAACGATGATGGCAAGGCAATATGTTACAGTTCATTAGTGTTTTGGTTCGACACGCACGGTTTGAAAGGCATTCAACTCATTATAATACAGTATCGTATAAACGCAATCAAAAAACGTAAATATAGCGAATAAAAAAACTGTTTATCAATTGAGTTAACTAGCCTATACCAGCAGAGGGCCTACAAAGGCGCACGGCTACATTTAGGCTATAGGGTTGTACAATTTTGTAAATTAAAGTGTTTTGAAGAAGAAAATATGTTCAAGGAGACTTGAGTGGGATAAGAATATGTGTATAACGTCCAAGCTTTACATGAAAGTGTAGTTGAAAATCCGTCTTCAGACACTTAGAACAGCATATGGCGAGAGCAGGGTTGGCTGGCATTGACGTGGGTAGTGCTGTGTCATCAAAGGGCACTTTAGGCCTATCATAGGGGACGCTAGGACATCAGTAGAAAATGAACGGGCATGTATGACAGTCGGAAGGCTGGGTCACATAATGCACCTGAGACTGCGAGGGATCTCTGTTATAGCGTTTGAACGTTGAGGTTTATTCATTAATAATAAATAGGCTTGGCTATGCAACACTTTGATAGTGGCCTACAACTTTTTAAAATTGTTTATAAATCCTTAGAGACAAATAACATTTTGAATAGCCTACATTCATAGGCTATTGTGGATATAGCCTATAGAGATAGACTATGCTTAGTAGATTATAACCTACAGTAGCCTAAACTGAACATTTGCCTTTTGTTGTGAATAATAAAATAGCCCTAGTTAGTATAATGTTTTGAGCGATAGGCCATAACGGGCCTGTTTAAAAAAGCACCCAATGAACTCAGCATAACGATGCAGTGACAGTGATCTTCAGATGTTATGCTACTTTTGCCGACAGAGGGAGATGTTGCCATGGTTTGCAGCGAAAACTTCACACGGGTCCGATTCGTGAGAATTGATTTGAATTACTGGCGAAGTAAGTTATCCTGTCTTAATTTAACTCATGTAGGCCTAAATACATTTTTTTTTAACCCGAGCGCGTGTGAGAGAGATAGAGGAGGAGAGATAATATGGCAGAGGGCCAGGAGGAGTGTTAGGCTATTCCACGGCGCAGGATGCATTTTGTATTATTCTCTCAAGATTTGCTCTTGTGTTCTCTTTGTGTTCATAGGCTACAGAACTACACTTTCCATTTACCCATTGCAGACAAAAGGTAAGCATAGTACATACAGTAGTTCCTTGACGTCATTTGGAGGCTCCCCCTCTGTAGTTCGACACTAGAGGCGCTTAGCAGCGCACAAATATCCGCATAGGCCTACTGTGGAGTGGAAAGAAGTAGACGAACGAATCATTCATTCCGTGATGGAAAGTAATGCGCTACCAGTTCCAGTTTGAATACAGGTAAGATACATATTTTAAAAATAAAAGCAAAAATTACTTTGCTTTTACAATTATTTATAGGCTACGGTAGAAGGATAGTCGTGCGCTGGCACCGATATTTAAGTCTGCCTATTGATTTAGCCAATGTTTCTGAACTCATCTCACCGTCAGAGCGTTCAAAATTTCTGAAGCGGCTCTGTTGCAGGTGATTATCTCTGCGAAAAAAGAGCCCGTTCGTGTCAGTGTATGCGCTTTCAAAGAAATAGAGGGGTTTCTAAATGATGTTCTATTTTGAGATCATGTTGATTGTTGTTTAAGCATGTTTAGATTCGTTAAAATTCGCTTTAGTAATGCGCTTTAGTAAAATGTATAAAACACATCATCGCTAGTATAATCTGCGATGGGGGGACAGTCTATTTTGATGTTGGGTCCACATCCATGACGCACTTAAAATATCCCTGTCTTTCTATTTACCGTAACGAAGTCAATGAGGCAGTAGCCAACATCATTTGTATCATTTTCAGCCGTCTCATTGTAGCATTTCACCTGTGTGATTTAATTCTGAATCTAACTTTCGTTGTTTATATGGGTAGGCTATTTCAAAAACACGATGTCACAACTGGGTAGTTAGGCAGTTTATATTATGCATTATTAATTAAGAATTGTTCAAACGAATTGTTTAAATACAATGCAATAGATGGGCTCATGTTCCAAGAGCTGTGAGAGCTGTCCTTGTAATTAGAACCTTTTATAAATCTGTCCTGACCTGATGATAGTCTGTGGTCCCTCATGTTTTGTGTCCCAGAAGGTTACATTCCTTGTGTCTCCACAGGACCCCCATAGGCTACTACATCCAACCCTTGCTGGGAAAGTTAGAAGTTCACAGCCACTGCAGGGACCCGGATAAATGTCAGTTCTGATTAAGGTATTAATTGTGAAACATAATGGGCCTGTCAGTGCTGTCCCCAAATAGTTTTAGTTTTATGGGGTATAATTGCTATGTGTCTTCACAAAATGAAATACTGTAAATGTATTAGGATTTTAACCGTGGTCCTGAAATAAGTATTTTGTCATTGTTGTTTCACTAATTTCTTATCATTAACATCTGTCTTTACTATGAATATGACCTCTTTCTCAAATTGAGCAGACACAAAGGTTCCTGTAATACAGGGTTTTCCGAAATGTGCTTATCATTTTCTCCACTTGGACACAGTATTGGAAATGGTACTGGGTCGTGTGGCCTGTCTCATCTGAGCACGTGCAAGGCTGTCAGTGAGGACAAGGACTTGTGGGGTCAGGGGGCTCTGTGCACTGGCCATCTGGCCCTCGGGGGTCTGGCTTCCTCACTGGCCAGCCTTTGTTCCTTGGGAACAATTGGAAGTTAATCTGGGGAGGAGATAAGTAAAGTCCCGGTGACACTGATTCAGTCTTTGGACAGGTTTGTGTAGCCTTGAATGAGACATATCCAACTTGTCTGTGATTTAAGTCCTATAGCCTATTTATTTTTCCAACCCCTAACCCATCTAGGTAGGCTGCATTTGGAATAATCAACTGCAGGTTGTTCAATCTGTGTGAATCTAGTCTCTCAGCTGTCCATACTGTCCATTTTGGGTCTGTCATTCCGGAAAGTCAATTCTCAGTACTCGTCGTTTGCAATGTTTTGCGTAATCATCCAACTTCAGTTATACAAGTCGCAGGTCATGACTCGGCAAACTTATCATGGTTTTTCTCAGAAACACCTGTAGAATGACCAAATGTTTATATACTGTGCATTCACTAAGTTTGATGGCTACTTCAGTCATAAACCAGAACAAAAAATTCTCAATAATGTATGTGTGATAAAAAAAAGAAAGAAATCCACACTTTAAATGGGCCAAATGTAATTTTTGAATCTTCGATTTTGATACCGGAAATCAATAGCTTTGAGAAGGCAGGCCTTCTTTCTCTCACTGTCTACAGTGCTGCTTCGTTGTTTTCCTGCAGTTGTTCCTCATTGCCAGAGAGCTACTGTCAGGAACAAAGATAGCCTCAAAGCTGCCTGACATTTCTTGCATTGAAAGGCACTCCTAGATGTGAAATAGAGCACTATTCCGAATCCATGCTTATTTTAGTCAGTTGTTACCAGGGTAACAGTTTGTATGATGAGTTTGACTTAACGTCCTACTGTTATAGTTGAAGATTATGTCTGTACTGAACAACTGGGGGGGAAAAGCTACAGGGTGTTTGCTCTAAAAAACCTGGCTTGAATTTGTTCACAGTTTCTCATCAATCACGTTCTGTTATGACAAACGTGATGTGTATGTGTGTGAGGGTCTGCTTAATGATGCAGTCCATGTCATAACAAGAGAGCATCCAAAACCATTGATTGCCAATAATATCGAGAAGAGGAAGCTCTGTTTCCGTCTGTGTTTTCTTTGGTCAGCAGGGACATGATCAGCCAGGACAGGATCGCAGCAGAAGAACAATTCATCTTAATAAAGCCTCGTCATTTTCCAAAATCAATGTAGATGATAAAAACACCCGAAATCCAATCTACACAACCATGTTCAATCTTTTTATAGAGAGTGAGCTGGCTTTCCCAGGAAACAGAGAGAGAGACAACATCCTAGCTCGTTGGTGAAATCACTGCCACTGTCCTAACACCTATTGGACTATGATTGGACAGGGCTCTGAGAACAGGTGGCCCTTAAAATAGCCATCATTCATCAAACCATTCTGACAGGATCCTCGTCGCAAGCGGTCATTCTAATCACAGGTCTCATGTTGGTAGACTGAATTTGGGAGAAACTGTATTTAGGCTGGACTGGGGAAAACATGTAGTTGATCAGGCCTGATCAGCAGCTGAAATGTAATGTAATCAGTCGGTGCAGAGCTTTGGTAAAGCTTTGGCATCTGTGGCTGTTTGGAGTAATGTGACTAATGTGGCCAAAGTGGTTGTGACCTCTTAAATAATGGATTGACATGGAGATTTCCTGGAAAATCCTTCGATTTTATTTAAGGAACTATAGCTTTGCGCTTCACCACAGCACACTATAAAGCGAACGAGAATCGAGCGCTTTCAAAACTGTTAGGAATTGGAACCGAGGTTTGTTATCAAAAAGAAAACTGTGCAGTTGACATTGGGTCCGGGTATCTGACACTAACGTCAGTGCCGGGAAGCCCCTCCTCTCCACTGTTCTGCAGACCTTGTCGTCTTCTGCATGGACGCCTGTAAACTTTTAACCTGCCCTTTTTATTGGGGGTCAAGAATGCCAGGATCCCATCTGCATTATCAGCCCTGTGTAAAACTAGAGAAAGAAAACATTGATAGTCTTTGTAATAGCCAGATGTGCCATATAGCAGGATGAGAACACAGTCAGACTGTGCTGCATGTTTTTTTGTTCGTTTTTTACACTCAAGAGCCTCTGCCTGTATTTCATTTTGTGAAGTGTGGCATGTATACAGTATGTTTGCATATATATATATAAATGTAGCATATCTGCAGATGCGTATTTCATTACTGGAATTTGTTTGACTCATTGACTTAATAGCATGACATTCTATTCAAGAATCTATTATCAAATGATACTTTGTTGACAGGCCATCATATATTTTAGTGTTGTGTTTTGGCGGCAAATAATATCTGCTCTATGCTATATCTATCAAGAAACAGCTTGATTTAAATCAAGAAGTTGGAAGAAAAAAAACCTTAACATTCCTTAGAAATAGTGAAAGGATGTTCCTTCACTTGCATATTGAGACTCCTTCTGCCTTGTCTGTGTCCAAGCCCCACCTAAAAATGCAGCATGAAAGCAGAAGGAGACAACAGATAAGGTTTGGAAAGAAGGATGTGAAGGAGGAGGAGAGGGGGTGTGAGGGAGAGGAGGAACATGTGGGAGGCAGTGAGAGAGAAACAAGGCAGCTGGGAAGGCAGTGTGATTTAAGATATGTCTCTGTGCGTACGTGTTTTTGCATGTGTGTGCGTGTGTCTGTGTGTGTGTATGGGGACATGAGAAAACTGTATGTACTGTATGAGGTTGTATGACACAGTTGCACAATTGGATCATTAAAGCCAATCTCACAAAGGCCGGTGCCCCTCCCCCGGGTTAAATGTAGATGTCAAAGGTCTTTGACCTCCTCCATTTATGTGAATTGATCTCTCCACTGGGGGTGGGGCCTTAAGTCCCCCTTCCTCTCATCAGCTGCTACATCTTATTTTCACCAGAAGGAAAAGTAACATGGAATTCTTCACACGTGACGTGTTCGTTTATGGCCAATTCTTCATCTGGAAATGAAACATATGTCCCTCGCGCCAAACCTATTCTGAGTGTCAACTAAACATTCGATAATGAATCTCAAACATGTTCCTCCGGAAGAAATGCCTCTGCTTAGATAGAATCGCACGACGCCATTTTTTGTATTCGAAAGAATCAAACGGGATAGGTCTGCCTTAAATCTCGTCCGTGAAATGTGTGCTCTGGAGTGTGAATCGACTTCACACCCAGGTGTTTACGAACTACTGGGGAAAGAGTAGAAGAAGAAGAGAGGCTCCGTAGACCAAACCTTGGCAGTTCCAGCTCCTCTCTCTGCCAGCGGACACGCTGTTCTGATGCAGGACAGGAACCTCCAGAGAGAGAGAGCTAGAACTTGCAGTTCCTTTCAAAGGCTCTTCAAACCAAAAAGCTGAAACGTCTTGGCCCGGGTCGGAGGGGAAGCCTGGGGAGAAGAGCGGTGAGGCGTTGATTGATGTCACTTCCTGTTGTCCCGCTGGTTATCTCAAACCCCTACGAGGAAGACAGGCCTTTATCTGTCATCGTTGGAATTCCACGCACCCTCCCTCCCTCCTTCCACCTCTCCAGCCTCTGGCCTCCCCCTCTCCCGAACCCCCCTCCCCCCCCCGACCCCGGCAGCCTTCCAGAGGGGTGGGGGGGGGTTCCTCCCCTGGATCAGATGGGATCAAAGCTGGAAGACTCTTCTGGCAGAAGCAAATGGAGCTTATCTCCTTGTGTCCCCAAGTCATTCGTCAGGGAGTACGTCCAAAACGAAAGGAGAGGAGGCTGACAGTTTTCCAGCCGTGTACGTGTCCTGGCATAACCTTTACCGTGCGGACTGCCTTATAACAGAGCCATACGCTAAGTCTACAACAACAAAGCTGCCTTGAAAAAACACCATGGTTTAGAAAGCATCATTTACTGTATATAAACCCATTATTGTAGTATATCATTGTTGTAATCTGTCTGGTAAGAATACACCCTTCCTTGGCACTAGCTTGAAAACTGTTAGGGTTGTGCACTTCTGGGCCTTGACTATCTGCTGCACTTACTGTAGGCACTATTTGTGCGTCACTTCGATAAAGATGTCTGCGAAAAAAATGAGCACAAAATGATATCCCATTGTGGAACCTCATGAAGATATTTGGTGATATTGATATGATCCTTGTACAGTATAGTAAGACGAGGCTTGATTGGTTGTTTAAAACATCAGGTGACAGCAGATGGAGACGGATGGTCTTCCTGTGCAGCTGGAATGACCTCACGGAGATGCTCAGTATCTCTTTCTCTCGTTTACTATTTCTATATCCTAACAACCAATCAGAAAGATAGGAATATTCTACAAACAGATCATGTCCACTGCCAAGCACAGGTTTGTTAATCATAGCTCAAGATATTCAAAAGTTTCTTGAGTAGCAGTTTAATTACTGTAGCATCAGGGAGACCCCTTACTACACAAATGTCTCTGATGTGACTATCATATCACCATCTTAGTGACGTGAATGTGTCTGTTTGAGCACTCGTTTAAAGAGCTACTCATGGTAGGTAAGTAGTAGTAGTAAAAGAAGTGTAGCCACAGGTAGTGTTTTGGAACACAGTGTTCTGTCAGTCTCTACATTACTCATACTGTTCACAGATGCCTAAGGAACAAAACCTGCAGCCAGAAAATATTGCTTCCAGTACACTTGTTTTATAAGAGCACAGCATGTGCTCAGAGGGGCTGTTTAAGAGATATTTTAATGGAACACAGGCGTTTATGGGTCTCTGGGTCCCCCCTATTCTCTTCATTTTGATCCTCTGCTCATTGATATTCTAATTATTCATGTTGAAAAAATGATAGTCACTTCTGTTTCAGGTTGCTTCAGATGACTTTTAAAGCTCCAGTTCCTGCAGCTTTTTGTCTGTGTGATTTGACAGCCAGGAGGTGGTTGTGACTATGGTCTCAGCTGAACTGTGTGTTTACAGAAGGGTCAACATGTTACAGTTGTTTTTCATTAGCTTCAGCCCATCTTTCTATTTAAAAGCACCACTTACTAAAACGAAAATATTCCCAACAACACAAACTCTCTCACTTCTCTTTCTATAATCTTCTCTTTTTCTCTTTTTTTGCTTGCACGTTGACTCAGCTGCCCCCCCTCTCTCTCTCTCTCACTCTCTCTCTCGCACTCTCATCTCTATCGCTCTCTCTCTCTCTATCCCTCTCTCTCTATCCCCGCCCCTCTCTCCTCTCGCTCTCTCTCTCATCCCCCTCTCTCTCTATCCCCACCCTCCCCCTCTCTCTCTCTCTCTCCTCTCTCTCTCTCTCATCTCTCTCTCTCTCTCGATCTCTCTCTCTCTCTCTCTCTCTCTCTCTCTCTCTCTCTCTCTCCCTCTCTCTCTCTCTCTGTCCCAATGTGTACTGCAAAACTGCAGCCCAAGGTCACAGTGGTGTCAGTCTGCCAGGGCCTGTGGGGGAGATGGCCTTTGGCAGAAGGCTCAGGCTGTCACAGTCTGTCCAAGGCCAGGGTGACCAGGACCCGGCCCGGCCCGGCCTGTGGAGCTTCAGAACACAGTTCCTCATTGGGAGGAATGGCAGCTTCTCCCCTCCCTCTCGGGTCCTGAATAACTGAAATGCTCCTGGTTCGAAGCGACCAGTGGATGTGGATGAATGGGCAGGTCAGGTTTGTGAGAGCTATCTCCTTGTTGTGGGAAGGAGGAGAGCGGGGGGGGCAGCGCTGGGGAGTGAGTGGAAAGAGCTGTGTGTGAGAAAGCCTCTTCTTTTGATAAAGCCCTTCACACACACACACACACATACACACACAAACACAGATATTTCATTAGTTTGGTCTAAACATGTTCCTAGTTGCAGCAGGCTTCTAGACTCCCCGCTCTCTACATTTGATAAGAAAAAGAGCAAATATTGACCAGGGAGGAGCACAGGTTGATCCTCTCCCAGAAAGCATATTGTTTGTTAAGTTTAGAAGACAGTCAGTGTAGTAGGCTTTTGTTGTTTTCCTTAAAAGTAGGCTATATACCATAGCATTGATGGTGGCTTCAGTTCATTCAAGTTTCATGAAACTTGGATGCTATTCAACATTTGGAGTTTGAAAATCCTGTTTGGCATACTGTAGCAAAGAATCACCTGACTTGCATATCCTGCCACAACTGGCTCTCGTTGAACAACATTGGAGAATGTTTAACAAAAATCCCAAAAGGGAAGTGGATATCTCAACCTGTGGATTGTTCTATTAGTGTGGTGCAGGTCAAAGTGACCTCAGTGGCGTCATCGCCTCGGTAACTAATTAACAGACGTCTTTATCCGCTCCTCCACGTGCATGACTGAGCCCAGCACACTGGCCCCGTTCAGCTGGCACATCTGCCGGGAAAGATCTCTACCGTCTCTCGGGGGATCAATGCAGATGAAGAGGCAGCGGGGCCTGAATGGGTTTACTGTCACTCGTCTCATCAGCGAGGTTTGTGTCGGCATCAAGCCCCTGACAAAGGAGGTCCCGGCGGCCATTGTTCTCGTTTCAAGGCAAGAAGAAGTCCTGCTGGTGTGGCTCTCGCCAGGCTGAGGTGGACTGATGGGATTTTAGCGAGCGTCACCGGGGGCAACCTGGCTCTTATTAATTGGGGGTGGGTGGGGAGCGCTGATGCGGTAGAGGGGGCCTGGGGTCAGGAAGAGGGGCATGATGGACACAGCTGATCGCCCTGTAAAGAAGTCCTTCCTCAAAACATTAAGGGCCCTTCTTTGTCACATGTGTCACTCGGCTGAATTCAAGGTGGCTGAGATCTTGTCTTGGTGGAGGGGAAGGAGGGTGGAGGGGAAGGGTGGAGGGGTGGAGGGGTGGAGGGGTGGAGGGGTCCTATTGTGAGGAGTGGTTTGCCCCCCTCTTGTTTTGGCACAGAAGGATCTCTTTTCTGATGCCTTGCTGCTTGTTTTGTGAAGTGATACTCACTGTATCAAGTTAAATGTCGTGCCTATTTCACTATTCCTCGAGGAAGGTCACGTGGTCAGCTATTAGATCATATGTATGGGGTTTTATTTATGCATTTGTGGCCATCCTTTTATTTAGAAATGAAACGTCAAAGGCAATTACATGACTTGATGACAGATGTGGAAAGGAATTAACTTGAGTCTTTGTCCATTGGACTCTTTGTTTGATTGAAAGCTTGACTTGTGTCTGGACACCTGTGTGCGCTGTCCCTGACCGAGCAGACCTGGAGACGGTGTGTTGTACCTATCATGTCACCGCCACCCCTGTGTGACCGTCATGTGATGAGGCCGGGGCGGAGGGCCACGGCCCAGCCAGACCCGGGAAAGCGGAACTCGACCCCTGGTCCCCGCTTCTGTCATCTGATAACACTGACTGTTTTGGATGACTTGGCCTCATCCAAACCACCCTCCACCCCCCACCCCACCCCACCCTACACTCCACCACCCCCCCCACCCTCTGCCTAGATGAGACATGACTTCAGAGGACTCTCCTTTTTTACACCCCATAACCAATAGGCCTGTCTAAACAGCAATTCAAGGGCCGTATGTAATCCTGCTCTAAGTAACCATGAAGGGCCGGTGACCTCAAAGGGCTGACCCGGAGGATCTGTCTGACCAGATGCCCGCATGCAGATGTGAACTGTGATAATGACCGGCGGGAGGACACGCGTTTCCCTCTCGACCCACATCCTGCCTGGTCTGCACGTTGTCAAATGTGGGAACTTTTGTCATGCTTTTTTGTTGTTGTTGGTTCAAACACATTTTCTGGAGCATTTAACTCTCTCATTGGAAGAGAATGAGACAGTATGTGGTGCTGTCCATTTGAATACACTGGGCCTCTTCAGTGTGGGGTTTCAGCACCCTAACAGTGGAGCCAATTAAGACATGCTGTTTGTTATTCCGAATGTGCTTAATGGATGTTTTCAGTAGACAGCCTTCTTTTCTCAGAAGTCCTTCCCATTGCCCTGGACTGTTGCATCACTGGGCCAGCAGCAACTGTTGACAGCTGCACTGTATGGAATACATCTGATTGTTGTCTTATGCAATATGGCAGACTTGAATCATTGGAAAAAAAAACATGTCCTTACAGTCCCGTGTTGGCTCTGGTTCACATGGAGGTGAACTGGTGTTCAACCCTGGCCAACGTTGTAAAATGCAGATTGGGTTCACTCGTAGGCCTTCCGTTTTATTGCACAGCGATGAACAGCATTGTAAACCATCACTCATTCTGCCAGACATAAAAACAGCCAATACTGATATGTATTATTTGTATGCAGTTGATTACACATAGTTTGTTCTAAAGTGTAATCTTTTCGAAATGGAAAATAGGACCCGAAGTGAGAAAGGGATTTTGATCGGAGGTTTAAAATGTGATCCTATTTGGAATGATCATATAAATTGACAATGCTTGATTCAAGGAGAAATGCAAGATAGATTAGTTGGTCTTACAGATCCAAGTCTAGATAGACATAGGCCTAACTACATTTAGTTTCAATACTATATTAATAATACTTTCAATACTAAAAGTATTACTATTGTAAAAAATATTTTTGAACATGGATAGACATCTAAATTAATTAGTAATTGTTCTTATGGAAATTTAAGCCTCTTTTTCACAAATTGTATGTCAAACAGTGTTTTGTATTACAGCAACAATACAATAGCAATACTAAAAAATAAATAGAGGTTGTCTATCTTTTCAAACTTTATTTTGTAAGTCTTCTAGAGGGGAGCTTTCCTTGGTATTCAGCAGGCGTCTTATAGTGTGTCGAGGTGACCTTTGTTAATAAATGATTCTGGCCCTTTGTCTTTGGCTGGGATTTAGTTTAAGGTTAAATGCCTTGCCCTTAAACTCATCCAGTGGGCCAGAGTTTGCGACAAGGTCACCACTCCAATCAACCTGGGGGAACACAAAAGCAGGCTGTCCCTTAATGAATTGGCCCCACAGTCTCACCGGCCCACGCTGCACTGCCCCCCTTACCCCCTTGCAGGCTTTCTGCTCCCACAAACCCATTCCTTCATTTTGAAATGAGTTTTATAACTGAACAGTAAACTTCCAGTGGCTTAATGATGATGACTTCTTCATCTGCCCAAATGCTCCTTTTGTCCGCCCCACCACAGCCCCAAGACCCCCAGTCTCACCAGGCCTTAAACCCTGCTTCAACCCCCTTTATAGCCCTCCACCCCCAGGCATTTTTTCCCTTCTAGCCCCCCCACTACCCTCCCACCCCCCACCACCTCTCTCTCTCTCTCTCTGTTGCTGGCGACTTCAGCAATGGCATTCAGCAGGAATGCTGCCTTTTGTTTGTGTGGCCCTGTGGCAGGTCCTGAATGGCTTTCTGCTCATCTGCTATCCTCGCTAGGGACGATTTGCACTTCAGGGCCCAGTGGGCAGTCCTGATGTGCTGGGGTGAGGGGGGTGGGGCTAGGGGTGGGTGTGTGGGGGGCTGAGGGGGGAGGGCTGGGGGGTGGGGACTCTCAGAAGGAAACGAGAACAGGGTCCCGCCACCCCTGCCCCGTGGTAAAAGCCAGCGCGAGTCCTCACACCAACCAGCTAGCACGGGGAAGCTGCTGGCCGCGAGACACTTCTCATGGGGGATCCTTGTTGTTTCCCTCGGCTGTTCAGCCACTTCTTTGTTCCCCCCCCCCTCCATTGTCAGCCTCCGCCATGCCTGTCACATTCAACACCTCCGCTCCTCCGTTCCACGTCGCTCGCCTTCCCACCTGACGCCCGTCACTCACTCCCGAGGCTTCGTCTTGGCTTGCCTGTCCGGTCCTCTACTTTGTAACTCAAAAGGGCATGTGAGGCCAGTTTGGCCGCTTGTAATCTTCAAACGTGCCTGTCAGAGTCTAGATATAATGGCCTCGTCAGTCCCAGCCCCCCCCGCCGGGGCCCGCTGAGAGGAGAGCAGCGTGGAGGTCAAGCTGGTCCATTCAGACGCACGGGTCCTGATAAACTGCCGAGTCAGAGCTGAGCCACAACAAAGACGCACTCCTGTGGGAATCTGAAGGAGGTCCGGGGGGGTTGAGGGGTGGGGACCCCCCAGTTCCTCTGGCCCGGTCATATGACTCCCCATCTTTCCTCAGGTGGTGGTGGAAGGGATACTTCCCCTTTGTCGGGGGCCTTTGACTAGAGCTCAATGCAGCGGTGAAGGATGGGCTCGGGGGGCGGGCCGCCATTCACGCGGGGCTCTTTTGTTTCCCTCCGTGCCTATTTTCAGGGCAAAGAAACCTCTGGGCTTTGCTCATTATCTCCATCTTTTCAAATGGGGCGCTTTGCAAAACAGCCTGCGTGTCAAAGTCAGGGGCTGTAAGGCGTAAATCAAACCTGGCAGGGCCTTTTCCTCCAGAGTTGAACTTGCCGCCCAATGTGCTAAGATGTGCCGAATCAATCGTGACACTCTTTTCGTTCGACAGCATTAAAGTGTCTTTACCGCCAGCGTCGATCCCTAAGGAGACTTGTGTGCTTAGCACGCCACAGTTCTTTTACCCGCTAAGCTGACTGAGCTGTCGGCCCTGTAGCCGTCGCTCGCTGACATACTGTGTGGCCTAATGGAAGGAGAAGTGAACAAATTTCACGGCCAAACTTCAGCCTGGTGTTAAGACAAAGGTGTCTAATGAACAGAAATTAGGAAATGAATGCCCCGGGAGAGTAATCCTGATTGGCTAGTGGGAGGTTTTATAGCCGTCTTTCACACAGCCTGCGCCTCACTACGGTCATTTGAGAGTGGGTGAGAAGAGCTATACGGCCAGATTAAAACAACTGTTGACTATATCTGGTGGTAATGAACTGGAACATCTTTGCACAGTTTAGCGAAGCAAACCATTTTGTTATTGACAGAAGGCCGCGGAACGATTCTCAGCTGTCGTTTCAGGACGCAGCCATTTGTTCGAGTAGCAAAACCAGAAAGAATATCAAATCAATTAAAGACAAATTGTCCACACGGGTTCATTTAGGGACTTCGGTAACACAACTCCATTGTGAGTGGGAGCATTACTGCTCTGCTGTCGAGAGCTTCTGTGTTGACTTCTTCCTCTCTTTGTTTACCTGGCAAATTCTTGCCGACTTTACTTAACAGTGACATTAATTAGCCAGTAAAAACAAAAAAACAGAAGAAAAATGTCCAGAGAGACTGCCGGCTCCACAGTGTGTTTGGGAACATTTCCACTCCCCTTTCTTCCATAAATAGGGCTCCTGCCAATTACGAACACAGCCTGTAATATACTTTGTGCAACCTCTGAATCCAAGCCGAATGTACAGTTTGATTTGACAGTGCACTAGGTTTGTTGTTGCCCGCTGGAGTTAAATGTTCGAAGGTTGGTGACAGATTGCTGAGTCATGCCCCAGAGAGTTACAGAGTATAGGATTATCTCTCACCCAGATAACAAAGCAGTAACTACTGTACCCCACAACAAACCAAAATGACCCCCATTGTTCACGTGACCAAACATTGGCAAATAAATATCAGGGTGGGTTCTGCGTTAAGTGGCTCTGGAGGACCTCTATGCCTCCTGCGTCTAGTTTGCTCAACTCAAGCTCAACCCAGAGCTTCTCTTCAGTCTCTCTAAAGCGTTGTTCTCTTTGCCGGGGGCCACTGTCGCGATAAGACACGTCGCCATGGCTATGACGAACCGTAATCCCTAACATCTGCCCGCCTCGCGCCTGTTGATTTGCGGTGCATCTCTCCGTTTATTTATACTGACCAGATGAGCCCCTGGTATTTATAGCAGGAGTAAAAGACCCAGCGAGGGGTCAGACCCAGGCAGGCCAGCCATGCCTGAACTACAGGGACAAACTGCTGAATCTGACCTGACATTCTTGTCCCCATTTTGGGAAAGCTTGCCCTATCTCTAAATGAGCCCCAATAAAAAGGGTGTGTGGTGGTGAGAGGAGGGGGGGGGGAGGAGGGAGAGAGAGAGAGAGAGGAGGAGGGGGAGAAGAAGGAGGGGAGTGATAGATTTGGAATCAGTTTTTTTTTCTTCTTCTTCTTTTTCATCGTTCCGTGGTCGTGTTTGATCATCACTCGGGGTGCGCCGCAGGCAGCCGGCTTGCCTGGGGTCACGCGTGTCGGGGCAGCGTGCCGTGTGGCAGCAGGGAGATGCTGCCCACCTCTTTTGTCTCCCCCCTCAGCTCTCTGGCTCTCCAAGAGCATCTGTCACCACAGGGGGTCAGCAGGGCCAAGATGAATGAGTCCCCAGTCGGTTTCCCCTCCTCAGCAAATGGCACCAGGCAGGGGAGGGGACAAGGGACTGAGGGGGAGGGTTGTGTGCTCGCGCGTGTGTGTGTGTGTCACAGAGAGAGGCAGAGGGGTTCCGACGTAGAGAGAGGAGGAACAGGATTGTCTGGCTTTAGTGTGGAGGTTTAGGACTGAGGGAACTGGTGGCTTAAGGAATGTCAGATAAGAAATAAACCATTTATCTGCCTGGATATCCTTCTACTTTTCTTTTCCCTGGAGGACTTACCTTTTCAACATGGACTATTGCTGAAATAAGGATTCCTTCACGTATCGGAAGATTGTTTTTTGGTTGCATTTGGACAGTGTGGTTGAGGAACCATGGAAGGTACAGAAGTGTTTCACGTGTTTGCTCTGTCACTTGCTGTAGGATTTACCCTGACTGTTGTTGATGAGATGGTCTTTTAGCGCCTCATTTAGAGGACGTGAATACATGTTACATGTTGCTTTTTCGATCCCTTTCCTGATCTCATTCTGCCTCTCCTTATGCAGAAAGTGACTTGTGTCACATGGGCCGATGATATGTATCGAAAGGTTGAAGGAAGATTAAACAAAAGCAAACCTGATTGGACAGTATCTTCCTCCCATGGAAATGCTGAGTAAATTATACAAATTCTTAACTGACCAATTAGACTAATTGCTGACCTTAAAGAATGTTCCAGGTAGTGCAAGAACATACAAGAACAGTAGTAGGATTTTGTACCACGAAATGACAGCATGTGTAATAATAAGTGGCTACGGAATAACCAATCAGAATTGGCCAGGATTACGTTGTGAAGGGAAGTAGATTCAATCCTGCCTTTCTCCCTCCATTGTCAGCAGTGTAATGTAATTATGTAGATGAGAGGTCAAACAAAAGGAGGAGTGGACTGGTGTGGGGAAAGAGAGGGAGGAAAAAAAGGGGAGGGGGGGGACAAGGAGGGGTAAGTTCAAGGGTCGGCCCACAGTTGTGAGAGTTATCTCAAATAAGAGTTCATGACATTTTCTGACTCAAAAGTAAAACTTTTTTTTCCACCTTGTTGGGTATAGTTTCTAAATGACCTAAATGACCTGATAATTCAGCCATGAAAAAGTCCTGGTTAGTTTTCTTTACTTTTTAGACTCAAACGGCCAAATGAACTCACAAAGGACCTTGATATAGTGTAAACTAGTTTACTTTCAACAAAGACCTAGTGGTCATTCACTCCACTTATCTTGGTAGATATGTACTGACCCACTAACAGACTTTTTATGATTTTTTTATATCACCCGTGGATTTTAATGAGTTATACACATGTTCTTGTTGTCTCAGTACATCTCACACTTGTGTATGTGTAAAATGAACATAGGGAAAGACTATGTGTGTGCGCCTGTGTGTGAATGTGTATGGTGTGCATGTGTGTGTGTGTGTGTGTGCGTGTGTGTCGAGTGTGCGTGTGTGTGTGTGAGTTTATATACTACTATGGCCACCGCCTTAAATTCCTCTTTAACCTTCAGGCAAAGTTACACATTCTGCTAGCTTGTCAGGCTCAATGTCCCTTCAAATGTCAATACCAGGAAAACCAACTTGTTACTTGTTTTGGGCAGTGCCTGAATAACCGTCGAGAGGTAACTGGTCATTCAACTTCACATTTCAGGAGCCATGTACAAAATGTCTCTCTCGTTACACCACTGGATAGATTTCAACAATGACTGCAGGTATTAATCAATAACTTAGATATCAATCTTTAGGTCACATGGAAAACGATAGGCTGTTTGGCTCTGGTATACATTAAGGGATCATTGTTTAAGGGCAGAGTGGGACCTAGTTCTGTTTGATAATAGGATTGTGTGAATGATCTGCATACTGTCACCGGTCTGTTCTATTGACCATGCAGCTCTGTAGTTTAATCAGCCCAATCAGTCTGGCTAATAATTCCGAACATGGGGCTCAGGGAGGTGAGGAGGAGGACAGTGGGGCTCAGGGAGGTGAGGAGGAGGACAGTGGGGCTCAGGGAGGTGAGGAGGGGGACAGTGGGGCTCAGGGAGGTGAGGAGGAGGACAGTGGGGCTCAGGGAGGTGAGGAGGAGGACAGTGGGGCTCAGGGAGGTGAGGAGGAGGACAGTGGGGCTCAGGGAGGTGAGGAGGAGGACAGTGGGGCTCAGGGAGGTGAGGAGGAGGACAGTGGGGCTCAGGGAGGTGAGGAGGAGGACAGTGGGGCTCAGGGAGGTGAGGAGGAGGACAGTGGGGCTCAGGGAGGTGAGGAGGAGGACAGTGGGGCTCAGGGAGGTGAGGAGGAGGACAGTGGGGCTCAGGGAGGTGAGGACGAGGACAGTGGGGTTCAGGGAGGTGAGGAGGAGGACAGTGGGGCTGGATGTGTGCCGTTTCCTCTGGAGGACTTGAATCCTGTAGGGTCCTTCAAATGACCCCATGATGACAAAGTGGATTTTTAGTATCGGCCAATGTTTTTCGAAGGGGAACTTTGCTTCATTTGTATCAGTTCCTGAGTGGGTCAACAATGCTAGGGGTCAAAGTGGAAAAGGGCCCTTTCAGAGGATGGGTCTGTGTGTGTGTACGTGTGTGTGTTGAGTGGGGGGTGACCATAAACTCTAACACCAAAGTGTGTTTTACCAAAATACCCCCGGGGCTAGAGTATCACATGACCCCATTTTAGCCTGCCACGGTCAGTACATATGTCAGGGTTCTGTGCAATCTGTTGCTCCATTTCCACATCGGGGGGGGCCTCTCCTAATACACTTCCCTATTGCTTGGACTGCAGTCATTCGTTCAGTGAACGTGTTGCCTTTCAAAACCTCGAATGTCCAACAAGTCGTGTCTGTGACCGAACCCCGTGTTCTTCTGTAAATGTACTGAGTGTTACTTTTATCTGACGGATTAAAACCTCAGACGACAGATTCCGTACAGTCATTTCCCCCCACACAAGCGCTTGTGTAAAAGTCTTTTGAGCCGACACAAACAGTAAGTACTCAGAGATGGTTTCGTTCTATGTCCGTGCGATTGCCGGAGCCTTCGATTAAGAGTCGTTCTGAACTGACTTCCTCAGGTCTGAAGTTCGCTTGCTGAGAGAAATGACATCGGCAGACGTTTCCATCCAGAGTTTGTGACCCAGCATGTAGCAGAGGAGCACCTGTCCCCTTCATACCTGGGAGCTTTCAGACAAGGTAAGGAACCACACACCACCAACACCTCTGCACGGCAAAACTCTCTTAAATCTTTGCAAAAGTGTCCGGATTTGGTCGTCAATCCTGGCTCTTTCCTCCTCTGGCGCTTCAAAACGAAGACATTCGAGATGTTTGCGTGGATGGTTTTTCGAGGTACTCGGACCAACCACGGGGAGGAGTTCTGTGGGGTTGTTGGCCGTGTTCTTGTATCACTTGGAGCATCACTTGAAGAATGAATATCCACAGAAACCCCCCTACCCACTAACTTTTGACCCTGAAAGTATGTCTTTTTTTTATGGAGGTGGGTGAAAGGCAACATTGTGGGTGTTTAGTTCCACTTGAATGCAGGATTGGGTCGTCTGGGAGGGGAGACGAGTGCGAGGCCAAGAATGGCGTATAGTCTGTCTACGCCTTCCCCAGAGGTGCTGTGGAATGTACAGGACAGACGATCAGACTGGATCTGACCTGGGGGTCATACTTATACAATCTGGTCCTGCCACCCAGGGCCCTGACGGGAGGGCGGGCCCGTGCGAGAGAGACAGAGTCGGCTGGAGAGCGACGTGTCGCAAGCTGCTCCTGTGCAACGCTCTCGCAGACTAACACCTCTCCCTCGTGTGCAGTTCATGTGTTCCTGCTTTTCCGTCAGTCAGCCCTGAAGTCGCCCTGACCCCGGGCACACCTTAGCCCCGTCCGTTAGCCCACCTCTGTCGTAGCCAGGCTTGACTGTGGGGACAGGGACAGGGGACAGAAGGTTTTGCTGTGGGGACAGGGGAGGGGACAGAAGGTTCTGCTGTGGGGACAGGGGAGGGGACAGAAGGTTCTGCTGTGGGGACAGGGGAGGGGACAGAAGGTTCTGCTGTGGGGACAGGGGAGGGGACAGAAGGTTATGCTGTGGGGACAGGGGAGGGGACAGAAGGTTCTGCTGTGGGGACAGGACAGGGGACAGAAGGTTCTGCTGTGGGGACAGGGGAGGGGACAGAAGGTTCTGCTGTGGGGACAGGGGAGGGGACAGAAGGTTATGCTGTGGGGACAGGGGAGGGGACAGAAGGTTCTGTTGGTGGTTACCTCCGCCATGCGCCAGGTTAATGGCAAATATGATCTCTGTAGCTCCATGCTTACACATTGACTCAGCTCCCCCCCTCCTTCTCCCTCTCCCCCCCCCTCTCTCGCCCCCCCCCCTCTCTCTCTCTCTCTCTCTCTCTCTCTCTCTCTCTCTCTCCTCTCCTCCCCCCCCCCTCTCTCTCTCTCTCTGTCCCCCCCCTCTCTCTTCCCCCCTCTTTACCCTCCCTCTCTCTCTCTCCTCTCTCTCCTCCCCCCTCTCTCTTCCCCCCTCTTTACCCTCCCTCTCCCCCCCCCCTCTCTCTCTCTCTCTCTCCCCCCCCCTCCTCTCTCTCTCCTCTCTCTCTTTCCCCCCCTCTCTCTTCCCCCCTCTTTCCCACCTCCCTCTCTCTCTCTCTTCTCTATCTGTCTTTCCCCTCCCTCATGACTGGACAGGCAGGAGCCTAATGCTCCTTAGGCGGTGTTTTCTCTCTCTCTTTCTACCTTCCTCTGTTGGTTGAGTGAGAAACATACTGTAGCTTCTTTGTGTTAAGCTGCTTATCTCTGTCAAAACACAATCAGGCACAGTTAATCTAGTCCTTTGTCTGGGCCTGGGAGATTCCTTACCCTCACCCCTCTCCTCAGTACAGTTCCTGTTTAAACGTGGGGTCTGAAACTTGTCCAGGCACGGGTGGAACTGGAACTCTGAAGAAAAGAGCTCCAAGCTCTGACATTATTTAGAAAATAAAATAATATAGACTATTTGAGTCGAAGGCTACATACTGTACCACTTGACATGTTAAAGAACCATTCACTCATGTCTGTGGCATAACAAACTAGTCTTACAAACGACAAAGTAGCTGCATGCTCCAAAAATGTGAAATTGACATTCCACTGGCACTGGGCTGTCTGCTGTTAAACAACTCTCAGCGGGCCTGATCAGCTTACACAACATCATGTTTACAGGGGACAAAACCTTTCAGCTTTTTTGCGGAAAAATCAAACTGAATGTGCTTCCGTGGCTGTCAAAGAGAACAAAGTAGTGTGCTAAGTCATTCGTGTTCGGTCGAAAGGGACAAAAGCTGCATGCACCCTACCCCACTGTGACATAGTGTTCAAGGTCATTTAGAAGCGCTAGTCCAAACACATGATAAAAGTCCAAATCATTTTTGTTGGCCCCCAACAAAAGTATTCCCAGCTGCTCAGGGTGTGGGTTAGAGGTAGGTGTGGACGGTTTGGAGAGCGGCCTGTTCCCAAACAGCTGAAGCCGTCCGCCTGGGACCAGCCTCGGCTGTTGGCGCCGTAAATGCACCGACCGATGTAGCCCAAGGACAAACTCTGAGGAGGGCTTGTGAGGCCAAGACCATTCGTTTGAACCTGAAACTGACCTGGCTCTCTCTCTCTCTTTTTGAGAAGCCTGCAGAAGTTTGGCACGCTCGAGTAAACAGCGATAGCGATGTGGCCGTGACCTGGAGGAAACCAAAAGAGGATGCTGCCAATGGGCTGTGTCGGCCGCGTCACATGGTCTCTACGGCCAGCGAGCCCGGTTCCTCCCCACTCCCTCCTGTTGTAGTCGAACAAGCTCTTTTCACAAAGTGGAGAGAAAGAGAGACACTCCTGCTTTCTCCATCTTTCTCTTTTCCTCTCTTGTCACGCTCTCTCTCTCTCTCTCTCTCTCCTCTCTCTCTCTCTCTCTCTTTGTGTCTCTCTCTCTGTGTCTCTCTCTCTGTGTGTGTCCTTGTGTGTCTCTCTCTCTGTGTGTGTCCTTGTGTGCAGCTGCCACCCCTGGTCTGCTCTGCTGACCATGGCAGATGTCCCCAGATTGGTCTGGGCGGGGGTAGGGTTGGGATGGTGGTGCTGGTGGGGGGGGGAGAAGGGGTGTTGAGCCACGGGGGCAGGGAAGACTTCCAGAAAAGGCCAGAAAGACACAAACAGGGTACAGCTCTGCGGTTAGAGCACTTGACTGCAGATCAAGAAGGTTCGCAGGTTCAAAATCCCCCCCACCTGCACTGTACGTCGCTTTGTCGAAATGACTTAGTGATAAAGGCACACATAAATGCGGTTATTTATTTAAACACGGGCTACTCGTACAGGCTTGAGTGCACATAGATAGTGACCATCGATGTTCCCCAGCCGTGACCTACGTGTCTGTGTGGAAGCGCTGATGGGCGTGAAGGCCCGTGCGAATAGTGCGGAAGTTTCATCACCCAGCTCATGCTCAACCCTTCGTCGTAGATCATGGGGAATTCGTACGCGGGGCAGCTGAAGTCTGCTCGCTTTGAAGAGGCTCTCCACAACTCCATCGAGGCCTCCCTGCGCTCCAGCAGTGGAGACCCCCAACCCATCTTCACACAACTGTACCTGGAGCCAGACCTGTACCCCGGCAGCATGGAGGGTAGGTGGAACGACCTTTCTCTGGCCCACAGCACCTATTGACTAGGAACAGCAGATAGAAATAGAATCGAATAGAAAAAATCGACGGGCTTGCTTCTTCCTTGATGTGACTGGTGAATCCTCTGGCTCCCCCCCAGACGTGAAGCCCAAGGTGGACTTGTCCCTGCACGGCGCCACCCCCCCGAGAGGGGAGCCGCTCCACGCCCACGCCTCCAACAGCGTGGAGGAGCCCGAGGAGGAGGAGGACTCCGACACCAGCAGCCCGCCTCTGCCCTACCTGCAGGGCCCCGCCCCCGACGGCTGCTGCACCCTGGATGGTAGGCCGTGCCCCCCCCACCCCACACACACACAGCAACCCCTCCCACTTGAAGATGAAAATCAATTCATAACAATAGTAACTCACTCGTGTCATATGCGTGCATATACGAAGGGTTCAACTCTTCTGCCCCGGTTGTGCTGTTACCAGCCCAGTTGAGCAGTGTGTGTCGTCGTCGGCCATGTTTGTCCTCACCTGACCGGTTATCTCGTCCTAAGGGTTCTGCCAGGCGGGCAAAGACCTGCGGCTGGTATCCATGGCAACAGAGGCCATCGAGGTCCCCCTGGGGTTCGAGCTGGTGGGCGCCAAATCGCCCAGCGTCCCCGAGCACATCCTGCTGTGTGCGGTGGACAGACGTTTCCTGCCTGATGAGAATGGCAAAAATGCACTTTTAGGTGAGTCCCGTTCCCCCGCCGTGCAGAGAGCGGCTGTGGGTCTCTGCTTCCAAATAAAGATCAAATCATGATTGCGCTCTGCCCACAGGCCAGTGCAGCCACTCGAGCGGGTGACTCAGCAGATATCCGAGCGATACTGTCACCGCCGTGTTATGCGTTTATGATGTCGTATTGCATTTCCAAAAGAGTACACTGAGAATTTGAAGCCTTTTTTTTTATTTTGACGTTATATTTCCATCGACGGACAATGACACATCTTCACTTTGCAGGTTTTTCGGGAAACTGTGTCGGCTGCGGAGAGAAAGGGTTCCGGTATTTTACAGAGTTTTCTAATCACATCAACCTGAAGCTGGCCACTCAGCCAAAGAAGCAGAAGCACTTAAAATACTATCTGGTGAAGAACTCTCAGGGTGCTCTGTGCAAAGGACCCCTCATCTGCTGGAAAGGTCAGAACCCACTCCTAAAAAATCGTGTTTACTTGAACTATCTTTTAATTTTCATCGGCTTGGCTCAAGAAATGGATGTCCCACTGGTGGACACACCATCTTGTTTTTCTCTCGTGAATGCCCTTTCCCAATGTGCGTCGATCACTGATTGGTCGGATGTCTCCCCATGTCGCTCTTCCCTAGACTGCAAAATGAAGCAGCTGGGCAGCAACGCCTCCACCTCCAAGCTCAGCTCCTCCTCCTCCCTGAGCAGCAAAGAGAACGGCGGCATCAACGGACACAGCTCGTCCCTGCTGTCCCTCTCAGGTGGGGCCCCGCCGCACACACACACAGCCTCCACACATTTAGTCATTTAGCAGACACTCTTATCCAGACACAAAACGCTGGCTAACCTGTTCACTCCCAGCTGGTCAAATGACAGGCATGTCACGTGTCATCTCCCTGTCCTGTAAAAGGAACCTTGCTGAGAGCATAAGGTAGCTCTCCAGTAACTATTCAATGCGTTTGAATATGCTGCCTGTGCGATGAGAATGCTAGTTCTACCTCTCACGGGCACTTACATTTAATTACAGGCTCTAGTGAAGTACAATAGTTCTTGTATTGATCGCACCTGGCTCCGGGGGTTCCAGAACGTATCAGGTCCCTGGTAATGTGGGGTTCCCTGCTGTGTTGGGAAGATGTAAGCTAGCCTGCTTACATCTCCTGACAAACAAAAAGGACATCCTGCTTCTCATGGGGTTGCTTACACGCTCTGTGGAAGCTGAGCTTCTCCATAGCACCACACCACCCACACACACACGTGTTCAGCAGCAGTGCATGCCTACAGAGGACCCCACTGACCAATCCTCGATGCGATGAGGCTCCGTTCTGAGGCCTACATGTCTGTGCTTTGACCCTCAGACTCCCCTCCGACCAGGACCACCTCCGGCTCGTCTCTCTTCTTCGGCCAAGACATGAGCCGTGACGGCAGCTTCACCAAGCCTCTGACCTCCACCACAGGAACCAAGACCCTCCCCATAGGTACCCAGGCCTCTCAACCCCTCCCCCTCCAGCCCTCCACCTTTACACCCCTCCACCTCCACATATCTGTCCTATTTACAATGATGTCATACCACAGTAAGCTGCAGTCGTACGTGAAGATTTTACGTACGTGAAGAGCATAGCAGGGTAGCATCGGTCCGAACTGTGTCTCACAAGGAGCAGGATGCTACACAAGTGTAGAGGGCTGTAAAACTGTCCTCGTCACACAATCCTCCAGTGAGATTGGTCGTGTTTGCCAGGATCGGCCATGTTAATCACCTCGCTGACTCAGCCCTGTGTGGTTGAGGGTGTTGCCTAGCTACAGGTTTGTTTATGTGACCTAGTGCGACCAGATGGAGCTGTGACTGTGGAGTGCAGATTAGCCTGTAGACCCACTCTACCTTCCCCCAACACACACACACACACATACACACACACACACATACACACATGCACAATCAATACTCAAGAAGAGATCCTGTAATGACTTTTTAAGGCCTGGCTATCCATTTGCTCCTCCAGTTGCAGGATTGACAGGCATGGGGCTACACAGACCGATCAATACGTTTGCGTAATGCATACACGGTGAATATAAGATTGGAAAATGCCCCATCAGGTCATTGGCAATAGCTGCTCTCGTATGGGAAATCAATTCCTCAGTGTTACGCCTGACTCATCTTCCAATACGACTCTGGCTTAATAACAGGGAGATAGTCTTTGTTAGATAAAAGCAACGTTCAGGTGTCTTGTTTCTGTCTTTGTGGAACGAGGTACGTAAGCGACGGGGAACTGTTTCCACGTCGTCTGCCAAATGAAGTCACTCATGTTTACAGAAGGGGTGTTTTGTGTTTCTGTGTCTCCAGTGCCCACCGTGCTGAGGGTGAACGGTCCTAGCAACGGACTGGGGGTCGACGTGCGCCCGCCCTTACTAAGCCCCTCCCAGGTGACCCTGGGGCCCAAGGGCTACAGACCCTCCGAGCAGGGAGAAAGCCCTGGTGAGTTGGAGTTGTTTGGCTGTTTTGTGGCTGCTGCCCCCTCCCCTCTGCGTGACCTCTCGCTGCTCTGATTCGACGATGCTAGCACGCTAGCACGCTAGCACGTGTGAGCTCTTCTTCGTTTGTAGACTGCCGTTTGGTGAAGCTGTACTACCCAATCAAAAAGAGAGAATACTTGATTTGAAATGCGTTCACCTTCATACGTTTTCATCGCGTTTATCTTCATCTTAAAATGTACCGATTGTAGCCTGTGTGTTTGCATACTTATTTAATACAGTGCATGTAAGTATGTTTGAACCTGTACTTTAAAAGTATACTATAACTATAATATCTTTTCTCTTGGGGTATGCCTTCTGTTCAGCTTCTTCAGCCATGACCTCGGGGCCACCCAAGAAGCGTCACCGCAGTTGGCACCCCAACCCTCTGCCAGTCCCTCCTACTGCCGTCCCTGTGCCCGCCCTCCGGCCCATCGTCTGTCCCTCAGGTCAGCTCCCTCACACACTGGAAACAGATCAGGGGACCTACTGGGTGTGCGTCTGTGTGAATGGATGGTGTATGTGTGTATGTGTGTGTGTGTGTGTGTGTGTGTGCGTGTAATAAAGAGAGAGAGAGAGAGAAAGCGAGAGAGCAGTATTTATAGAGGGCAATTCCGTCTCAAGTTGTGATGTGGTTTTGAACATATATCGTACGTATGCTCTATGTGTTTTGGGTCATTCACCATTTCTAAAGCGAGGCCAGCTTGCTTCGAGTTCCTCTGAAATGTGTTGACGAACGTGTGTTTTTCTTTCAGGCTCTGTGTTGGCCATGCCTACTCCCCAGCTTCCAGTAGCAGGGGTCCTTCTCCCACAACCAGTCACTGCTGGAGAGACCGTCATCGTCCCTGACAACCTGTTAAATACTGCAGGAGTCCGCCCAGTCATCCTCTTAGGTACCAAACTAGGTTTTCTCCCAATTCTCTCCTTAGCACCTCTCCACACACACGTATAAAAGCATGTGAATACCACAGAGCTATAATGCAGCTAGATGATTCGATGTGTGGTTTGACTCTGGAGTTTGGTTTGCAGGCCATGGTACTTTGCCCTACTTCTATGGAAACGTGGGGGACATCGTGGTGAGCCCCCTGCTGGTGAGCTGCTATAAGAGCAGCCTGCTCACAGACAAGACCCTGGAGAGCCTCGGTCTGACCAGCAGCCAGCTGCTCAACGTGGAGACCATGATCCTGCTCACCTTACAGTACCTCGCACGGCTAGGTAAACACACACACACAGACGCCACACACAATCTCATGCACCCACACACGACACACGCACACAACGCACACGCATGCACACACACACACATACATCACAAACACACACACACATCACACACACACACCACACACAAACACCACACACACACTGGGAAAAACACAGAGACACACAAAGACAACAGAACACAGACAATGATGGAGTGTTGACATAAACGTTATTATTAATGTGGTGATTTTCAGAATAGACTCCATTCCCTTCGCAGACAGGGAATGATGAAGATGATGTGTTCTGGTGTAGGGGTTCAGGTTTGTTCAATGAGCCGCGATATTCACCGGCTTCTCTCCTCTTCCTGAAAGCAGCAGTTACATATTGGCTGTCCTAGATAGGAGCAATAGCCGGCACATGTTGTGTTGTCCGTGTTGTGTCAACACCAGAGCAATTCATGCAAATAGAACAAATAAATAAGCATGGCGCGTTTACCTCTGGAGTTACGCAAAAATATTTTACGGGAGTCGTCCCACCAGCATAGAATCACATCGATGTGATACGATTCTAGCCTAACCTAACCTTGCCTAAAACGAACGCAACCATCAGGATAGGACAAACAGACACTCTTCACGATCCCGCATCCACACTAGATGGAAAAACAACAATCAAACGATGGAACAGCTGTCGAGAAACCAAAGGAGAGCGAGCGATGTCCGAGCGGGTTGCGCTGGTTACGCGTCGGCTATTTCGGAGCTCGTGTGCCAAAGGGTTAACCTGGCTTGACACGACTCATGTCAAGGACCAGAGGTGGGCGTTTAGCGCGGAGCCTTCATCCCTGTCGCTCTGCTGTGTGTCTCCCCCCTTCAGGCGCAGAACAGATCCCCCTGAGGGAGGAGTTTGAGCAGATCGTGCTGAAAGCCATGCTGTGCTGCCCCGGCGGCCCGCCCATCTCGCCCTCCCAGCTGCCCTGGCTGGCCCGCCTGGAGGCCAGCGTCTCCGGGGGGGGCGTCCAGGTCCTCGTGACCCACAACTCCCTGGGGGAGGGCATCTCGGAGTCGCTGCGCTCCCTCTGCGAGAGCCCGCCCCACCAGCAGAGCCTGCCCGCCTACGTGGTCATCATCTGCGCCTCCAAGATGGGAGGGAACCAGTTCTGCGTGCTGGTGCTGGGTGAGTGGGGTGGGCGGGGGGCACCGCGGGGCGGTCTGGTGGTGCGTTTCAAACGCGCGGACCCGATTGCGGTCCTGACGGCTGGGGGATCGGTGGGGTTTACGGTGTGTTTGTTTCGGGTCACAGGGAAGTACCAGGCGCGGGCCCTGGCGGAGGGCATGCTCACCACCAACGAGTTCCTGAAGGAGATCAGCTATGAGCTCATCACTGGGAAAGTGAGCGTCCTGGCATCTCACTTCAAAAGCACCTCTTTGGGTGAGTACAGCATGCATGGAACACACCACCTAACAGAGGACTTCCTTCTAAATTAGAACCTATCCCCATTTCATGGTTCTTGACTTGTGATTCATCAAAAAGACCTACGGAGAAAAAGAGAGATCCATAATGAGGTATTTTATCACAAAGCGAAGTAAGGGATTTGAACCTGGAACCTTTTGACCTGCAGTTTAATGCTCTCCCAGCAACCACCAGCTGTGTTTGTGCCAAAAATCAAGCTAAAAGAAAACAGTACAACCAACCAATGACATCATGATTAGAGATGGGGGGGGGAAAAGTTGGCAAAAGTTGTTTGTGTCTAACTGTGGTGGCCTGTTCTTTCTAGGGGACAATCTGGACAAACAGTTGGTGCGTTACCAGCGGCGACGCAAGGGCCAGGTCATCCAGCCCTTCCAGGGCGATGTCACGGATCACATCCACTCCCAGGAGGCTGCCAGCATGGTGCCCCCCTCTCAGCCAGGTCAGCTCCCTCCACACCGCTACAACACGGATTACACAACAACACCAACAGGGATTAGCAACACCGAGAGGGATTATTTGACGTAGGATTATTTTAGATCGAGTTAATAATCATTCGTCAGCCATGTAACAATCCTTCTGCAACACTACACATCTCAAAGTGTTCGTTGAACACCAGGGGGGATTGATAAAGGCCCCATCTCACGAGAGTGGAAGAGTCAAATGTTCAATGAGAATACAAGTATACAGTACCAGTCAAAAGTGTGTTGTGTCTCGTGTCTTGCCCTGCACCCTGACTAACGTGTTGGTGCCCTGTGCCCGCTCCCTGTGACTAACGTGTTGGTGCCCTGTGCCCGCTCCCTGTGACTAACGTGTTGGTGCCCTGTGCCCGCTCCCTGTGACTAACGTGTTGGTGCCCTGTGCCCGCTCCCTGTGACTAACGTGTTGGTGCCCTGTGCCCGCTCCCTGTGACTAACGTGTTGGTGCCCTGTGCCCGCTCCCTGTGACTAACGTGTTGGTGCCCTGTGCCCGCTCCCTGTGACTAACGTGTTGGTGCCCTGTGCCCGCTCCCTGTGCAGACCTGCTGAGGGAGGTGTTCCAGATCCACCCCCCCTCAGCTGAGCGTGGCCAGGAGCCTGCTCTCCCAGGTCTGCTCCATCGCTGACTCGGGCAGCCAGAGTCTGGACCTGGGGCGCTTCTGCAAGGTGGACTTCCTGGTCCTGGTCCCGCCCTCTCACGTGCTGGTTCACCAGACCGCCCAGCGCATCCGCCAATCAGGTAGGGAGGCGTGGCCTAGGGGTGGGATCCGACTATACGGCGAGTGCGTTCGATGGGGAACCAACGTGGGTGCTGTCCCTCTCTCCTCCCCACAGGGGTGCTGGTGGACCTGGGCATCGAGGACGCCTCCTTGGCCCACCAGAAGTCCGACAAGTACGTGGTCCGCCTGGACGGAGACGTGCACGCCAAAATGGAGGCCTTCATGAGGAAGGTCAAACAGAACCCCTACACCCTGTTCGTCCTCATCCACGACAACTCCCACGTGGACCTGACCAGGTAGGACGCCAGGCGTGTCCCTGACACACGGGACGCACGCGCTCAGCCCCGCAGCCTTCGGAAGAGGGTCAACACTGCAGGCTTCCACCTGGGATGTTCAGGGTGTATCTTGACCATGACCCACATGTCTCCCCTCCCTCCTCCCCCCCCAGTGCCCTCTCTGGCTCTGTGTGTCACGGGGAGCTGCAGGGGCTGGCGGACCGCGTGGTGAACTGCCAGGAGGTGCTGGAGGCGGTCAACCTGCTGGTGCTGCAGGTCAGCTGTTTCCCCTTCACCCTGCAGACGCGCCACTCGCGCATCAGCGTCCACAACGAGGTGCACTGGCCCTCCAGCGACAGCCTGGTGAGTGGCCTGCGGGTCGACGGCTCCACCTGCTGGTGGAAGTTTGGTATTGCAGCGTTCTCCGGCCACATTAGCGGAGGGGCAGTAGAGATTATGTTTTAGCGTTTGGGTGCAGGTCCATTTGACCATATGACATGTGTGAGAGTGAGCGAGTGAGCGAGCCAGCGAGGAAATGAAAAAACAAACATATTACCAAATGCATTCATTCAAATAAACGTACATGGCAGTACCTTACTTTCATGATGCTCTCAGGAGCAATATTATTGTGTGAGAGCCCGAGGAGTGTCTGATGCGTGTTTGTTCCACTAGGGGGAGCCCTCTCCTCAGGAGCTGCATTACTTCGGCCTGAGGGACTACAGCTCCTCCCTGCAGTGGGGCGTGGCCAGCCCCATCCTGCGGTGTGACGACGCCTTCGAGAAGATGGTCAACACCCTCCTGGAGAGGTCAGTCAGGAGAGGTCGCGACCCCACACCTGCTGGGAGGTCACCTCTAGATCTAGGACCGTTCAAGGTCACGCCCCCTCCGCCGGGTCGACCTAACTCGACCCCGTTTCTCGAGAGGTTGTCGTACGATCGAACCCGCAGCTCTCTCGTAGGAGCCGAGTACGTTCTGTCCTCACCCCACCCACTAACCCCCCCTCCCCCCCCCACCCCCCGCCCCCCGCAGACACCCCCACCTCCACAGCATGGTGATCCGCAGCTACCTCCTGATCCAGCAGTACACCGAGGCCATGATGGCCCTGACCTCGTCGCCCTCCCTGAGGGACCACATCACCCCGGAGACCCTGGCCATGGTGGAGGACCTGATCAGCGCGCCGGGCCGCGAGGGCGCCAGGGGGCGCGGCCACATGCTGCTGGTGCGCGTGCCCTCCCTGCAGCTGGCCATGCTGGCCCGCGAGCGCCTGGAGGACGTGCGCAACAAGCTGGGCCTGCAGTTCTGCTTCGCCGTGCTGCTGGGAAGCCCCGCCTCCGAGCTCAGCCTGCCGCAACACTTTGCCAACCGCATCCGGGTGAGAGGAGCCTCGGAGCCAGAGAGGAGCACTGTGACTCTGTCTTTGTTTGTTTGTTTACCCTGGTGTCCTAGATGAGTTGTGGAGGACAGTTGTTGACCTGCTGCAGGCAGAGTGGGCGGTAAGGGTTGACTGTTGGTGTGCTGGGTTTTTGCCGCAGGCGTGGAGAGGCTGCGAGGGTGAGGACTGGGTCCCTCACACGTACAAAGACCTGGAGGGGCTGCCCTGTATCGTGATCCTCACGGGGAAAGACCCGCTTGGAGAGACCTTCCCCAGGTACCTCAGCACACACACACACACTCACACACACACACACACTGACATCCCAACTCCGAGTTTGACCAGGGGTTTTCGTTGTCAGACGATTGAGCTCAAATCAACAACATGACCCCTCTCGACTCCACCCCCCGCAGGTCTCTGAAGTACTCGGACCTGCGTCTGATCGACTCCAGCTACCTGACCCGTACGGCCCTGGAGCAGGAGGTGGGTCTGGCCTGCACGTACGTGTCCGTGGGCGTGGTCCAGGAACCCCGGGGGGCCACGCCTCACCCGGACCCCGAGGGAGAGAAGGGCGCCATGGGCCCCAACGAGGGAGACGAGCTGGAGAGGCCCCAGAGCGCCGGCAGCGCCACAACTAGGGCTTCCGGTACGTCCCTGGCCACGCTACGCCAACTCACCCCCAGCCTTGAATATCTCCCGCGTCCCAGCAGAACCACCCACAGTCTCCGCGAGGCTGGTCCTTCTGACCTCAACCTCCCTCCCTTCAGGCTCCATGACGGAGAACGGCGTCAGCTCCTCCGAAAGCCCCGACTCGTCCCAGAAGCCCTGCGCGTCCTCTGGCGTCCCCGCGCCGGGCGTCACCAAGGAGGGCAGCACGTCGCCCCGCCGGGTCAAACAGGAGTGCGACTCCCTGGGCAGCCAGCTCCCCGCCGGGGCCCCGGCCTCCAACACGACGAACCCCTCCTTCTGCTCCAGCTCCTCCTCTTCCTCCTCCTCCACCCAGAGGCCCAGCCAGTCCACGCAGTGCGGCCGGGGCAGCAGGTCAGCGCACCGGGCCAGGGTGTCGCCGCGGACGGTCATTCTGTCGCGGGCGGCTTACAGCCTGCTGGCCGGGGAGTCTGGGAGTCAGCTGAGCTCCTTCTCTCTGCTGCCGCACGCCGACGTGAGCTGGACGAGCCCTCTGAGGCCCGCTATCGTCCCCAACCTCCAGGGGGCAGAGCAGAGCCTGCACTACCGCCAGTGGACGGGAGCCCGACAGCACCACGCCGACTACGAGGCCCCTCCTGTCCCGCATCCGCGCCGCCTGCTTCTCAGTGGACCCCCCCAGGTACGACTGTTCTCCTAGCGGTGGGCTGAAGAGGCACAGGTGGTTTTTCCCGGAAGGATCTGGGGGCCCTTTTCATCCAGCTTGTGTCAAGCCTGTTAGTTGATATGTGGTTGCTTGGCAATGTTGTTGCTAGGGAATACTGGCTGTTCTTTGGCCTCTGACCACTGAAATACTGTAGACCTATGCACTTTTGAGATTTGATCTTCTGCTGTACATCAAAAATAAAACCGTGAAAATGTAAAGCACAGTGCTGGAACAAAAGACCATGTTCCCTGAGAGCAGTAGTAGATGAGAGGTACATCAGCAGCAGGAATGAGCGCTAGCGTCCAGGTGACTGACTTCCTCCTCCGTCTCTCTGACCACAGGTGGGGAAGACGGGAGCCTACCTGCAGTTCCTCCGCATCCTGTTCCGCATGCTGGTCAGACTGTTAGAGGTGGACGTGTACGACGAGGAGGAGATAGGGGAAGGTGAGAACACGCCTCTCGTCTCAATCTCGACACGACCGTATGTGCCGTGTCTGCGGCTATAAAAGGCTGGATGGGTGGCGATGTGCGTGGGAATCAAATGGCTGAGCGGTTAGGGACTCGGGCTATTCATCATAAGGTTGCCGGTTCGATTCCTGGTCGTGCGATGATGACGTTGTGCAAGGCACTTCACCCTACTTGCCTCGGGGGGAATGTCCCTGTACTAACTGTTTGTCACTCTGGATAAGAGCGTCTGCTAAATGAATAAATGTAACTGTAAAATGTCCTGTATTCCAGCGGTGAGTGAGATGTCAGAGAGCCCGCCCGTTAGCAGCCAGTGGCCTGACATCGAGGAGATACGCAAGCTGCCCTTTGACCTCTTCCCTCGAGACCCTAAGTTCAAGAGTGTCAGCCCTGTTTACACAGACAAGATGCCAACATCCTTGAAAGGTCAGTCGGGAATACCAAATGCTTTTTCTCACGAGTTGAAAACTAGTTTGCGTGCCGGTCGGTTCCGAGGCATGTGCGGTATGACTGTAATCACTCCTACGCAGATCCCAAAGTGGAGGGAGAGAGCCAGCCTGCCAAGAGAGAGACGGTGTCCATTCGTCTGAGCATGTTCGCGGCCCACAATGCCTTTCACCACTGCGAGCAGTGCCACCACTACTGTGAAGCTGGCCCTGTGACACAGGTACGTGGGCTGTGGGGACCCAGTGAACTCATGACACTGATCACATGGTCACTGTTTGAAGGCTGATTTGATTTGTTAAGCTTGTTCTTGTATTTATCGCTGGGTTATTTGTTCCAGTAATACTTGTGATGGACTTTGGAATACCCAGTCAATCCAATTAGCCTTTGAGTGACACGCTACACATAGCATGGTTAAGTGCGAAAATTCACTCGACGACAAAGTTCTCCTGAAACGTGTTAACGACGCTGTGTGTGTGTGTGTGTGTGTGTGCTCAGCTGGCCGAGTGCACGTTCCATGCCTTCACCTTCTGCTCCTCCATGCTGGGCGAGGAGGTCCAGCTGCACTTCATCATCCCCAAAGACAAGGAGCAGCATTTCGTCTTCAGCCAGCAGGGCAGCCACCTGGAGAGCATGCGCCTGCCCCTGGTCTCCACCAAGGTGAGGACGGGAGGAGGGGGGAGGGGGGGTATGGGGGAGGACGGGGCCATCAGCTCTCTTGGGGGGTTCTCATCCATGAGGGAATCAGCACAAGGGAGCGCAGCGAAGCGGGCCAGCGAGATGGAGTCCCTCCTCCCAGCACCTGGGTCTCTCCGCTGGGCCTCGCAGACCAGCGGGGCTCTGATACTGTCGGACCTCAGCGCTGTGGGGGCGAGAGCTCTTCTGCTCTCTCTCTCTCTCCGGTTCAGATACCAGGATGTCCAAGCGACATTCCTCCCCCCCTCGGCGTTTCCTCATTAGCGCTGAACGAGGTTTGCTCGCAGGAGGACGGGAGGTCACGCCTGTGCGCGACTGTGTGTGTGTGTGACTGTGTGTGTGACTGTGTGTGTTTGTGTCTCCAGGAGCACGACGCGCTGAAGAGCCCCATCTTCACCCCCACCACGGGGCGTCAGGAGCACGGCCTGCTCAACATCTTCCACGCCATGCAGGGCGCCGCCCACCTGCACATCCTGGTGGTGAAGCAGTACGAGATGCCCCACTACAGGAAGTACTGGCCCAACCACATCCTGTTGGTGCTGCCGGCCATGTTCAACAGCTCAGGAGTCGGTAAGGACGCGTGTCACGTGTAGATAGTCAGACTCGGTCGGATAAGGGTCTCTCTCTAGGGGAAAGGTTTTTGAATGGAGGACCGAAATATCCCCCGCAACAGACTGTTTGAGGAGACTCTATGAGCCGTGTGTATTTTTCTGGCCGTGTATTTTGCTCTTGAATTCAAAATAAGTTTGCAAAGTAGGCTGTCACTTTTTCAAAAAATTTTTGTCGATATACCTACATGTACATAGCAGTAGATGTCGTTTCTGAAGTTCATAAATATTTACATTCCCTGCAATCTGTCTTTGCTGATAGCAAGGCATCATAGCAGCCTGTGACCCTCACAGAACACACACTGTATCCATATCGGTGTAAATATCTACTATATCTACACTGATCACATCTAGGCTCAAAATGCTGGTTGTAGGTGAAAGGTAAACATGATGGCAACCAATGGGTAAGAGCTTGATAAACAGCCCAGTAGTCTGACTTCCAATCACATACAAGGTCAACGGGCTGGTGTGTAAAGTCATAGACAGAACACAGTTTATGAGTGGACTGGAGCAGTAAAGCTAGGATACCTTGGAAGGTCCTGTGAGTTGGAGCTACAGGGACACTGTGCTTCCTCAGAGGGTGACAACCTCTTATCTAACATGAAGCGTTCCTCTGACCCAACACACCCTGACCATCACTGATCAAGATGCCTGAAATAGAAGTGAAAAGTAACAGCAAAACCAAATGGCCTGAGCTAGAGCATGACAAACACACACACACACACACACACACACACGGAAGCCACGATCTGAAAGTCATCGCTTGCCCCATTGTCCCACCAGGCGCGACTCGCTTCATGATCAAGGAGCTGTCCTATCACAACCTGGAGCTGGAGAGGAACCGACTGGAGGAGCAGGGAGTGAAGCGGCAGGACGTCTGGCCGTTCATCGCCATGATGGACGACTCGTGTGTGCTGTGGAACGCCCACGGCCCGCGCAACGAGGGAACCAGGTATGACAGAGAGAGGGTGAGAGGAGGGAGAGAGAGAGAGAGAGAGAGAGAGAGAGAGAGACGAACGCACCCGCGGTCCCACACTGACGCCCGCCTCCTCCTTTCGCGTAGCGACACGGCGGACTCGGGCGCCGGTCTCACCAACGTGTCCTTGAAGATGGTCCTGCAGCACATGGAGACCACGCCCAAGATCGTGCAGTACGCCGTGTGTGGCGTCCGCAAGTGGAGCAGCTCCCTGGCCCGCCGGCCGGCCAGCCCCGCCTTCTCACGCTGCCACCTCCACGACTTCATCATGCTCAACGTCGACCTCACCCAGAACGTCCAGTATGACCTCAACAGGTCAGTTTGTGTCAGGGTGTTGTGTGTTGTGTGTGTGTGTGTTTGTGTGTATGGGTGTGTGTGTGTTGTATTTCTGTATGGGATTTGAATCCATTGTATTTTGTGTTGGCTGTAAGGTTGTCAGATGGCTGAACGGTTAGGTAATCGGGTTTGATTCCGGCTGTTAAAAATGACGTTGTGTCCTTTGGCAAGGCACTCACCTACTTTCCTCAGGGGGGGAATGTCCCTGTACTTACTGTAAGTCGCTCTGGATAAGAGCGTCGGCTGGATGACTAAATGTAAATGTAATTAAACGCTTGTGTGTGTGTGTGTTTGTGTGTGCAGGTACAACTGCGAGGAAGTGGACTTCAACCTGCGGGTCAACAGCAGTGGTCTGCTCCTGTGTCGTTTCAACCACTTCAGCCTGATGAAGAAGCACATTCCATTCGGGGGACACAAGGACTTCCTGGTCAAACCCAAACTTATTGTACGTCTCCCCTCTTGCACTGTAAGTGTAACGGACAGCCTGGTGTCACTGATGGGTTTGTGTCTCTCGCCCACAAAACAAACAGTCAGATAACATCAGCAGTGTGACACGATAGACGAATACGATAGCAGAGCGAGAGCTCGATAGAGAGAGAGCGAGATAGAGAGAGATGAGCAGAGAGATATCTAGAGATCGAGAGTCTAGTATAGCTAGCATATCTCTCTCTATCCTCTCCTCTCTCATCTCTCTCTCTCTCTCTCTCTCTCCTCTCTCTCTCTCTCTCTCTCTCTCTCCAGGGCTTGGAGAACCCCGCCCCCATCAGCCCGGCCCAGTACGTGTGCGCCCCGGACAGCGAGCAGACCCTGCTGGCCGCCCCGGCTCAGTTCCTCCTGGAGAAGTTCCTCCAGAGCTGCAGCAGCAGGCTCTTCCCCAAGGCCGTCAACAACGGCAGCAACCCGGTGCTGTCGATCGACAGCTACCTCAACATTGGCCAGGAGGTTAGGAGGGAGGGAGAGGGTTTAGTGTAGGGTTGGGGGTAGGGTTGGGCTTTGGTTGACCCAGTGGGGGACAGTTACGGTAGTCTTAAAGTGTAACCTAAAGGGTGTGTTTCTGCCTGTAGGTATCGGTGTGTTACGTGAGTTCTCGTACACACTCCACTAACCCGGACCATCAGGGCCTGGTGTTCAGCGGGCTGCTCCTCTACCTGTGTGACTCCTTTGTGGTCTCCAGCCTCCTCAAGAAGTTCCGCTTCCTCAAAGGTAACCGCGAATCGACCGCCTCCACGGCGTCTTGTCGAACGTGTGAAGTGTGTCCGAAAGGACCGCCAAACAGACACACGTACTCGTTAAATTGAGCTTGGGTGTACACTGGCTGACTTCCCACGTGGATGTCGTGCTCCCTCTCTCTCCCTCTCTCTTCTGGGTGGACTGACCTGTGACCTCTGACCCCGTGCGTAGGTGCCACGCTGTGCGTGATCTGCCAGGACCGCAGCTCCCTGCGCCAGACCATCGTCCGGCTGGAGCTGGAGGACGAGTGGCAGTTCCGTCTGAGGGACGAGTTCCAAACGGCCAACTGCAGCGAGGACCGGCCTCTCTACTTCCTGACTGGCCGGCACATTTGACCGGGGCGACCCGGAGCAGCCCTGGCCTGACCCCCCTAACCCCCCCCCACCCACAGGCAGGCCAGAGGACTCCCGCTGACCCCAGAGGGGGCAACAGTCCAGATTGTAAACGTCCACAGGGAGAGAGGGGGGTATGGGGGCGTGTGGCCGTCCCACGTGGCTGGGACCTTCCCCTCTGATACTCTCCTCCTCCACGACCACGAGCGCAGGGCACTATGGAACACAGGGCTTCAGTACCCGGCGCATCTGGAACTTTCACTTGGCCTGCCCCCAATCTGAGCATGTCACCAACTCAAAGACTTTGCTGCTTATTTTGGTCGCGTTTTCTGCAAAAAAGAAGGGCAAAAAGACTCTCGACGCTAATGTGGAACTCGTTTGAATATTGTAAGCTTTGAGCGGCGGCCACGGTTCCTCGCGTGTCCCTGGACATGCACGTCTATCTCAGGGTTTTGAAACGAGAGGGAAACACTAGACGTATGTTCCAGGGGTTAAACTGGCAGTTTTCCCCTCTTGTCTACGTTGTAAAGGTGTTTTTTCTTACGAGCCAAAGTCGATACCCTTTACAAGCCCCACCAAAGACAGCCTCTCTGCACCTTGCCCTCGGTCTCCACGGAGAACGTCCTCCCCTCTGCTCATGCTCCACCCTTCAACCTCTGGCATACATATGTTCTGTGTCCGCCAGCAGTTAGGCTTGAACATTACAGTTGCCTAAATGTCAGGATGGCCCTGGTGTCTTGGATTTCTAGCATTGCATTCATGGTCTTTTAGGTTTAAATGTACCCGTTTAGAACTTTTGGACAAAAGTTGATCTGAACAAATCATTACGGGGCATAATGTGATTTTGACCAATGAATGGAGCGAGGGCGAGCCAGAGGAGAACCAATCAGAAGGCCCTTAGTTGCAGATGCAAACATGCCATGAATTTACAATAGGCACCTGTACAATCTCCAGAGCATGCCTCCGTAGCCTTGTTGAGTGAGGTATGCCTGATCGTGTTCATTGCTGTTGACACTACCCATATACCTTAATCTAGTCTTAACTGACAGGGCTTCTCCCTCGAACCAAGGATAATCAAAGAACAGTTATGATGTCATCAACAGGTGACAAGGTCAATTCATATACTTGAAAGCGAGTAGGAATGTTTTTATATATTACTGCACAGGGTTGTCCAAAGAATATGCCTTATATGTGACGGTGTTGTGACGTCGATTTGACTAATAGTTTGAGTCGCTCCTTCGCGGACGAATCAGAACGGAGAATCATTGTGGAGCGTGAAGAAGCATCAAGTCCGGGCATGGGGGGGGAAGAGAGAAGGGCGAGTGAGGACGACCGTCTGTTGTGAAAAGCTCTGTTTACATTATTAATATATTCATTCAACCTGATCCCTGCAGAGGGTTACTGATATTTTTAGTATCGTGTCACTTTTATCAGTATTTTGGAACATCGTGTCTTTTCTGCATTCTGTGTTTGCCAAGGCGAAAAGAATCTACCTAAGATGTATTCTTACCATGTGTCTGGATCCCTCACCGTTTGTCACGTTGGATTTTTATTGAAAATGAAAATCGGGTCCTAATATGAGGGGCTCTTATTTATTTGACGAGCATTTTGGACTGATAATCATTTTGAAGTGTAATTTTGATTGCATGTGGTGAGCTAGCTAACGTCGAGGGAGTGTGCACTCTTCAAAATCATCCCAGGAGACTTTGCACAAAACCCAAGAGAATAAGTCTTATATCTACTGAATGTCTACGAAGAAGGAAATGTGAACTTGCACTATACAACTTGCCAGCAGCAAAAATTATTGATCACTGAAACGTTTAACAAAGACACCCCCAAAATAATAATTGATTCGTCCACTGGTAAAAGACAGTCAGTGTTGATGAACTCCTTTGACCTATAGAATGTGTATTGTTTGTAGATAATTGAACACATAACTTATGCAATTTGCTTCTCTCAATCTTTACTGAAGCATCATGTGTTGTGCGTGTGTGTCTTGATAGAGGCTTGTGATCCTGTCGAATCCCAGTGATCTACCTCATGTTTACTGTTGTGGGCTGTGAACATGTGAACTTTGGTAACATGCTTTTGTCTTTGGAAATTATTGAATGTAATAAAGTGACATTACAATTGTACACGTGGGAATTCACTTGTTTTCTTCTTCTTGTTTTTTAACCTACTCTCTCTGCTCTCTGACCTCTCTCTCTCTCTCTGTACCTCTCTCTCTCTCTCTCTCTCGCTTACCTCTCTCTCTCTCTCTCTTACCTCTCTCCTTACGTGTCTCTCTCTCTCTCTTACCTCTCTCTCTCTCTCTCTCTTACCTCTCTCTCTCTTACCTCTCTCTCTCTCTCTCTCTCTCTCTCTCTTACCTCTCTCTCTGTCTCTCTCTTACCTCTCTCCTTGCGTGTCTCTATCTCCTGACCGACACAGACAGAATCCACAGAACTTAAATCATGATGCCAGTGACTGTTCTGAAGAGCACGAGTGGCATGTCAGTGCAGGGTGAGTGCAGGGTGAGGGTGTGGTGAGTGGCATGTCAGTGCAGGGTGAGGGTGTGGTTGGCCCTAGCACTACAGTCCCAGGAGGCAGGTGGGTTGAAGAGTGGTTAGTGTTCGTGGGCGGCCCTATTTACGATGTGCGGGGGGTGCTAATGCTACGACGGCGTCTCATCAACCTCCAACCCCTGTGTGGCGTAACACCGGGCTATTTAGAGAGTCTGTGAGAGGAGGCTAGGGAGGAGCGAGCTCAACTCATGTACTGACTGCGCCGTCGGGACGTGCGAGCACACAGACAGGCCCGCTCTCTCCAGGACCTGCCTCCGAAGTCAATCAAGTCGGGCTTGAGCGTTGAAGGAAGTGTGAAGAGAACTCCTAAACGATTAGTGTGTTCGCAGTATGTCGTGTATGTCCGGCAAGTCCTTTGTTACTCGCCACGTTAAAAGCTGGTGCATTTTGGGATCGCAGTATTCCAGAGAGAGAATTGATCTTGCACATGCCAGTCAACAAAAAAAAAGCCCCTTTGTAAAGTGTGGAGATCAGTGACAGTGTGTAACGTTCAGTGACAGTGTGTAACATTCAGTGACAGTGTGTAACGTTCAGTGACAGTGTGTCACGTTCAGTGACAGTGTGTCACGTTCAGTGACAGTGTGTAACGTTCAGTGACAGTGTGTAATGTTCAGTGACAGTGTGTAACGTTCCCGCTCTGTGGAATCTCATGTGAACTGTTCTGCCCGCAGGCGATGTGGTACTTAACAGAATCCTGATTAAAGGATGACGCGTCACCCACTCCGACCCAGAAGCAGAACACCTTATTTAATCTTGGGAGCTGTGAAGCCATTTGGTCACCTATCGGGTCCCCACAATCTGTGTGCAGTATCTGTCATACGCAGAGACAAGTGAGTGAAGTTTGCCCTTGGAGGTATTACACAACAATGTTATTCACTGTGATGAATGGTGACCCACAGGACACCCCTCTGCCTCCCTCCTCTCTCTGCTGTAATGACTCCCAGCCTTCCAGAGCCATTTAGCAGAAACCAACACCCATCTGTCCCTGGGCTTACTACAGGGGATTAGTAGAATAGGAGAAAGATTCAGCGCCGGCTCCAGAGCACATTCTGGCCCAGCCAATGAGGACGAGGATCGGTCCGACCAAAAAGCGTGGCGTTGCCACGGAGAGAGAAAGTGACAGATGGGTGGTAGGTCCCTGACCCTGTGACACGCGGGTTACATGATAAGCCAGCTCCCGTGGCAAACTGTCAAGCACCACCTGCAGCCCCGGGCGACCCGGTGTCACCAGGGGTGAAGTCCTCCGCAGACCCAGGATTAGGGCCCCATGTGTGCACAACTACCCTCTCTACTGGTGTCCTGGAAACACACGATGAAAAGGACGGAAAGAGGAGGGAAGGAGATAAGGAAGAATAAAAGAATGTAAGGAGGGGAGAAACGAAAGGAGGAAGGAAGTAAAGGAAGGAAGGAAGGAAGGAAGGAAGGGAGGGAGGGTGGAAGGAAGGAAGGAAGGAAGGAAGGAAGGAGGAAGGAAGGAAGGAAGGAAGGAAGGAAGGAAGGAAGGAAGGAAGGAAGGAAGGAAGGAAGGAAGGAAGGAAGGAAGGAAGGAAGGAAGGAAGGAAGGAAGGAAGGAAGGAAGGAAGGAAGGAAGGAAGGAAGGAAGGAAGGAAGGAAGGAAGGAAGGAGATGGTTGAACACTGTTGTGACAGGCAGTCTACCAGAGAGAACAGCTGTCGCAGCATAACAGTAGTAGAATAAGTCCCTACCCCTGAGCGATGGAGTCAATGAATCAAACCTACGCAGTCAGAGAAGGAAGGCAAACTCATTTGAAGAAATGCATTACCTAGCTGGTCCTTAGGGAAACAACCGAGACAGCAGACAAATGCACTGTATGCTTCACTTAATAATTTATTAAATACAGCATAATACTCCCATCGTGATACATGTGCATATACCAGGACTTTTACTACATAGACAATTTCATCTTAAAATCTTATTGCTGCGCATGTTGAATGTCTTCTTTAATATCCAATATGGTCATAAACACATGTCCTTTGTGCTACTGGCTACGGTGTGGTGTTAGTCGTAAGGTTTCAGGACATGTTGACAGTCAGACACATGCTACTCAATGGCCACTAGACAGAACAAACTAACATACAAACCTCCCAGGAACAGGATTTAGAATCCTCTGTACAGTGCAGGGAAGAAAGCCTGGGCGCCAGGTTTGTCTCTTCAGCCAACTCCTTTATGGTAGCCAGCTCCAATATCATTGTTGGCTAAAAGAGAAAGAACCTGGCAACCACGCTATAATTACACTATACATTTTTCAATGCAGCACCCCCCCATCAAACAACTCGCACACTTGCTCGGGTTTAAACCTTAGTTATTCGCACCACAGCATCTAGCACCTTAATTCTAACATGAGGTTTTAAATTAGTGCTCAGCAAATATTTGATAAGCAAAGTGAAGAAGTGTAGCTAATGACGATTTAGACGTTCGAGTCTCAACAGGAAGTCGAAGGCTTCCCAGTAATCATTGCATGATGAGTTCTTTAGGCCGTTTGGGAACTCTACACTGAAATGTGGTGCCTTTGCAAGACGGAATTAGAGGCATGGTATTCTAACAGAAATAGTGCAATTTCACATTCCTTGTCATTAATGAATTCATTAACATACAGAGTGCAGCTATTTGGTGTAGCCTGCACAAAGAATTTCATTTGAAGTCCATGCAGAAGGTTTTAAGAGAACATACCGTGATTAGGTAGGATGGATTCAAAACAATGTACGGGTTCTATGAGTAAATCAATCAAATCCCTGAGGACTAAAACTCTACGATGACAGTTTGGAAAGAAATGGACCGAAAGAGAGGGAATGACACAAGTCATAAAGTGATAATACAGTACAGCTGTTAACTTGGTGCTACATGTCATATTTCAACATTTTCTTCATCTGTCTAAACACATGAACCGGGTTCAATCTTACGGGCTGGTCAGTTGATGTTCCTGTCCATACCACACTGTTTGCTAATTGAGTGTTGTGGACATCGAAGCTCTTCCTGGGTACTGACACTGTTTCAGCAGGCTTGACACCACGTTAGGACACTTCAATGATTTATGAAAAGTATCGCAAGATTAGCGAAGCCTGCTAAAACAGGCATCAGGCCCTCTGAAAGTATTCACTTCTCTTGTTCATGTACACACACACACAAATAAAACAATGAAACATTACATGTAGCACCTTCAAATAAAAGTCATTGCACATGATGATCCCATAATTAGCTAGTGCAACCGAACAATAGATTAGTACATTATCTTTTAGATGTTAACGAGAACATTTATGCCTTTGTTTTCATGAAGCATATAAATGCATGGTTACATGTACACAAAATGAACAAACGTTTGGACGACTACATCCGTGAACATGTTGTATTGCGATGTGCCCTTAAAAAAGAAAACACTTTTTTTGACTTTTTTTGCTTGTGGTAGACGAGGAAGGAGAGAGGAAAGTAGGAGGGGGGAGGAAGGGGACATCCCAAACCCCACTATCAAGACAGGTCTTGTAGTCGGCTGCCTTGCTCTATGACAGCCTTGGCAAACTGCTTGAAAACACGGTCCATGTAAGTGTTCTGTCTGGGCCAGAGGCCTTCCAGAAAGCCAATATGGCCGCCGTGACAGGTGATGAGGAGGGCAAGGTTGGGGTTCTGCTTCACCGCCTCCACTGGAATGGCTGGGAACCACACACCGAGCAGTTAGCAGTGTTGCTACGTGTTCATAAGGATCCCCCCACAGACAACACAAACCAGACATACTGCATAATATGTCGTTTTACACAGACAAAAACACATGCGTGCCTGGAGGAGAACTAAAGCCCAGGGACTCACCATGACAGGGGGAGAAGACATCGTCAGCTGCGTTCAGACACAGCATCGGTACCTGCACAGATTTCAGCCTGTGCACAGGGCTGGCATCGCGGTAGTAGTCGTCATTGGTGGGATATCCAAACATCTTAGACGTGAACCTGGTATCAAACTCTCTGATGGTCTTGGCCTACACACACAGAGAGAGATTCCAGATCATGTCGAGTCAGGTGGAATCTAGCATCGATATGGACATACATTCTACAACGTGGCAGCATTCAGAAATGAACCTTGTCATATGTGTGACGCCGTGCTTTTATAAACCAGGCCTCGTACGACAGTGAAGTCGACGGGCAGTGTCCTACCTTCATCACGTGATCGATGTCGTAACACTTCTCAAGCACGGGTCTGTGTCTGGAGGTCAGATTAAAAAAAACACACATAACTTTAGGATTAGGAAAATAAAAAAAGACCGGCGAATTAGCAGAGTGGAAAAATACGCCACCCTGCCTGGAACGCCCTCTGGAGGCTTACCTGTCCACGGAGGCCTGCAGGCAGCTGGTGAGGTATGAGTTAAAGAGGAAGCGGTCCAGGGGCTTCTCCAGCGAGGCGGTGCACTCAAACACATCCCAGCCGGCGGAGAAGACCACCACGCCCTTCAGACACGTCTCACGGCCCTTCCTGCCCAGGTAGTTAGCCAACATCATCCTGGGAGGGGAGGAAGAGGGAGGAGGAGGAGGAAGAGGAAGAGGAAGAGGAAGAGGAAGAGGAAGAGGGAGGAGGAGGAGGAGGAGGAGGAGGAAGGAGGAGGACAGAGGTGTGGGTTGGGGGGGGGGTAGGATTGGGTAATGTTCAAAAGCCTTTCACTTCAGGGATTACAGTGTGAAAACCAGCATGTGCGCGCGGAGAAGCCTGAAGGACTTTACACTGTGTTCTTTCTCTCTAAAACCAAATCCAATATCCTCAGAGTAACTAACTCTCATTAGGAGCTCATGTATTTCCGAGAGATTTTGACGTATTAAATGCTCTGCGGAGCGCAGAGGACTCTGTGTTCTCTCTGACAAACAAAAACAGGGAACTTGAGCCTCTGTCCTGCAGTGCAGTGCCCCGTGACGCTGCAGTAAAGCCAAGCGCTTCTCAAAGCTGCGCACAAACAGCAGGGGGTGAAGATATTCACACTTCACCTACCCGCCCATGGAGACGCCAGCGGCCATGAGAGGAGCGGCCTCGTTGGTCCGTTGGATGTGTTCGATGACGGCCTCCAAGTCTTCTGTGTTGGCAGCGCAGTAGGTTCTGGGAGTCTGAGGTAGAAAGGACTCACTGTCACTCTTCACAAACAAGATATCTGTGTGTGTGTCTGTGTGTCTGTGTGTGTGTGAACTCCATGACAATGTTCAAGCAAATACGACATGAGCAAAGTGTGGGACCCAGCTGTTGAGGGCAGTGTGCCTAAGGTGAACATACACAGACACACACACACAGACACACAGACACAGACATGCAAATTGGCCGCTGTTCCTCCATAAATAGTACTACTGGTATCTGTGCTGAGAACTTCGAGAGAGAGAGTTTATGAGTAAAAAGTCTGGCTGCTACAGTAACACACTAAAACTCCTGGTTAGCAAGGATTTAGATTCTGATTCGAGGGCCCAGTCATTCTCCATTGAAGTGAGGGTATTCACGCAAGAAGGACTGTAAAAAGAAGACTTCGCATTACAAATGGCCGATCAGGAATGGTGCTATTTACTGTAGCAACCGGGAGAGGAAGCATTAGGCGACAGTGTTCGCATGCAGACTCTAGATGCGTCTACATCTAACAGTCTGAAGAAAAACCTCTCTCGTTGGCATGTTTATGCACCATTGTCTGACCATCCCTCACTCAATCGAATAATGTACCCTTTCTTCTCATGAAGAAACATGAAACAGATGAACTGCAGTGAATCTGGTGACAGGCAGCATATTAACGGGTCCCTAAGGTCAGGGAGAGTCAAATATCGGACTGGCAAAACCAGCTGAGTGATGGGAAGTGTGAGGGGATTGAATGACATGTAAACAAATTGTCATTCTTGCCTAGTGCGGGACTTTTCGTCACTTAGGCAAAACTCAAAACAGCAACTCGCTGCCACTTTATAAGCAAAACACATCACTGCACACTTCAAGTCCATTTAACAAGAACTGTTCCTCCTGCATATAGATTCTTGTAGGCTCTCCTTATTAATATTCATGAAGCAGATTGCCAAGTCAGGGCTGTTTCTGCAGTCTAATGGAGTTTCTTTTCTCCACTTCCACCCTTACAAGTGGAATACCAATACCAGACGCAAAACAAAAGCTCAGAAACTAACAGATATCTGTACACAGTCATGCCAAAAAGAATAATCTTCAACAGAGATTACGACTCCCATTGATCAACTTTGTACAGTGAGATTTAGCTAAACGCTAATTCCAGAGGTCTAGAATTAGGGCATGGGGACTTGGAGTAGCCTTTCAGCCACAAGGCCTTTCTCACAGAGGGGCATTCTAATGCATCCGCCTTGTTAGACAATGGAGCACATTCACACTGACTGACCACAGAGAAAACACTCACAGCAGCGTATGAATGCTAAGTCATTTGCATAAAATGCAGCATCATTCCAGAGCGCGATTGAAAGAGAAAATAAATCCTCTCTCTCACCATCCTTCTTCATGTAGCGTCACCGTAAGGGGTGGGGGGGGGGCAGGGGTGGTGGTAGTGTGTGTGTGGGGGTATCTTTATAAATGTACTGTATTCAGACTATATCATACTTTGTGTTGTGTGTGCGAGTGTGTGTGTGTGACTGAAAATAGAGGATGAAAAGAGACAGAGCAGCCATTCATGGCCTCGATGACACCTCTGGGTGACACGGGGTTAATTGTGGGGACAGACACGACTGAGTAGAACCGTGAGTCTGTAAGTGTCACAACTCCATGTTCCCTGTCAGGACAAGGCAAGGTCATTTCTCTGTGTCGAATATCTACTCACGTGCAACTTAATCCCTGCTATGTGACAACATTGTCTGCTATTCGACTGACCTTCTCGTGGGTCATACGTGATGCGTGAGGATGATGCGTGAGCAGCTACATGTCTGCATGTCCTGTCGTCTATCTATAGGACACGTTTTCCCCTTCACAGATCTGTTCTAACAGCGTCGGAACAGGGAAAACAGGACTAAGATTGTACTAGATCAGATCTATAAAGGAGACTGAACAATGACGGAGGAAAGAAAACATGTTTCTGGAATGGGATTTGTACTGAAACTCTGTTAATGACAATGTGGCATTCCCAGTGGATGTTTGGATAAGGGATTGCACATCCTTGTGATTGGCCAGTAATAATGACATATTATTATGTAACCATGCATTCGTAATTGTAATTATCTTCTTTTGATTCTTACCAAGAGCGTTTCACCGGAGACTCCTCTGTTGTTGAAGACCACACATCTGGAAAAGTCACGAGCAAAAACTCACAAATCCACATTTGACTTAATATTTGGTTGATTCCACGAATTACACAAAATATATTATATATTTGATAAATATATTATGAATATATTTCCCTTCTAGCGACTTTTTAGTTTTCACCCTGCAGACTCATCTGTAAGTTCACAGACACTGTGTCACTGCCAGCTCCAGCTTCTCTGCACTCGAGGAACACGCTGCCCCAAATACCTTTTTGTATAGAAATGTACCTTGCAGGTGTAGAATAGGGAATCGGGTGTCTTCCTAAGTGAAACACACAGCTGTGCCCTTGTGTTTGTACTGAAGCAGTAACTGCATTTCCTCACATCTGTCCTTCGCCATCTATTACCTAGGGGCAGACCTGCTGTTTCTATCTGTACGGCTCGGCCGAGGAGGGGCGAGCCTACGTCGGGGGTGTTGTGTAATGAGGGGGTGCTTACGTACAGTCACTGCAGCACACACTGGTGTATGATGCTGGTCTGGCTAAGCTGCAAAGCTTGTACCAGTAAACTGTAATTCATTAAGCTAGTGGGACGGGGGGTGAGGGCACAAGATGCTGAGTTTGCCTACCTAACCCCCCCCCTTTCCTTCCACACTCCGTTTGAAAGAATGAGTGCAGTTGAACAGACGAAGGGACCGTTTTTTTTGTTTGTTTTTTTTTCCCACAGAGATGAAAAAGTGCTTGCCTCCGCATCTCTCCGTGCTTGTGCTGCGATCAGCTCTTTACAAAGGCAGCATCATCGCACACAGGGGAGTCTATCTTGGCGCAACTGCTCACCTGAAGTAACCCGAACCCAGTCCCATTCAGCCCACCCTTTATGATACAATCAGAGCGGTGAGTCACAACACAGATCTATTTCCGTCACGCATTCGAGCAAACGAAGCCGCGTTGACAGCGTGAGAGTGCAGAGCAGGACTGAAGCTGGTCATCAGCACCACCGTGTCTAAACCACCCACCTATAGCCCAGCTCCCGGCTCTGCTGCACCATGTGCAGGATGTAGGACTCGCGGCTGGTCCCGGTGAGGCCGGGGAGCAGCAGCACGGTGGGCCGGGTGGCCCCCTCGGGGTGAGGAGCGCTGTCGTCGTTGTCGAACCAATCCAAAGAGATCTGGCCTCCATCTGCCGCACTAATGAGCTCACTGCGCAGGAGAGGGACACACAGATAGAGTCAGCACTGTTCCGGCACGCATCCTATTCATCTGGGCGTGCTAAACCTCTGCCCCTGTCTCTCTCTCTCTCTCTCTCGCTCTCTCTCTCTGTCTCTCTTCCTCACACACACACACACACACACAAACACAACCCAGCCCACTTACTCTCTCTGAAACAAGGCTTCTGTTAAACACTTTGTCGGATTCAATAATGAAACATGTATATTTGGCCAAGTTATGCGTCTGACCTGGCAGTCTACCAACAATTTAGATAACCATCGTGAGCGGGTACGAAAAGCAATGAAAAGACAGAGAAATGACATGACAATTCTTTCTCACGTCTTGTCAACGTTCCCTGTTTGATCCCAGGCAGTTACTTAGGGATTCCACCTGCAGCCTGGCAGGGGTCCCACCTGGACACATCTTGCTGACAAGAGCTTTATTTCCCTTGCGATGGCCCAGTCAGTGTGCTATTGAAGACAGAACTACTCAGAAGAACAGGGGTTGGGGAGGGAGAGAACGGAACCAGTGGAAGCTTCTGGAGAATCAATCTCTGGGCCACAAAACGACGCAGACAGCTGAGGTTAGTGAATCCAGGCACAGTTCGTCTTGCCACAGAAACACAAGTGGGCTACGGTTGAAGCACGATGCCATGAAATTACAGACAACATTATTAAAAATGCACTTAAGGCCTGCCCATAAGGCCAAGAGTTAGCTAGGGGAGAGTGAGAGAGAGTCAAGATACAGAAGACATGCTAATCCTAGAGCTACGGTCAGAGGACTGAGGGGAATTTCACTCAGACAGTCCTCTCGGAAAACCTGGTCAGCTTTCAGATGCTCTGTCCTTGGTAACATTTGATTAGGGTAGAGGTCATCTGTTCCCTCAGGGTACACACTGATAATAACCCCTGAAAATGTCACCAGTCAGAATGTTGTTTTTTTCTTGTTCTTTTTCCTCTGGCCAAGCCCGCCGCTGTGCATTGTGGGAGTATCTATCAGCTTGATTAGAGAGCAGACAGGTAAAGACTGAAGCCATGTGAATGCCTTTGGCAGATGCATCGTAGAGTTCAGTTCAAGGCCAGCGTACCATACGATCAAACTGCAGCTTGGAATTGCATCTACTGGTGGTAAAAATGCATTAGATAATTGAAAGACCTAGTCAGGCCTTGACGACGGTCCTACACTGGCAGAAATGCAGCTCACATAAACCCAGCTGGACAACAGACCAAGCCCCACATCAAGCCAGGGGACACATCACGCTCCTTACTTGTAATTAATTTCAATCCAGTTATGAATGCAGGAGCCGTAGGCCACCCTGGTCATTAATCTCCGACAGAATGTATGTGAGTAGCTAAGGTGGCCTGAGCCAACATGATTACGCAATAGATCCTTTCCCCTTTTGAACTAAGTCCTGGCTAAGGACAAGAATGTTTCCAGTTATGAAACCTGAATCACAGCATGCACTAAATAAAACCAAATGCTTAATCCGACAACTAAACCAAACAACAATGTAACACAGTGCCGGTGACTTGCACTCCAGGGAACATTCCAGTAATTGATGTCCCTGCGGATGTGGGGCATATTGAGGACAGAGCCCTCAGCAGAAACCCAGGAGACAGAATGATCCACTGGGACAGTGTAACTATCGTGTTTAAGGCCTGGGGTCAGTCAAAGTCAAATGTATATGTTAGTGTTACCACAACATTTTAAAACAACTAACATGGACATATTCCAGACATAGTCATTTAACAAGGGTGACACTTAACACTTAAGAGTTTGAAAGAAAATAATCTAGACAAATGTCCCTAAAAGGCCTTTTCCCATTTTCAGGTATGCTTTCGGGCATAAACAAATGTATAACTTATTCACAAGTTGACCTATTTCTCAAATGTCATTTCAGTCTTTAATCATGGAAACCTCTCGCCATTCTCATAACAGAGCCTTGCCTCTCTTTAAGCCGTAACACAGTTTGGACCACTACCGCCATCTCCAATGAGGAAGCAACCAGACAGAAGTTCCACAACCCCAAGGATGGTTCTTTAAAGAAACCTAAGGTGATGTGAGTTAGTAAAAAGTCTGTCATGACACCACAAAGATAATCCAACTCTCTAAATGACCTTGTGGACCTTGGTGTCTTACTTCCTGTAGCTGACCCCGGGTTTAGCCGTGACGAAAGGCCTCAGTAGAGTCTGAAGCCGACTCTCCCAGCACCAGAAGGGGGGGGTAATAGGTTTCTGATACCACAGGACATTGCTCCTTCAGGAACTGGTAAAACTTCTTCCCACCAGAGACAAGTTGTGGCTTCTGTGAAATGGAACAAATACAAATAAGAATAGGATGTACTCTATGTTCCCACTGAGACGTTCTACAGAAGTCTTACCCTCCGTGTCAGGGGAGGCGTGTCGGTGTCGTCTTCCAATTCATTTTCAATGAATTGGGCATTGTGGGAGCGTCAACACCCGGTTTCATTGAGCGTCAACGCCCGGTTTCATTGAAAATGAATTGGAAGCCGACGCCAACGCGGGTTACTGACCCATCCTGGAGTTGAGGGGATAGATCATACAATATCCTGGACATTTTACAAAAGAATCTGTTGTCATTCAGAACATTTTAAATGTGCCTGTCCAAGTTCACTTAACATTATTTGCAAAAAAGATTGGCTACAGTAGAAACTGGAGAAAACTCTCCAGAACACGTATGTACTTTACATTAATGAGATATTACAGGCAATATGAGTCAAAATTCTAGTGTTCAGGGTGTTTTGTTGGGCATGCCAACATCTTAGTGAAAAGGAACTCAATGTGATTTCCAATTGAAAACCTCAATGTCGATTCTTGGTGTCATCTTTTGTGAGGGACAAATCACCTACAGTACAGGCCCCTAATCCTTTTTCAAACATTACAGCATATCAATTTGTTTCTGGCTCTTGCTCTATATATGTTAAGAACAGTATGTACATATATCCTACGGTAGGCTATACTGCATAGACTGTAGTCCGTATCTAATATTTTATTATACTTATGGTAATAACCCATATGCAATTCACCACAGCATGAGTAATAACAACATGTAAATCTATTGCAATTATTCTAGAAGGACTAAACGTGCGGCGTCAGCTACGGAATATGGGCTACTGACAATTTGAAATCTTGCGCAAATGTCGAAAAACATGTAATTTTAAAGTAAATATTACATTTTGCCAAGTGGAGCTCGTCATAGCCAAAGACACAGCATGTAGCTCTGGAAAGATGCCATATTACCACACATGTACTGTAAAACCTAAGCCACTGTCCGACCGGCGACCGCTGATGCAGCTTTACCAAGCTATCAATAGAGGAGAAGCGCACACGTGAATTTAAGCCCAATCGTGCACCACTGAAGAGTAACACAATTGCCGGCAACAATGTAATCTACTTAAACTGGAGATGCTCCTTAAAGAAGCCGCTGTGACCATAGCTGTGACACCCTACCTTTGCTACAGATATCAAGTAGTAGCAGGCATACGCTGCGCTGAAGCCGAGCACCAGTGACAGTCCAAAACCAGATCCAAAAAGCCCAACTTTGACTTGATTTTCCAAATAAAGCGACAGATCCCTTGTCAAAACGTTGAGATTGAACTCCAGAGAGATCATTGCAAGGTCCCTGTTGTCTCCCAATCTGCAGGGGTAGCGACCGGCTAGATTTTCTGCTCCGGATGCGTGTGCCTATCTCAGTGAAGGAGACAGTCAAGGGGAGCGATATATATATAGAGGCAGATGATGGCGCTCTTTGACCGGCCTGTAAGGAACTGATACGCCATCTACAGGCGAGCCAGTGGTTATACATGTCTGGCAACAGTTCAGTTACAAAAGATGAGGCCTACAGGCTCTTCAATCACATCTGCCTTTTCGCTGCGCACATGTGTGCACAGTAGTAACGCTGTGAGTTAAAGATGGTGTGCTATGTTGTTGAGAAGCACTTTTTGTGATATTTGCCTAAATTAAATGCACATTTTAATGGCAAACAATAGGCGACAACTAAAGGTTCGACCGTAATGAAATTGACTAATGATTGGACGTGCTAGACAATATGTCTGTGTACCTACCTGCGCACTCTACCCCTGCACTCACTGTGCCTTACTGTAGTTTTCAACCAATCTCAGAGGCAGTGGCGGACTCAGGGGCGGGGCAGGGGGGGCGACCGACCCCCTTCGTGCCTCCTTGGTTGAAAAAGCGCGCTAAAGTGCCGTAAAGAGTGGCGAATTACGAGAGAAAATCCGATAACGTACTCAATGAGTGCCCTTCTAATGCCCTTACAGTGCCTACATGGTTGAAAAATTGCTCTCTAGAGTGGTGAATATGAGAGAAAGTGCCTTATTGGCTGCTCTTTACATAGGAAAACAATTATTGAGTGCCCTCTATGGTAACCCTTCATACAATGAATTATGATGATGTGCCCTCTAGAAGGGAGAATGTGCCCTTTTAATTTTTTTGCCCCTGCCCTTCAAACAGTCTGAGTCCGCCACTGTCTCCAGGTGTGGAATGTTTCCCTCTCTGTCTCATAACAATATATTGTAGGCCTAATTGAAGCACCGATAAACAGTAGCCTATAGTGTAATAATATATTCTTGTTTGTAAATACAATTAGTTGTCCATTTTGACATGCTGCTTCTCTTCAAACTGTGATCTCTTTCCATCGCACTTGAACAGGTTGGTGTGCTATAGCCTACTGCCCCAGCTAGATATTAGCGTTTTATTCTTAACAAAAATCAAAAAATCTTTATATCTGAGATTAAAGCTGCTATAGAAAACTATCACCACATAGCCTACTTATAATGGATTTGATTGATCTGATCTCACCTCAACATTTCATCCCATATATGCTAGAGATCAATAGTTAGCCTATAGGCTATAGGCACATCTAAAAGTTGCCTTAATTTAGGATGGCCCAAATAATGTGATTTCAGATAAAAACATTAGGCTAGACCTATCAGTACAATGAGAGCACTGTGAGCTGAACTGTTTGTGGTTTGACAATATCACTGAAGTCTTGTTTTGTGTTCAGTTGTACAGAGGGGTTGTGTTTGTCAAGCAAAATGTGTGTCGATTAAGCATTTTGAAGGCGTTGTCATGGAGTGCTTTGAGGGTTGGTAGGGGACCCTCAGGTGCCAGGTGTCGTGTCCTTGAGCCAAGAGTCAGCTGGGTGTCATGGCAACCACCATGTTCAATCCTGGTCTCATGCTGACCTGTGCAGCTGTGTGCCTTCCTCAGTGTGACAAAACCCCAGATGACTCAAACACACACACATACACACACAGACACATATACACACATACACACACAGACACACAGACACACAGACACACAGACACACATACACACACACACATACACACACACATAGAGCTTTGTAACTATCATTCTAGAACACATTCCATGTCATGTGATTCCATGGAAAGTTTATCTACTAGGTCAGTACACAGGCTTAAGGAACTATCATGAGGAAGGAAGAAGCAAGACCCTAAGTTTTGGGAGGCATCTTTTATTGAGTTATTCTGCATGCAAGAATGCTGATATGCATGATGCCATGTATGAAGGGTTAGGGTGTTCGGGTGATTAAGGATATGTGTGTGTGTGTGTGTGTTTGTGGTAGAAGAGGGTAGAGATGGTGGTGGTTATGGTAGAGAGTAGAGATTATGGAGGTTTGTGGTAGAGGGTAGAGATGGTGGTGGTTTGTGGTAGAGAGTAGAGATGGTGGTGGTTTGTGGTAGAGGGTAGAGATGGTGGTGGTTTGTGATAGAGAGTAGAGATGGTGGTGGTTTGTGGTAGAGGGTAGAGATGGTGGTGGTTTGTGATAGAGGGTCGAGATGGTGGTGGTTTGTGATAGAGGGTAGAGATGGTGTTGGTTTGTGGTGGAGGATAGAGATGGTGGTGGTTTGTGATAGAGAGTAGAGATGGTGTTGGTTTGTGATAGAGGGTAGATATGGTGGTGGTTTGTGATAGAGGGTAGAGATGGTGGTGGTTTGTGATAGAGGGTAGAGATGTGTTGGTTTGTGGTGGAGGGTAGAGATGGTGGTGGTTTGTGATAGAGGGTAGAGATTGTGTTGGTTTGTGGTGGAGGAAGGTTGTAGGGAGGGAGGAGGCGAGGGCGGAGGATGAAGGTGTTCTTGCTACACATGCTGGGATTTCCTCCAGAACATCAGGCGGGCTAGGCAGCAACCCTTCTTTTTCTTCTTTTTGCCGATACATTTCTGAAAAACACAAAGTATATAACACATCTACCCCAGTACACAAGGGAGCATGCAGGGTTTACACTCCAATATGCGTTACAGGACATATTAGAAGGCTTGTTTCTATGCACACAAAGGATTAGTTTAGGCCCTGGACACGACTGGACTACCTCGGTTTGGGTCTCCTGCGACTGGCACCTAGCTTGCTTTCTGCTCAGACTCCGCAGAGCCTCCAGGTCGGCTGCCGACTGGTCGGCCGTCATCCGCAGGGCCTCCAGGTCGGCTGCCGACTGGTCGGCCGTCATCCGCAGGGCCTCCAGGTCGGCTGCCGACTGGTCGGCCGCATCCGCAGGGCCTCCAGGTCGGCTGCCGACTGGTCGGCCGTCATCCGCAGGGCCTCCAGGTCGGCTGCCGACTGGTCGGCCGTCATCCGCAGGGCCTCCAGGTCGGCTGCCGACTGGTCGGCCGTCATCCGCAGGGCCTCCAGGTCGGCTGCCGACTGGTCGGCCGTCATCCGCAGGGCCTCCAGGTCGGCTGCCGACTGGTCGGCCGTCATCCGCAGGGCCTCCAGGTCGGCTGCCGACTGGTCGGCCGTCATCCGCAGGGCCTCCAGGTCGGCTGCCGACTGGTCGGCCGTCTTCCGCAGAGACAGCAGCTCCTCAGCTGTGTCTGCAGCCTGTTTCTCTGCAGACTCCATCTCTGCACATTTATCCATCAGCTCCTTTCGGATTTGACTGGATTGCATGTCCTTCTCCTTAGAGTGGATTTGGAATCTCGTCACGACACGGGCCATCTCCATCAGCTCGTGCTTGAAAGCCTGCAGCTCCTTCTGTGTCACCTGGAAGGTGTCCTTCTTCGCATTGGAAAGGACGATGATCTTTTCATCCTTCTCTGCAATTTCTAATCTGAGGTTTTTAACTTCAGTCAGGAGCTTCTGGTGACGCTCCTCTATCGCGTTCTCATAGGCCCTCCTCTCCACCTTGATCTTCTGAATCTTGGCCAGATTCCTCTCTCTGATAGTGGGCCTCTTGGCCTCAGCTGTGGCCCTGAGGACTTCTCCACACTTCTCCTCAATCATCAGAGATACCGTGTCTTTCTTCTCATCCGGATTCATTGTTCCTTTGCTACATTCATAATAAATAGAAAATTCGATATTTCAGGAAAGATGCGTAACAATAAGCGCGCGCTGTGCTACTGATGTGTTGAGAAAATATCGGACGTCACTGCGTTCATCTAAACATTCTAACCATTATGACGTAGAACAATGGTCTGGATTGGAGGCCAAACTGGAAAAAGCCCGTTTGTAAATCTGCTATGTTTAGACTAAAAGGCTAACATTGTGAAAATGTTTTCAATATCCTAATTATTGTTTGGCTATCCCTCAGTAGACGTAAACATGAATTTGGCCATCTTTTGGCCGAGGTTTGCGAGGTTCTTGCGCGGCCACGGCCACCCTCAAATATATTCAAAGTTGATTTGATTTACATCAGAGCTTACATGTCTAATTTTGGATCGAGATCTAACCTGATCTAACATATGATGTGTTTATGAGTGCCGATATGATTGTTTTTCAAATATATTCAAAGTACATTTTAAACAATTTTTTTTAAGTAGCTTACATGTTTAATTTTGGATCGAGATCTTACCTTTATATGATGTGTTTATGAGCGCAGATATGATGGTTTTTTACATATATTCAAAGTACATTTTGAAACAAATGTTTTAAAGTAGCTTGCATGTATAATTTAGGATCGAGGTCTTACCTTCACGATGTCTTCATGGATCTGAGTATAAGTCAAATGTTTGTCATTTATAAACAGGGAATGCATTTATGACATATTCAATGTGTCATCATGTTACCATGGTGATTGAACGTTAACACAGTCCGATAGTTGCCTAAAGTCAATTACTACAACTTCATGACCACGTCACCCCTATAGTAGGCCTACATATAACTAAATCATGTAAAATTACATATTGTTTCTGAAAGCTGAATACGTAACCATGTGAGAAGACTCAAGAAAAGCAGTTCAATATTAAAGAAAAACACTACTTAGTTTATCTTATTCTGTAATGTAGCTCATTCAAGTGGTGGTGGGGGGGGTGGGGGGTATAGGGGGGGTGGTGGAGGTATAGGGGGGGTGGTGGGGGGTCGGGGTGAGTGATCGCACGTCTCCAGGCAGTGGCGGACTCAGGGGCGGGGCAGGGGGGGGCGACCGCCCCCCTTCGTGCCTCCTTGGTTGAAAAAGCGCGCTAAAGTGCCGTAAAGAGTGGCGAATTACGAGAGAAAATCCGATAACGTACTCAATGAGTGCCCTTCTAATGCCCTTACAGTGCCTACATGGTTGTAAAATTGCTCTCTAGAGTGGTGAATATGAGAGAAAGTGCCTTATTGGCTGCTCTTTACATAGGAAAACAATTATTGAGTGCCCTCTATGGTAACCCTTCATACAATGAATTATGATGATGTGCCCTCTAGAAGGGAGAATGTGCCCTTTTAATTTTTTCGCCCCTGCCCTTCAAACAGTCTGAGTCCGCCACTGCTCAGAGGTATTCTTAACAACCGAGCTAGAGGAACAAGAATGGCAGAGAAAGAGCAGGCAATAAATCCAGTTCCAGATTTGAGTCAATTCTAGTTTTACAGTTAAAACTAGAATGTTCCAATACAAACATGCTAGCTTGGAAGTAGTGAGTACTTTAGCCATGTTCATTATGATATGGTTATTATGTGTGTTCTTACATGTGAATGCGACATGGGGTAATTTGTGGAGAGAAAAAAGATGCTCTCTCAAAATCTCTCTCTCTTGGAATAGACTGTCTCCCTGCTGGTTCATGTGTTTTGTGGGAGTGACTTTGAAGGGAGGGGGTGGGATAGGCCTGATATGGCTTGAATAGTTTGGTAGCCTATTGAAACTCAAATAGCTAGCGTAGCAAAACTTGCCTACACCAGCTTTAATAGTTGATGTTAAAAAGAACATAAACAATGGACAGCCATAGCCTATCATGTTTTTTTGGACTTAACTAGGCTAATAGCCTAGGTCAAATTTTACCTTATTTTATGATCAGTTGTGACAGACAGACAGACAGACAGACAGACAGACAGACAGACAGACAGACAGACAGACAGACAGACAGACAGACAGACAGACAGACAGACAGAACAGCTTTGAACAGTAGCCTATAACAACGCAGAAATTGAACTTTGATAGGGAAATTGTCATTTCAAATAAATGTGCACCAATTTAAATAATTAATGCCCCCAACCAAAATGTAGCATATCTATAGGCTACAGACTGACACATAATGCATAATGCAAGTTATAATACAATAACAGTTAACAAATAGCCTAGCCTATCAAATCAAATAGCCACATTTAATCAGTGAACAAATATGCAGGCTGTAATAAGTTGTGTCAATTATCACAAATTGAGGCTTATAAGCAACTTTCTGTTATTCTGTCAATAATCTCTCCATCCATACACACAGCCACCCTTGCATACTCGGACCACAAGCCATGGAGACACTAGGAGAGCCAATAGGCTCTCTAGAAAATCTGGTGCACCGTGCGGTTGTACCGGCATACCAATCAATGTACACTTCTCAGCTATGCCTTCTGTCTGGTTAGCCTAACTTGTTTCCCTAACATCCTTGCCGTTTGTACCGTGAAACTGTCCTCGATAGTCCTCAAAGGCCTTTCCGGTTTTGGGAATCCGCTTTCAGAATAAGAGCACGGCCATTTCGGTGGCGCAAACCACTCTCGGATTGAAAGAGTTTTTGCTGTTAATATTCATAGAAAGTGACAGAGCATATAAGATAAGCATATCCAAAATGAACATAACCTGAAAATGTGTTTCTCTTTAGTATTTTCAACAATCTTTCATCAAACTACTATTATTATTATGAGGCTATATACTGTTAATAACTAATTATCTATATACTATACAATACTACTGACATGAGAAGTTTACATTAACCCCATTATTATTCAATGGAGTTTAAAAAACGTGTGTCTCAGGACCATCAGTTAGCAGAAAGGTTCAACTAGATTGTGCCCTCTAACTTTAAGGGTATATCAATCATATTTAAGTGGAAGAGAGGACTTTGATACGAATTTGTGATACATTTCCTCATCGGTACAGATGTGGGAGATGTTGTCTATCGTCTGCTTTAATTATGACTCGAAGTGAAAACATAGAAATTGTCACTGGACCTTTTCATACTGAGGCTGCGACAGTTCTTCGAATCATGTTCACTCCCATAAGGCTCATGAGAAGCAGTAGCCTAACTTGTTATCTCAGCATCACAATTTAAACTCAATTTGTTTTACAGTATATAATATATAATAATAATTACAGAGACAATAATTTGCAATTACGTTTTTCTGACATTTTGGAGAAAGACAGTATACTTTCCACATAAAACATAGAAATACTTTGTAATTTGTCCTTTATTTTGAAACCCCTTTGGAAGAAATCAACCGGAAATGAGATTTCTTGTTGGGGTTGGCTTCACCGTACTGGCCGTCGCCTACCCTCGTAGCCAGCTAGCTTGAGCGATGATTGTCAATAATGGCGACGCGTTTATCTTGAGTTTACTTTAACGAACCATCTGAAGAAAAAACGAAACTCAACAGAACCCAGGGCGTTTGGTGACAACATAAATGATAAACCATCAAGAAGAAAGAAAGCTACTTTAACCCCAAAACGGACTGAGTTACGCAGCGTTGATCAAGTTGAGGAGGTGGCATTCTTCTTGCAGAGCAGAGAGGCAAGGCAATCTGCAGCCAAGCAGTTATCCAGCTAGCTTGCTAACAAAGGTGTAGCTGCCATTTCCTGACGATGTGATTACTTTACAATCTTTCGTGTGATTTTTTTTCCGTTGGAATGTAATGCAAGGATTAAGACATACAGAAAAACATTGGTCGATGCCAAAGGTAGCCTCGGAAAACAATTCAGAGTAGAAAGTGCGTGCCATTCAACAGCTTTCAAGCTAACGCGTTAGTCTAGCTAGTAGTGCTTGCTATAGTGATAGATAGGTACTTTACACAGCTACTGTAACGGTGAACGACGTTAGCGTGTAGCTAGTTAGCTAATAAGCTTACTGAACTGAAGTCCAGATCACTGTTGTGTTGTGTTGGCTCACCACGTTAAACTAATAGCGGCTGTTTTCCTGGACAGTCTGTTAACATTTAGAAGTAGACTTGTCCGTCGAAGTGGCTTGTCAGAAAGGTAGCTAGCTCGGGTTGCTAGCTTGCTATTACTATTATTTTTCTTCGCAAGATCCTTTGAAATGACAACCGGCAGGAATAACCGTGTGATGATGGAAGGAGTGGGTGCGAGAGTGATCCGTGGTCCCGATTGGAAATGGGGAAAACAGGATGGTGGAGAGGGACATGTTGGCACCGTTAGGAGTTTCGAAAGTCCAGAAGAAGTGGTGGTTGTCTGGGATAACGGGACTGCTGCCAATTACCGCTGCTCCGGTGCATACGACGTGAGGATATTTGACAGTGCACCGACAGGTAGTTAACTTTACTCACAATCTTATCTTTATGAATACTATCTAAGTGTGTCTGCACTTGTGTGGGTTCTGTATGTGATATGCGACTGGTGATGTTATTAAACCTCATGCATATTGGTTGCACTAGGGACTGCATACTATTCTACATCATGCTCTGAATTGCATCGCTTCTGTAGATAATAGCCCGATTTTGATATTGTATCATCATGGCAAAAATAAAACCAATGTAGATATCGATACAAATGTAGCTTAAGTAATATGTTTTGATAGCAGAGCAGTGTAAAAGGCCAGTCTGTCACAGTAACTGGACAGTAATTGATATATTTATACTCTGCTGTATGTTTATCTGTGCACCTACTTAGTCCTATTGCCATTATTGCAGCCCCATCGACAGTATTGAATGCACACTCGTATGCTTGTTTTGGAGGCTCAGAGCCCTGTGTGATACTGTGCCTCTTGACGGGGCTGTTCCTCAGGTATAAAGCACGATGGCACCATGTGTGACACCTGCCGCCAGCAGCCTATCATCGGCATCCGCTGGAAGTGTGCAGAGTGCACCAACTATGACCTGTGCACCACCTGTTACCATGGAGACAAGCATCACCTTCGTCATCGGTTCTACAGAATCACAACACCCGGCAGCGAGAGGTAAACAGCCCACCCTTCCCTCCAATCCCTGTTCTCGGTCTGGGCATTTTGAGAGGACTGTCCCTTTAATGCCTTGTAGTGTGTTGGTTGGACTCAAAGACCCAGGAGTTGTTGTTTTCTTTCTAGTATTATGTGTGGCTAGTGTCTTTTTGTGGCACATGTGGAGGCTGTGAGTGAGACCAGCCTTTCAGACAGACAGCATGTGGCAATCGCTCCTGGCCCTCTGTTGCCAGGCGACTGCTCGGTCTCTTCTTCAGAGGCAGGGTGGCTGCTCTGGCCCCGTGCGTACCTGGACGGTTCTATCTGCTTCCTCGTACGATGTAGAGGGGAGGAAAGAATGAACAGTTCCATAACAAAATACTTAACATTCCGGAACATTCAATCAGTCAAATCCACACGACATGTCCGTTAATAATCATTTTTGTGGGTCCAGTAGTTTTGGTCCAAGGATTCAAAAAGTGTCTAAAGCTGACATTTCTTTGGAACGGGGACAACTTCTGCTGTATGTTTGCTCAACCAAAGGATTGTAACGTGGGGTTCAGGGAGCAAGCGCCTGGCCCAACAGCTGGGCCTTTCTTCTTTAGTTCAACTAAGTGTGACTTCAGTTCCCCTGAGACTGTTATTGCATGAACACAAAGGATGCAAGCAGGGATCACCCCTCCTCACAGCCACAGCACTGGAGGCCTAGTAGGATGTTTTGTTACGCCACATTAGATTCTGTCACTGAGTGGGGAAGAGAGAGAGAGAGTCTGCTTGCATTGGTTCCACTGGCCAGCTGCCATGTCTCCTACCGAGGTCTCGACTGCGGTTAGGTGGTTAAAGCTCCTTAGCCAATCAGGTTGACTCATCTAGCTCTGGAGTCTGCGCTGCCTGAGTAACAAGTAAAGGCAGTACTGTTTCATAGTGCATAGCGTCTTTACAATACTTGTAGTACAATCGTTGGTGTTTTTTTAATGTTTTCTTTTTACAAACAAGTCTGTTGTGATGATGAGATGTAAACAAGACCGACAGTTCCCTTTTTCTCTTCTTCTCTTCTTGTTGGACAACCACACAGTTGTTTTCATGTGTTAGACCAGAGGTCTTCAACCCTGGTCCTGCATGTTTGAGATGCTTCCCTGCTCCAACACACCTGATTCAAATTAATGGTCGTTAACAGCCTTCTGCAAAGCTGGATAACGACCCATTCATTTGAATCAGGTGTGTTGGAGCATGGAAACATCTAAAAACATGCAGGACAGGGGATCCCTGTGGACCAGGGTTGAATACCTCTGTATTAGACAAACCTCGATTAGCGACATTACCGTGTCTCAGAATGACGGTACCCGTAACTCAGCTATTACACACCTGCTATTACTCCAGTCACTAAGCAGAGGGCATGGGTTCAAATGGCATTCATTTCAAATGTCAGCAATAGTCTTCATCATCTACCTCACTAGACAAGTGTTTGAAAGGCCTTCATTGAGTGTCATTTCAGACAGAAAGATAGATGTCATTTCTGTGTAGCATTTGATTACCTGTGTCATTTTCTGAATGAGCACCTTACAGTAACGGCTTTCTTTCGACATGAAAAGCAAGCGGGTAACTGGCATGCTGATTGAATTAAACTGTCTTGGTTATGAAATGAAACGCACCATTGAGTGTCTAAGTTGGCCGAGCCTTGATGATCAGACCAAGCCATCTGCTAGTCCAACACGCCCTCACTGCTGTGGTGAAGTGCCGTGTTCATGGCTCGTTAAGGCGCGTTCACACCAAGGACCATAACGAGAACTATGATTATAAAGACGTTGTTTTAAGCATCGTTCTATATTTAAAAGAAAAGCAGGGTCGACGACGACAGCTATATAGCGGAACGATATCGGTGGGATTACTTCATAAAAATACAATTAAAAAAATCCCCCCAGCTGATGAACTATGAAACACTGATAACCAATCAGAATACATCCACATTTAAAGAGCTTGCACAAGGGAAGACAACATTGTGAGAAGCTAATCGTCGAGGTTGGTGTGGACGCAAATACAGTTCTCGTTCTCGGTGTGAACGGGCCTGAAGCCAATGTCTTCAAGCCATCGCTTCAAAGTTCAAGACAGTGGAGTAGAGAATCCCTCTATCTTCTAGGTAGCTTTTAACCCTGGCACCCTGCTGCCGTTTGAGAAACCTCCAGACAGATCCTGTGGCAGGATTGTGGTTGGACATGAGGTCAAATGAAAGGTGCTGGTGAGCACCTAGTCAGTCCCCTGTTTACAGTAAGGCCTGTGAACAGAGCAGGGCTACTGCACCTGTCCATGCACCAGATGCTCACCCCCTGCCCCCCCCCCTGCCCCCCCCCACAGGGTCCTGTTGGAGTCCCGGCGCAAGTCGAAGAAGATCACGGCACGGGGCATCTTCACGGGCGGCCGGGTGGTGAGGGGGGTGGACTGGCAGTGGGAGGACCAGGACGGAGGCAACGGGAGGAGAGGGAAGGTAGGTGGAGCCCCCACACACACCCCGCCCCCCACACCCCTCCAACAGCCAGTCAGAACCCCAGACACAGGCGCCACAAGCCGAGAGACGCAGAGAGACGGACTCCTCGGCCCTCCTCTGAGACTCGCAGGCTCCCAGACTCCTAGACTGAGGAACGCTGTGTTGTTACCGCGCCAGCAGACTAACAAACACTCCTCTCTGGAGGTTACAATTGTTTAACAGCCCCCCCCTCCCCGCCCCTCCATTTCAATTTCAGCAGTTTTATACAGGAACAAACGCCATAAAGGCCCTCTTGGTTTAGCTCCGGTCCAGACCCCACTGGATTCTATTTAAAAGTCCCCGCAGGCAATTTTAAGAGTTCATTTTCCTTTTTTATTTAATGGCATATCTCATTATTGTTTTATGATGCTGTAAGCAATATGCTACCCTGCAAACTGCTGTTACATGTCCTGCAGCCTAGATACTCTGTTAGTTTAGCAGGAAAATGACTTGGCAAGGCCCATGAATCATTTCCCCAGAAGTGGAAGAATAGCAAATGAAGGTGTTGGAGGACAAAAAAGAAAAAGACAAAACACAAAATAATGTAATTTGAATTTATATGTAAAGTAAATACGGGGAAGGACTCTTAAGCTGTTAATTAAAGTATACATTTGTGCTAAATATTCTATACTTATCCCCCTGGGTTATATGTTTGCTGTTCAGCGTTTCATGTCAGTGCCTTCATCCCTCACCCGACACGTTCTACCAATCAGGGCCATCCTTTTTGACGTGAACATTTGGACGTGTCGTGTGTCGATGTTTGGGACGCGTCCAGAGGGCCTGACTAGAGGCTCTCACCAGCACACTGGGCCAGACAGGGAGAGGCTCTCGGGGGGGATTCCTAGACAGCAGGCCCCCCCTGACTAACCTCTAACCCCCTCCCCTAACCTCTACCCCCCCCTCCCCTAACCTCTACCCCCCTCCAGGTGACAGAGATCCAGGACTGGAGTGCGGCCAGCCCCCACAGTGCTGCTTACGTCCTGTGGGACAACGGAGCCAAAAACCTGTACAGAGTGGGCTTCGAGGGGATGGTGAGCTCCACACACACACACGCGCCTACACACAGAAGAGAGATCAGCTGTCAGGTGGCCTTTGTGTTTGACCAGAGAGCCAGCGCAGGTTCTTGTGCGTCCACAGGCCTTTGTGTGAGGCACACAGCCGGCATGTGCTGGGCTCCATTGTGGCAGGCAGCTGGAAGGGGATCTACATGATAAAGGCAATCTGTTCTTTTCTGCGTTTTCTGAAGAAGAGAGGGAACATGGAGGTCAGCTCCGGGAGGGAGGGGAGGGGCGATGGGTGGGAGGGGGGGGGGCTCCACACAAGCTTCAAACGAAAGACCGTTCCCCCATTGGTGGAGACCACCCGGCTTTTTACAAACACGAGCCAATCGGGCGGCTCAGCCGGGTAACAGATTTTGCCCTTTGTCATTCCGATGTGGCGGAGGAAGGTTTGAGGGGAAGGTAGACGGCATCTGGTCCTGGATTAAACCAAATCAAGGACACCCCCCCCACCCTGCGGAGGATCAACATTTTAATACAGGACTTGAAAGACAACGAGTCACAACCACACGCAGTCAAGGTCACAGACGCCGCCGCTAGCAACGTATTAGCGGTGCATCACAATGAGCTTTTCTTTCTTTTTTTCACCTTTTTTTTCTGTATTTTCTTTCAAAGAAATTGTGAGTGCTCCCTCAGGGTCGTCGTCCCCCCCTCCCCCCCCTTCAGGGTCCCACCCAGCCCAGATGCTGGTCAAGCTCCCAGCCTCCTTCAGTCAGTTCAGCAGGTCCGGGAGAACGCGTGACCCGTGTGCCCGGGAATCATCTCTGTCCTCCAGCTCTGTCACAGTTGCTGCACATTTCTGAGTCATCACATATGATATGATACACCCCCCACCCCCCCTCCCCCCGTCCTTGCTCGCCCTCAGGGTGGGACTACTGTTGTCGCTCCCTCCTCACTCTTGACACCGCGCCATCGCCACTCCCGAAGTGTGATTTCTGCAAACGTTATTTATGGTCCGCCTCCCTCCCTCTCTCTCTCTCTAATGGAATGGGCCGGCTAATTAGCTTCTCCCCCATCTCTCTCTCTCCTCTCCTTCCCTGCTCCTCCTCCCCTGCAGTCGGACCTGAAATGCGTCCAGGATGCCAAAGGAGGCTCGTTCTACAGAGACCACTGCCCCGTGCTCGGTAAGTCACAGAGGATCCCGTCAGCGTTGCACCAGCACCCCCCCCCCTCCCGTGGTGCAGTGGAGTCCAAGGGCACGAGGAGGAGGAGCCCGTCCCAGAGCGCGCCTGCCCCTCTGTCCACTAGATGGCAGCACCACACTGAAGCCTCCAGTCTGCCAACAGCAGTAGTGAGGGGGGGGGATGGAGGTGGGGAGGGGGGTCCGGTGCAGACACTGGTCACGCTGGCATGGCATTCCCAGAATTCCATCTGCCTGGGCCGGGGAGGAGGGTAGGCCCCATCCTCCTAGTCTCCTAGCCTCCTAGTCTCCTAGCCTCCTAGTCTCCTAGCCTCCTAGCCATATGCTGTCCTGGTCAGGGGGCCCTGGGTCTGGCTCCAGATCCAGCACTGCAGCAACACTCCTCACAGACATGCCACATGTTTCATTCAGCCTCACGTGACGTCACTACGGGGCTTCCACACACACACGCTTACACACACACACACACACCACACACACACATGC
>CAEFZP010001442.1:22500-27500 GCA_903064625.1 Mallotus villosus | reverse complement strand
CCGGGCCATTCTACCCGCTTTATTTTGATTGTCTTTAAAAAACCAATTGAGAGTTTCCTTGGCCGTGTGTTTGGGCCATCTGAAATGTCCAACCTCGTTGCATCTTCATCATGCTGGTAGATGGCAGCAGATTTCTGTCAAGAATGTCTCGGCAAATTTGCCCATTCATCCGTCCTTCAACGATGTGAAGTTGGCCAGTACCATGTGCAGCCCCACACCATGATGTCCCCACCTCCAGACTTCACTATGGGTATGGTGTTTTTATGGTGTTAGCCTTTTTGATGTGCAGTGCCATGTCTCCTCCAAACATGGTGTGTATTATGGCATCCAAACACTTCCATTTTGCTCTCAGCTGACCACACTATGTCCTCCCAGTTTTTCCACTGGCTTTTCTAAATGTTGCGCGGGCAAACTTTAAACGAGCTTCAACATGCTTTATTGTCAGCGATGGGAGTCTTGCGTGGTGAGTGTTCATACAGGTCATGGCGGCGTTACTCCCTGTTTTCTTTGAGACGACGGTACCTGCTAATTCCAGGTCTTTTTGAAGCTTTTTGTAGGCCATCAGTTGGGACTGAACCAGTTGATATTCATTTGCACTGACAAGGGGCTGGATTGCTTTTTAATTATAGATTTATTTTGTTTTCTTGGCTCCCCATGCCTTTTTGCACCTCCCTTTCTTCAGGTGTTCAATACTTTTTCCCCTGTGTCATTTCACATGATTACACATAACTTAATTTCTGAACTTCTTTGTTTTGGTTTATTTGTATGTATGGATTACTTGGGTTGTTACCAACTTCTGGTGAAAATGTCATGTCAATAGCACCTTTGGAAATATATTTACTGAGAAAGATGGTGACGTGTTCAACACTTATTTCACCCGGCTGTGTATAGTGTAGCTGTGCCTGATCCTGCTCATCAACAACACACACACCACACACACACACACACACACACACACACACACACACACACACACACACACACACACACACACAGTAACACATGATAGTAGACTGAGGAGGATGGTTGAGTGACAGGATGTGCCCCTCAAGGACTCTGAGGGAGACACGCCCCTCCACGACGCCATCAGTAAGAAGAGGGACGACATGCTGTCTGTGCTGCTGGAGGCCGGCGCCGACGTCACCATCACCAACAACAACGGCTTCAACGCCCTCCACCACGCCGCCCTGCGAGGGAACCCCAGGTGGGCCAACGCCGCGCCGGGGGAGGGAGGGTGTGTGTGTGTGTGTGTGTGGGTGGTTCAGCTCTACCAGTGGTTCATCCGGGCTAGCTGCACGTCTGCTGCTAGCAGGAAACAGGAGCTGAGCGACAGGCCTCTGGATGCCCCTTCCTGTCTGTGGGGGATCCCTGCTGTGTTAGCCTGGCGGCTAGGCTAGGCTAACCCCAGCAGTGTGCCTCGTCCTTGGGTCACTGCTATTTCTGTCCCCACCTGGTCTCTGGCCGGCGTGGCGACGGTGCTATTCCTGGCCCCCGTGGGCAGGAGGGTGTAGCGGGGGGCTTAAGAGGACCCATGCCGGGGCCCCTGGAGCGGGGGGCCGAGAAGCACGGCCTTATATGTGGTCACGGCCTCCGCTCTCCCAGAGGTTGTTTTAGGAAAGTCAGCAGCTGTTCCTCCCCTCCCCTCTCCTGTCCTGCCATATCTTGTCCTCCCCTCCCTCCCTCCCTCCCCTCTCCAGTCCTGTACTGCCCTTCTATATCCTGCCCTGTCCTGTACTCCCCTGTCCTGTCGGGGCTGGACTGTGTCGGTGTCGCTACCCTCTGCTGACACACATTCCACTGGCACCAGGACCAGCTGACATGGGGTCAGAGGGCTGTAGAGCACCTGCTACTCCCACCCTCGTCTGGCCCCGCCCCCGGGCCTCACACAGGGAGTTAAGCCCCTGGCCGCCCCCCCCCCACACTCACACACACACACCACACCACACACACACTCACACACACACACACACACACACACACATCACACACACACACACACACACACACCACCACTCACACACCTCCCACACTCACACACCACACTCACACTCACACACTCACTGATAGATAGCCAGTTAGAACAATAATCCGGACTGCAATCAGCCCGAGCCTGACATTCTATTACCAGCCTGCTGCTCCGAGATGCATTGGACTCATTTTTCAGAAGCGGGCCCAATATTTTTTAAGTAGTAATAACCTCCAAGAGAGAAGAGAAATCTCTCCACTTAAGGATTCTCATGAATCGTGGGCTGCTCTGTTCTAGAAGCAGAACCCGCTCACCACCTCTATAACAGTATAGACTCTACCCCCCCTCCTCCCTCTCCTCTCCCCCCACCCCCAATCCTTTTCCAACCTGCCTCTGCGCGACATCCCCGACTACAGTCTTATTGACTGGGGAGGTGAAAAGTGCTGGAGTCAGTATTTTCTTTTTTTTCTTTTTTCCACCTCTCTCTCCTCTCGGAGCACCGTGGCCCTAGTGTCGCAGCGCCCGCTCTCCCCCACACCACCACCACCACCGCCACCGCTGTCTTGACAGACCGAGACGCATGTCGGCCTGCTCGGATCAGGCCCTTTGCTCTTGTTTCCTACCTCAGCTCCCTGCAGTATCATGGGACGGGTCCCTACCCAAGCCCTGAATCCCCGCCCCCCCCAGCCTACACAAGAGGTTGTGTTTGAGGGCGGTTGGTATTGTGTCCCGTTGCTCGGGGTACCCTGGGTGGTGGTGTGAAATGTGGCGTTGGGTGGCAGTGCCAAGCCAAACAGGGCCAGTCCTGGAACACTGGGGTCCTGGTCGTTATGTATGTGTTGTACATACAGACATGCTTCTTTTAGGGTGTCACTGGTGTGCAGGGACGAGTCCTGGAGATATCACTTCTGATCTGCTTCCTGTTGTCTGTCTGGTTACTGAGCCTGTCTCTCTCTCTGGTTACTCTGGGCCTGTCTCTCTCTGGTTATTCTGAGCCTGTCTCTCTCTGGTTACTCTGAGCCTGTCTCTCTCTCTCTGGTTACTCTGGGCCTGTCTCTCTCTCTGGTTATTCTGAGCCTGTCTCTCTCTCTGGTTACTCTGAGCCTGTCTCTCTCTCTCTGGTTACTCTGGGCCTGTCTCTCTCTGGTTATTCTGAGCCTGTCTCTCTCTCTGGTTACTCTGAGCCTGTCTCTCTCTCTCTGGTTACTCTGAGCCTGTCTCTCTCTCTGGTTACTCTGAGCTGTCTCTCTCTCTGGTTACTCTGAGCCTGTCTCTCTCTCTCTCTGGTTACTCTGAGCTGTCTCTCTCTCTGGTTACTCTGAGCTGTCTCTCTCTCTCTGGTTATTCTGAGCCTGTCTCTCTCTCTGGTTACTCTGAGCCTGTCTCTCTCTGGTTACTCTGAGCCTGTCTCTCTCTCTCTCTGGTTACTCTGAGCTGTCTCTCTCTCTGGTTACTCTGAGCCTGTCTCTCTCTCTCTGGTTACTCTGAGCTGTCTCTCTCTCTCTGGTTATTCTGAGCTGTCTCTCTGGTTACTCTGAGCCTGTCTCTCTCTCTCTGGTTACTCTGAGCTGTCTCTCTCTCTGGTTACTCTGAGATTGTCTCTCTCTCTCTGGTTACTCTGAGCTGTCTCTCTCTCTCTGGTTATTCTGAGCTGTCTCTCTGGTTACTCTGAGCCTGTCTCTCTCTCTCTGGTTACTCTGAGCTGTCTCTCTCTGGTTACTCTGAGCCTGTCTCTCTCTCTCTGGTTACTCTGAACTGTCTCTCTCTCTGAGGCCTTGTGAGCGTGTCTGCACACATGTACATGTGTGTCTTCAGAGCCCCGGGAAGGCCTTCCTGGGAAGCAGAGCTGTGTACGCAGGGGGGAGGAGCTGGAGGCGGCTGACGAGGCAGAGTGGGCGGAGTCTCAGAACCCTCTAACCAATCAACTCCAGGACAACTCAATATCCCCTCTCTCATTACACTCTCTTTCTCACCCACCCCACACACACACACACACACACACACACACAGACGGACGCTCTGTTTAGGCTGGGAGTCAGTGTTGTAGAACAGGAGGGGGGTAGGAGAAGCGTTAATATAAATGAGCAGTTTATGATTCGCAAGCTGGATTCCTCGTGGCGTTGTAGCCCGGTAAAACAGTCCCATCACGTGAAATCAAGCATGAAAATGATTCTCTGTTAGGAGAACACGGGAAGATGTTTCCTGCTGATCACATGAGGTGTGTGTGTGTGTGTGTGTGTGGTGTGTCCGTAGCGTGTGTGTGCTGCCTGTGAAGGGGGGGGGGCGGAGGTCTGTTTTGTGTCCTGGCAGGGCTGGGGGGCTGGGAGCCACGAGCTGCTCCAGCACTGTAAACAATACGATTAATAGCCCATGACTCATAAACGGGCTCCCAAACAAGCCCTGCAGTGGCAAACTGCACCTTCTTACACGCCGCTCGCCCTTCCAACACCGCGCTCGCTTCCTTTTTAACACCCCCCCCAGCAGGACAGGACACGCACACACACCCCCTACTCCCCCCCCTCCCTCCTTGTACCCTAATTAGTACACCTGGTGTAGCGGGTGCCCGGGGATCGTAATCACACGAGGAGAGGAACGTTCCGGGCCTGCGGGAGACCTGGGTGTTTGCTTCTGGAACCGGGGGGGGGCGTTGGCTGGTCAGCGCCCCCGTCGTCGTTTAGTAGCACACACACATTTCTTTTTTAGCTCTTCTCAAGAGCTTTGAGATTAGTCTAATCTGTGGAGATTGGGTGTGGGAGGGGGGGGGACGGCTGCTGTTTGGGCTCCACACAAGGTGTTCTTCATGCCGGCCCTCCCTGGACCAGACCCCGGCTCACGTGCAGCTTCGCTCGCTCGCATCGCCATCGCAGACCTTCCTGACACACCGGTTTAAATAACGCCCTTCTAGCAGAATCCCTGGCCGCCGTGATCACTTTGTAAAATGTATGCGCAAGGTGGGTTTTTAATGTACCCCTGAGTGCGTGTGTGTGTCAGTGTGTGTGTGTGTGTCTTCATAGCTGGCGAGCAGGTCAGTTTG
>CAEFZP010001442.1:7500-20000 GCA_903064625.1 Mallotus villosus | reverse complement strand
CACCCAGATAGTGGAGGGGAGAAGAAGAATGGATTAGAAGAGGACAAGTAGGTTACAAATCCCCTTCCTGTCTCTCCATCCAGACGTCAGAGGACGGGGGTGGTATCTCCTCAGCCACGCGTCTCTCTGACGTTTGACTCGTGTTAGCCACGAGCTTTTTGGGACTTTTGATCGTGCTCCCTTTGATCTGCCTGAGAGCAGGAGCAGCGGGGCCGATGGTGGACTATCTCCTCGTTCGGTCGCCTCTTTATAATTAGCTGACCCCATCTCGGGCCCCCCCCTCCCCCCCTGCCCCTTTATTCATTGGAAGCAGTCGACAATTGGAATCAGCTGACGGCCCGAGCCAGGCCTGATCCTGCATTATCACTTTTTCGATGCTCTAATCTGACCGCCGCGCTGCCCGGCAAAGCATTTGGCAAGCGTAGCAAACCTTAACAATGAGAGCAGGAATCAGGGGGGGGTGGGTGGGGGGTAGCAGGGTAGCAGGCAGGCAGGCTGTAGGGACAGGGGGAGGGAGGGAGGGGAGGGAGGGCATAGCTGGACACGCAGCAGGGTTAACACAACAGCCATATGATACAGCACCGGGGCCCAGGCCAGCTCCTAACAGCCAGCAGCATGGGCCTCTCTCTGATCTGCCTCCTCAGCAACTCTCCCTCTCCTCCTCTCTCTCTCTCTCTCTGGCTCCATGGCTCTTTCACTCGCTTCTCTACAAATATATAAATATATATAGAGTATTTAGTTTGAATATATGAAAATTCAAACTAAACCCCAAAAATGGGACCAAACACTGCAGGTTGGCCTGTCCCCAGCCAGCCCCGGGACTACAGTCAGATTATGGTATTACTGGTGACTGGCCTCACCCGCCTGGCCGGGGCTCTGCCTAAGTTGCAGCTGGCCCCCGGTCAAGGGCCCGTAATGCAGTAAGACCAGCCATGAAAGGAGGCCCTGTTCCACGATTATTGGAAAAGCCCACCGTGGAGGTGAGCCACTCTCAGCCCCAGAGAGGTCCACTTGCCCCCGGGACACAGCTAGCCGCCCTCACAGCCTCTCTACATGGAGGGATGGGGCTCGGGGGGATTCGCTCATTCAGACAGTTTGAGAAAGCGGCAAGTTTCCCCCCTCGACAGCAGAGACTGGTGCAGTAAGCTGCCCAGAGACAGCGCAGCGTCAAGGTATCGGCCCGACCACACCACACACGCTCTCTCTCTCTCTCTCTCTACTCTCTTTCCACCTCCACCGCCCGTCTCGCTCGCTCGCTCACGCCAACGCCGCCGCCATGTTTCCGCCATCTCCAAAGCAACACGCATCGTCACACGGTGCCCTCGTCAAGTCAGAGCCACACACACACACACACCCCACGCTCACACACACTGCTCACGAGGACTCGCACCTCACCAAGAATACATACTTCTTTACATTCCATAGTTAGCATATATACATATGGGTACATAAGGAAGTATGTACACCAAGTAGGCAAAGCCAAAAGTTCCCCCTCACACACTGTCACCTGAGACAAGGTAGGAAGACATTAGTAGCAAGAGAAGAAAAGAACAAAAAAGAACCGCTGTGTGATTTTTCCTTTAGCCTCCCCCCCCCCTCCCCCCCCAGAATGCAGTAGGGCAAGCACATCAGCCTGCACCATAAGGTGACTTTGAGCGTGAATTCAGCTCACCGCTCAAGTCTCACACACACACACACACGCCTGCAGAAGCGACGCCCCTTCCACCACCAAACCAACTCCGGTCCAAGTCCGTCGTGCTCCGTTCCATACCGTAGCCTTTCTCACTGACCCCGGCTGTCCTCCACAGAAAACAGGGTAGGAGAAGAACCGACCGTCTCTTCTCCCCCGCCCCCCCCCGTCCCGCCCCCCCGTCCTTTTCTTGTGATAAAAGCAGCAAAAGGCTCGTCCTTGTCTTCAGGAAGAGGAACCGCAAAAAAAAACTACGAAGAAGAAGAAGAAGAAGAAGAAAAGGGACTCTGCTGGCGGCGGAGAGGAGCAGTTCCTCCCTCTCTCTCTCTCTCTCCTCTCTCTCTCTCCTCGTGTCCTTGGCTGCTGCTGCCGCTGCGTCCGACTGCTCACCTCTCCTTGTATGTGCCGTGGTCCCTGTGTGTCCTGGGAATTGGGGGGTGGGGGGAGGGTGGGGAGGCGGAGGGGGGGAGAGGAGGGCGGGCCGGTCGCTGCAGCCCCGCGCGCTCCCTCTTCCTCCGCCGGCTTCTCTCTCTCTTCTGTCTCTCTCTCTCCGTCCCTCTCACACCCCCCTCTACACCCCTTTCTGCTTTCTACACCGGGATGCACCTCCCCCTCTCTCTCTCTCTCCCCCCTCTCTCTCTCTCGCCTCCCTCCCCCTCTCTCCTCCCTGTCTCCCTCCCTCTCTCTCTCCCTCCCTGTCTCCCTCCCTCTCTCTCTCTCCCTCCCTGTCCCCCCGTCCCCTGCCTGTCTCCTGTGTCAGCTGCGACCCCGGTGCTGTGCGCGAGCGCCCTGCTGATGTTTGAAAAAGCAAAAGGGATCCAAGTGGAACAGGAAGCTATTGTGCGCAGGATTTGGGCTTTAGGCACACAGTGCAGGGCCATAGGTCACATGCGGCCGCTTAATGCCCACTCAGCATTCGTGGATTGCGCCCCCCCCTCTCCCTTTCACTACTCTCTCTCTTTTTCTCTCTGTCTGTCTGTGCCTCTCTTTCTTTTTCTCTCGTCCTCTCTCTCTCTCTCCCTCTGTTCTGGGTCGGCCCGTTCTTTTGCCCGCCCTTCTTCTGTCAGCTCCTCTCTCCCCCCCGTAGCCTCACCTGTCCATGTTTACTGTGGGTGGTCGTTTAGATCAATAACCATTTGCATGGCCGCGTGAAATGTTCAGTGAGTCTCTAATGAATCTTTACCCCAACCCAACACATTCCACAAGTCAACACTGCGCCCCTTGTCTTCTCTGTATGCTGGCTGGCTGGCTAGGGGAGGGGGGGGAGGGGGGAGGGAGAGAGAGGTCGTTTCAAAAGTATCTCAGCGGTACTTTAGACAATCGATACAGAGATACGTCAAATAGCTACGTGGAAATTGCGGAGAGTGGCTAAGGCGAGGGTCCCGTTCAGCTATGGGCCGAGCGGGACGGGGGGGGAGGGGGAGGTGACGGTGCCTCTCAGCTCTAAAACGGGGGGCAGAGCCCGCTGTCGGAGGTGCGACGTCCCATTTAGGAAATGTCACAGCCGCCCGAGAGGGTGAGCGAATAGACCGGGGGGGTGGGGGGTGTAGGAATTCCTCCTCCCGTCACCACGCTGGGCCGGGCCAGCAGGGCTGGGGGGGAGAGAGAGGGAGTGAATGGGGCTGGCCGTGTAGCGTGAGCCGGGGCCTGGGAGCCGGGGGCCTGGGAGCTAGCACTGCAGTGCTGCAAGCAAGCCCCAGCGGGAGGAAGGGGGAGGAGAGAAACTGGGTTACTACCCTGAGTGCTCTGGGTTCAGCCAGTGACACACATCTACTCAGCCCCCCCCCCTCCTCCCTGTCATCCCCCTCCAAAGACCCCACTACTGTTAATACGCTGCCACAACTGTGCACCACCACCACTGTTTAGTGATCTCATCCCGCCCCGTCACCTCCTTCACTCTGGATGCCTCGTCATCCCTCCAGCATCCACAGTCCCGCCGGCGGCCGGCCAGCACGGAGCCTCACGCGACATGTCCTCAACCCCCCCGACCCCCCTGCTGCCACCTCCAGCACAAGAAAGAACTCAGCCCTAACTGTGGTCAGAAGAAGAAGAAGAGGAAAAAAAATGCAGAGGAAAAAAGGCACGAAAAGAACTTAGAAGAAGAAGAAGGAAAAAAATGAAGAAAAGAAAGTTCCGGCGAGGTTTTGTATCCCTTCTGCAGGGGGGGGGGCTCAAGTCTGAAGGAGGGAGCTGTCCGCTGCAGAGGACGCGGGGCGAAGAGCCGGGCGGGCGGGCGGGGGGGGCGGGGGGGGACCGTCTCTCCGTCCACGCCGGCGCGGGTCAGACTTAACAAGTCCGTCGTTAGATGGAGAGCGGCGGCGCTGTGAGCGTGAAGCTTAATGAGCCAGCGAGCCGTGCTGCTGCAGCATGTGCAGCCACCGAGCGCCAGAGAGAGAGAGAGAGAGAGAGAGAGAGAGAGAGGGCAGAGATGAGAGCGAAAGAGGGGAGGGACAAGAGGAGAGCACGGGAAAAAACGGAGGGGAAAAAACGACAAAATTCCACCCGTGTGGACGACGGTAACTTTGCGTCCTCTCCTCCTCTGCCGCGGTCCTGCTCCTCTCTGTCTCCGTCTTTGCCTCTCTCTCCTCTTCTATCCTCCCAGCCAAGAAGCGTAGCCGAGGAGGAGGGATGGAGGGAGGGGGGAGGGTGAGGGGGGGGAGGGTACCAAAAAGAAAGAAAAAAAAGAAAAAAAGAAGCCCAGAGGTGTTGGTTGGTTAAGTACTGTCCTATCGCCTCTGCTGCAAAACAGTAAATTCCGCTCCTCCCTTCCGAGCACGCTGCTTGCAGGCGAGCCATGCGGCTAATAACTGATGGCGTCCGCGGAGAGGGAGAGAGGACGCCAGTCCGTCAGGGCCCGTCGGGGGGGGGTAAACTCCCTTCCGGGGGGGAGGGGGGGGTAAACTCCCTTCCGAAAGGGGTGGGGGGAGAGTGGAAAGCATATATTCCCTGTCAGATCAGTTCCTTATCTAGGCTTCTCTTCTCTCCTCCGCGGTGAAGAGAGCCATAATGACCCAGCTGCTGTAGCCACCGCGTGGTGTGTGTGTGCAGGGCGCACGCTCGACTCGCTGAATCAGCTCCTCTGATTGGGGGGAGGAGAGGGAGGGGGGGGGGAGCAGGGAAGGAGGAGGGGGGGAGCAGGGAAGGAGGAGGGGTGGGGAGGAGGAGAGAGTAGCGGAGAGCTAGTGAAAAGAGAGAGAGAGAGAAACACACAGGCACACACACAGGCAGTAGCGTACCTTTCGGAGGGGTGCACGCCGCGCTGACATGAAGTGCTGCTGCTCGGAAGAAGAGAAGTGAGAGAGAAAGGGAAGGAAAAAGGCGGGGTGGTGTGGGGGGGGGGAGGGGAGGGGGGGGAGCTCTGCAGCACTCTCCTCTCCATCATGTGCCTTCTCTCCGACGAAGAGAGAGGGGAGGATGGAGGCAGAGCCGGGGCCCGGGTCGGTGGAGGAGGCAGAAAGTGAGGCACTCGTCCCCCCACACACACACACACACACACACACACACACACACACACCCCCGCCCCCCCCTCCTCCCTCTTTCTTATTCAGGGACACACACACACACACACAGCCCCCGGAGCTCTCTCTGGCTCTGAAGATTGCTAAAATGCAACACTTTTATTATTCAGTTCCAACTTCTGTCTGTCAGCGTGAGTGGAAGGAGGAGGCGGGCGCGTGTCGGAGGAGCGGCGATGGCGCTGGGCGTCCTCTCTGTGTTAGAGCCCCGAGCAGGGCTGAGCAGGGCTGAGCAGGGCGCTGCTGTGCAGGATCCATTTCCATCCTCGGCACGTGCACGGCACGGCGTCTCTCTGGGGTCGGGTGACCGCGGCACGAGGCCGTCCGGCGGAGGTAGCCGGGCGCTAGCAGGGGTCACCTCTTCCAACCGGGGCAAAGGTCGCGGCGGAGCGGCGAAGGTCACGAGGGAGAGAGAGAGAGAGAGAGAGAGCGAGCGAGCCAGTGGGGTCCCATCTCTCCCCTCCCCACGGTTCGGAAAGATACGCTCAAGCGTTAGCCCTTTATGGGCGGGCCGAGCATTTTAAACACGCACAGCAACCCCTCCACCCCCAACTCCGGTTGCTGGGCTGCTTTTCTCTCTCTCTCTCTCTCTCTCTCTCTGTCTCTCACTCACACACACACACACACCACCTCCCTGACCATATTTAGTCAAGCAGTTCAAAAAATAGTCGCTGCAGCTCCTCTCTCTCTCTCTCTCCCCCCCTCCAACCCACCCGCCTGCAGTCGTACCCTCCCACCAGCTGTTGGCCCGGCCTCCGGGAAGCCCTCCGCTCCAGTCCTTCCCCGTGTCCGGCCCGTCCTATCGATTCCACCGCCCTGCAGGGAGCGAGAGAGAGAGAGAGAGCACCTCTAGCCACGCTAGCCCTACGCCGTTCACCACCTTCTATTTTTAGTCGAGCCAAATAAAGTGGTCTCTCTCACCCTCTCTCTCTCTCTCTCATGGTTCCACTTGTGTGTCCCTGACCCACCCACCCCACACACACACACACACACACACCAACGCCCACCACTCCCCCTTTCTCCACCCCTGTTTTACTTCCAACGCCACCTCTTCCCCTCACTCACTCCCTCCCTCTCTCTCTCTCTCTCCTTTTGAATCCCCCACCCTCTCCTCCCTCCCTCCGTCTCCTCTTTTAAATAGAGCCGGAGCACGCTGCTTATGGTAGAGCGCACGTCTGCTCGGCTCTATACTTAGAAACACTGCGCATTTGAGAAAAGGAGGAGGGAGGGAGGGAGGGAGGGAGGGATAGAGAGATAGATAGAGAGAGGGAGAGAGGGAGGAACACGAGTGCTCCTGGTCGTGAAGTGGATGGGGCGCTATGAGCACAGTGCTAGCCCCGTTATTTTAAATCCATCTCATTGTGTTGATTTCTTCCTCTCTTTCCGCCGTGCTCTTCAGTGCAGGCGTGCGCAGACGTGATCTGGCGTGCGGGCCTCACCTGGTGAGCACGGAGGGCCCCCGCCGCCGCCCAGAGGCTCTGGGTGTCTCTCCTCCTTCTGAGCCTTCATTAATTTCCAAGTGGCTTTTTCGAGCTTTCCCGAGGCACAGCCGCTGAAGAATCTCTTTAATTAGTCGGGCTCATCACAGGGGCACATCTATACTGTGCGTCAGGAATGTCCTTTGTGCCCTCTCTCTCTCTACCCCTCTTTCTCTCTCTCTCTACCTCTTCTCTCTCTCCTCTCTCCCTTCTCTCTCTTCCTTTTTTCTCTTTTTTTTTCTCCATTTGTTTCCCAGTCTTTATTTCCCTTCTCTATTTTCTCTCCCCCCCCCTCCTCTCCTTTGTCTTCCTCCCTCTCTCCCTCTCTCTCTCTCTCTCTCTTCACTCTACGGTGCCTTGCACGTCCTGCGTCGCCTCGCTCACCTGCGCCCGGTGTTGTAACTGCAGAGCCGTGCGTGTTCCAAACCCGCCTCCGGAGGTTTCTACCGCTGTTTTCCGCTTAAATAGAACCACATGGACACTTGAACTGCACACTTTGGTAAATGAGCGTTTTGACGAAGGGGAGAAGATGGAGAACGTCTAAACACGACACTACGGGGTTCAGGGCGCTCACGAGAAACGAGTCGCCGTCGTTCGAGAGTCGGACCAATACTTCCTCAAAGGTGACAGGAAGTGATTGATTTGACATGGTCCTCTAACACGCTCACTGGCGTCCTGCTCCCCACTCCCACATGCTAATTCTATCCACTGCTTTTTATGGTGGTGGCAGGGGGGGAGGGGGGGTAGATTGGAGATTTCTGCATAGATTTTAAGCATGCAATTCAATTAATGTATTGTCACTGCAATTTATAGCCATTCGATTACATTATCTTTATGGCCATTACAAGAATTGACCGTTTGCCAGGTGGAATGGATTCCAGGCTAATGTGTCTGCTCAGTGACTGACCTTACACGGCCAATGAAAGTGCCGAATTGCAACAGTATAAATGGCAGCGGCGAGCGTCCACCTGTTATTGGCCCTTTAAAAAGGAGCCGGGTGCTCTCCTCTTTCCCCGGGCCTCTTTAAATCAAACCCCCCCGTTACCTCCCCCGCCAGCGCTCAGTCACCCTCGCACGCTCACTTACAGGGAAGCGCGTGCCCGTGTGTGTGTGTGTGTGTGTGTGTGACAGAGAGACATCAGTGGTGTCCCCACCAGGCACAGTTTGGGGCTATGGGGTTTCAGCTCTCTCTGCCAACACTGTGTTTGCTGGTGTGCTGGTGATCCAGCATTCCCCCAGTTTAATCTCAATTACCCCACTGACAGTCTCCCCCCCCCAACACCCCCCCCTCCTCACACACCCCAACCCCATGTGGCACCCGTCCTGCCCCCATGATGAATAGTTTGGGCCCGCATGTTTAGCTGAGTAGCTAATCGATCAATACGGATAGGGGTGTGTGTGTGTGTGTGTGGTCGGTGTGTGTGTGTGGCATGAGCTGTGTGTGTGGCGAGGGGTGTGAGGGGGGTGTACGAGGGGGGTGTGCGTGCACTAATGGATGTGTTTTGTTTCACTGAGTAAAGGGGTGTGTCAGGATGTCCGTCCGTCCCCCCTCCACAACTCTCTCCATCCAAGCTTAGAATGACAGTGGGAGCTGTAGGGGACTGGGCCTCTCTGTTTAGTCGGCTCCTTCTTTCATCCTTTCCATATCTACTGGGCTATTTGCACTCGAGTGAATGTGACTAGGAAACCTGGATTTCGACCCAATTCTGAAGTCATTCTCCATCCATCCCTTCCTCCCTTCCGTCATTCAGGTTCTCCCTCCCTCCACCCTTACTCACTGCCTCCCTTCCTTCCTCTCTCCCTCCACCCTCCCTTCCATCTTCCAGGTTCACCCTCCCTCTGTCCTCTCCCCCTCCGTCCCCTCCTCCCTTTATCACTCCCCCGTCAGCCCCTCCCCCCTCCACCCTTTACTCTGAGCATCATCTGAGAGGGGGAGGCTGCTGAGAGCTAGACGGAATCAAAATGATTTATGAATGGTCGACCTGGCTGTGACTGGGTGACTGGCTGGCTGGTGACTGGGTGACAGGCTGGCTGGTGACTGGCTGCCTGCTTTTACTGGCTTCTCCTCCCATCCCAGCCCGTCAGCCTCTGATCCTCCAGCTTATTGTTCCCTCCTGCCTCACTGCAGTGGACAGGCTCCCTCTTCTCTCTCTCATCTCTCCCTGGGACTCACCACACACACACACACACACACGTACACACACACACACACACACACACACACACCCTGGTTCACAGTGGCAGTATATAAAGTGTAGGTATTCCGAGTCCTGACCCCTCAGGCTCTTCCTAACAGTGTGTAAATGCAGACGAGGATGCAGACAGGTGTATCCACAGTGTCGAGAAAGCAAGGTGACGGGGGACGGGGTTTTGTTTGATGTACGACTTCCACCCCGGCGCCATATGGTCGCGCGCACACGGCGACGCACGCACAGCGTTTTATTTGGGCGCTACTTTTGCTGCGTTTAGCGTGCGGTGGGCTGAGCCCCTCCTCTCCTTGCAGAGCGAGCCAGGCCCCTCTTCAAGAGGGAGGAGGGGAGTGGGGGAGGGGGGGGGGCGAGGGGATAAGTGCTCTGTTGTAATTCATTAAAAGATAAGCGATCGTGTAGATACGTCCCAAGAAAATAAACGCAGTCCAGCCCGAGTGTGTCTCCCAGCAGCCCTCACAGCCCTGCACACAGGACAGGTTCACCTCTCAGCCCTGCACACAGGACAGGTTCACCTCAGCAGCCCTCACAGCCCTGCACACAGGACAGGTTCACCTCAGCAGCCCTCACAGCCCTGCACACAGGACAGGTTCACCTCACAGCCCTGCACACAGGACAGGTTCACCTCAGCAGCCCTCACAGCCCTGCACACAGGACAGGTTCACCTCTCAGCCCTGCACACAGGACAGGTTCACCTCTCAGCCCTGCACACAGGACAGGTTCACCTCTCAGCCCTGCACACAGGACAGGTTCACCTCAGCAGCCCTGCACACAGGACAGGTTCACCTCTCAGCCCTGCACACAGGACAGGTTCACCTCAGCAGCCCTGCACACAGGACAGGTTCACCTCAGCAGCCCTGCACACAGGACAGGTTCACCTCAGCAGTACAGTCATGGAACCACATCAGTAGACAGGCCCTTGTCATGTTTCACTTTATGACGTTCAACTTTTTCTTGACATTTCTTCGCGTTCAAGGGAATGGAACGGGAAATCCTTGGACGAGGTCTTTAGTCCGATATGTTTAGGAAGGTGCCTGAGAGGATGAGTGTTAGACCCCTGGCCGTGCCCCCACCACACTGACAGCAGGCCGCTCCCGACAAACAGCTAGTGACTTTGGCGGTGACGCGCTGAACGGCTTCATCCCGGCAGCCCCTGTGACCGCCCAGCCCCACAGCTGGGATCGGTCCAACAGATCAGCCAGAGGACAAGCCGCTACACGCCTGAATCCCCCCGCGGCCAATCAGAACGCCTACACCTCCTCCAAAGGGGCTGGGCCAAAGCGTGGCTCCCGGCCAATAGATAAGCCTGTCAGCGCTGTAGCGCTCTGTTGTCTCTCTTGGCCGCTAGGTTGCCATGGCACATGGGAGGGGGAGGGGGAGGGGGGAAGAGAGGGAGGGAGGGGAGGGGTGCTCCTCTTCAAGGTCTCAAGGACATATAGAGCTTTTGGGAAAGTGACTGCGCAGCCACACACACACACACACACACACACACACACACTACCCCTACAGAAAGCGTGCATTGTGCCCCCGCTGTACGCACTGCTGCTGCGTTGTTCTGGCCTGCCAAACCTTCGAAAGAGCAGGATTTATTTGTGTCAGCTTCCTGTAAGTGCCTCAGCAGTGCAGGTGATAAATAGAGGAGCACATGGTGATTTACTTCCCCCCCCGCCAACGGGGAGGGGCCTATGAATATGTAGTTCAACCCCCCCGCCTCCCCTTTTGAAAACATTAACGTAAAAAAAAACAGTTGTTTACACATTTGGTTAATGTATTGAGATGGGGGTCTGCAGGCATTCACGCCCGCGTCGCGTCGCCTCCTACTCCGGTGACACGCCCGCCATCGCCGCCATCACTTCATTATCTTTCTTGATTGCAGGTCGTAATGACACGGCAGGGCTGCGGAAGTTTCCGGAGGTTGAGTTGCCTCTGCTCCCCCCCCGCCGGTCCCCTCCTCCCTGCCCTGTATTAGTAGGCTCCCCACTCCCTACACCTGGCCCGCTCTCTGCCGTGTTGAATAATGCAGGCCAGTTACCCCGGTAACCTGCACGGTCACCGGCAAAAAGACGGCGGCTCTCCCAAATGCGACATGACAGTTTGGGAGAGGCGACATGCGCCGGGCAGCGAGCGCTGCAGCGTCTGAATGTGAAGCGCTGGGAGAACACGCCTCCTCTCCGCCTCCTCCCTGGCGTCATCACCGAGCGCAGGCCGGCTCTCATCCTTATTGAGTACATTACTCCTGAGTGCAGCCCATAGAGCTGGTCCCCTATAGGCGCATGAACACGTTGGTATGGGGCCCTCGTCGGAGCTCTGTCCAGCGCTGGTCCCCCAACCCCTCCTCCCCCCCCTACCGGCCCGGCTGCAAATAGGCCATTAGAGGCTGAGCTGCGGGACCGCTCGTGGGACACACTGCAGCTGATCCAGCTCTCTCTCCCCCCACCCCTCCTCCCCCCATCTCTTCCTCTCACTCCCCAAACAACGGATTTTAATTACGGTGATGGGTTTCACAGTGTGTCTGAGCTGTGTGTGTGTACTCACGCTGTGGAGAGGGGGAGGTGGGGGTGAAGTCACACACACTGCAGCACGGGCAGGCTCTCTCCTCCGAGTGATTCACCTGCGGGGGAGGGGGTCGATTGTTCTGCTACGTTAGGTGGTTTAAGACGGGCTTACACGCAGGTACGCTGGCACCCCTGCATTACGGAGCGGTGTGTGTGTGTGTGTGTGTGTGTGTGTGTGTGTGAGAGAGAGGCCGGGGGAGGCAAGCAACGCGGAGGTGATTTAGAGCGTTAGATTTATGGCGCTGCCGTATATCACCGATGCCTCTCAAAGCGTCTCCACGTGTGTTGACAGTGCAGGAGCCCCAGCCCCCCTGGCCCCCACGGCCCCCAGCGATCTAAGGCCCCCCCCGTAAGCCTCCCCTCCCGATCAGCCTCCCACCCGCTGGGGAGAAGCAGCTTGGAAACAACCCTCCCCCGCCCCCCCCCCTCCCAGACCTGATGTCCATCAGGAGATAGTGAGTTAGTCCTGCCAGGGTCTGTCTCCTAGAGGCTGGCTCGTTACCAGAGCGTGTGACAGACCAGCTCCCGGCCGGCCCCGGGGGCGTCACCTGCGATCCGCCATCCACACCCTGCGCTAACTCTGCTCTTCTGGGTGTGAAAGGTCAGAAAGTGAGAGAGAGGGGCATTGAGGGAAGGGGGAAAGAAGTGTGAGGAGGGGTTGGGGGGGGCGTGCGGTGGTAATTGGGTTACCTCAAACCATCAACGATCCATCGGTCCTCTGCCCCCCGCCTGTCACCAGCAGTCCGAACGTCCCACCACGACCGGGTCATCCCAGGCTCGTTAACACCGGGGCCGTTCACCCACTGTAACCTCTCCTGGCTCGCCCCTCGTCCAGAGACACAGGTGGACGCGCTCCGAGGCCCGGCTAGCAGCCAGCCTTACCCCGAGACTCCTCGTTAGGAATGCACAGGCGGCTCTCCTCTCGCAGATCGTCCTTAATAAAAGCAGGCGGTCCCCTGGGGGCCCCAGGAAGACGCACGCAGGAAGACACACGCAGAGCCAAGGTCACGCCGCTGACAGAGTTATTGCAGCCAGGACAGCCATGAAAGGCTGTC
>CAEFZP010001442.1:0-5000 GCA_903064625.1 Mallotus villosus | reverse complement strand
GTGCTGCTGCTCTGCTCAACTCAGTACTGCAGTACAGCAGCCTGCCTTACCCTGCTTTCTCTCTCTACAGTACACTCCTGCCTCTCTCTCTCTCTACAGTACACTCGTGCCTCTCTCTCTCTCTACAGTACACTCCTGCCTCTCTCTCTCTCTACAGTACACTCGTGCCTCTCTCTCTCTCTACAGTACACTCCTGCCTCTCTCTCTCTCTACAGTACACTCGTGCCTCTCTCTCTCTCTACAGTACACTCCTGCCTCTCTCTCTACAGTACACTACTGCCCGTCTCTCTCTCTCTCTTCTCTCTCTCTCTCTCTCCTCTCTCTCTTCATTACACTCCTGCCTGTCTCTCTCTCTCTCTCTCTTCTCTCTACAGTACACTCCTGCCTCCTCTCTCTCTCTCTCTCTCTACAGTACACTACTGCCCGTCTCTCTCTCTCTTCATTACACTCCTGCCTGTCTCTCTCTCTCTACAGTTAACTTCTGCCTCTCTCTTCATTACACAACTGCCCGTCTCTCTCTCTCTTCATTACACTACTGCCAATCTCTCTCTACAGTACACTCCTGCCTGTCTCTTGCTCTCTCTACAGTAAACTTCTGCCTGTCTCTCTCTCTCTCCAGTACATTACTGCCTGTCTCTCTCTGTACCGTACAGTCCTGCGTGTCAGTGCAATTGTACAGTAGACTGTGCTGATGCTGTCTTTTAAGACAGACAGGGAGGAAGAGAGACTGTGTGTTGATCAGGATCCTCCCTGCAGCCAAGGTGCACTCCAGCCCTGAAGTGTGTGTGTGTGTGTGTGTGACTCACGTGAGGCTGTCTCTCTTCATTGTCTTTGTGTTCTGTGGATGTGTATTACCTTTGTTAGCATGCCCACCCCGGGCATCTCTCTCTCCTGGCTCCTGAGTGAGCACAGTTGTTCAGCCATGTCCACAGCTCCAGCCACTTGGCTGCCTCCTTTTTGTCGCAGTTCAAGGTCCGCCCTGCGCCGTTCTCCAGCGGCAGCCAAGGTTAAGAGTCCCCCTGCAGCCCAGCCTGCCTGCAGCCCAGCCTGCCTGCAGCCCAGCCTGCCTGCAGCCCAGCCTGCCTGCCTGCCCTGCTGCAGCATCACAGGGAGCCTCACCTGGAGGGGCGGGGGGGCCTGCACACTGGAGACACTCAGGCCTGGGACGGAGGCATGGAGGGTTACTGGATGCATGGATGGATTGGGGTGGGTTAGTTATGAAGGGATGGATGGTGGGTTAGTGATGGATGGTGGGTTAGTGATGGACGGTGGGTCTGGAGAGCAGAGGTCATCCAGACTTGTCAGGAGGAGGAGGAGGTCTGTCTGGAGTTGCAGCAATCCTCTCACTCACAAACCCTGTTTACTACACACACACACACACACACACTCATTCCTCTCCCCACCACACTCTTTTTTCCATTTGTGTTAAACCACATTGTACTACTAGTCTCCACTTGTTCACCCTTCTATTCTCTCTCTCTCTTTCCATCTCTCTCTCTTTATCCCTCTCTCTCTCTCTCTCTCTCTCTCTGGTATATATGGCCTCCTAACGACCTTCAAACTGAAGCTTCTCGCAGTGCACACCCCTCCTCAGGACAACCCTGTTTAAGCCTACCCATCCATCCAATAGACACACACACACACACACACACACACACATATCCACCCACCCAGAGGAGAGCTGATAGAACTCTGCTAAGTCTTGTGTAATTATCATTTTACCTCCCGGTGATATGGAGAAGGCTTTGGGAATTCTCCAGGGGTGGGGGGGCGACTGTTTCCACTATTTAACTAGGATGTGGTCCAAAGATGTGCTATTCAAAAAATGACACACACACACACACACACACAGACACACACACACAGGAGTGCTGGCACAGCGCTCTGCCTGGTGGTGAGAGAGGCTGTGCTGGTGCTCGGCTCCACACGCAAACACTTTAGTATTCCTCTCATCTCCATGAGCGAACATCAGAGAGAGGGAGGGCTGGTTACTGTGTTTAGGTACTCCGTGCCTCAGGAGCACTTCTCTGTTGTTTGTCCATGCCACAGCGTGGCTGTTTGAGCTGTGTACAGTGTGTGTGTGTGTGTGTGTGTGTGTGTGTGTGTGTGTGTGTGTGTGTGTGTGTGCGCGCATTGGGGTGTGTGTTCACCAGCGGTCAATTGATTGTACTGCCGTGACCTTCCCAGGTCCTGTTGTCATGCACCTGCCGTCACCTTCCGCTCAACTAACTCCTGCCTTCCCTTTCTCCTCTCTCCCTCCTTCCCTCTCTCCCTCTCCCTCCTTCCCTCTCTCCCTCCTCTCTCTCCCCTCCTCTCTCCCTCTCCCTCCTTCCCTCTCTCCCTCCCCTCTCTCCCTCTCTCCCTCTCCCTCCCTCCTTCCCCTCTCCCTCTCTCTCTCTCCCTCTCCCTCCTTCCCTCTCCCTCCTCCCCTCCTCCCCTCTCTCCCTCTCCCCCTCTCCCTCTCCCTCTCTTCCCTCCCCTCTCTCCCCTCTCTCCCTCTCCCTCTCCCTCTCCCCTCTCCCTCTCTCTCTCCCTCGCCCCTCTCTCCCCTCTCCCTCCTTTCCCTCTCCCTCCTTCCCCCTCTCCCCCTCTCCCTCTCCCTCTTCCCTCCTTCCCCTCTCCCCCCCTCCCTCCCCCCCTCCCCCCCTCCTCTCTGCAGTGCCATGCGAGTGCTCCTGTCCAAGCTGCCCAGGCCCTGGATCGTAGATGAGAAGAAGGATGATGGTTACACAGCTCTGCACCTGGCCGCCCTCAACAACCACGTGGAGGTGGCTGAGCTGCTGGTGCACCAGGTACACACACACACACACACACCTGCACGGACACACACACACACACACACATGGACACACACACACCTGCACGGACACACACATGGACCCCACTTGCTCACACACATACACACACACACACATGGACACACACACATGGACACACAGACGCACTCACACATGGACTCACTCATATACACACACTTAAACAAACACACACGCACAGATGCACATATCGACATACAAATCCGCACACAAACACACATCCCCACGCTTGCAAAAAAAAACACGCACGCACACACTTTTCCCTCTCCGTCCCACCCCCGCACACACACAACACACACCCATGCATGAACGCCCACCCACACATTCTAGCCCACATTGGAGCTCTAGTCTTGATTCTCCCACCTGACCCCCCCTGGTGCCCATCTCCCAGTGTCTGGGTCTAACACACACCATTACACGGAGGGAGGCCCTCCCTCCCCACGGTCAGGCTGGGCCCCAGAGCTGAACGTGCCTGCCGGGAAGCATGGCTTCTCTGTTCTGCTCAATCCAATATTGGTTCCAGGGGCTCTCCAGGGGACACACCCACACACACACACACACACACCTCCTCTGCAGTCCCTCCCTGCTGCAGTAGCTCCGTGTGAGGGGGCTAGGTCAGGGAGAGCACTGCCGCAGCACTGCCAGGGGGCGCTGCTGGTGTCGCCCCGCTCCTGCTGAGTGGTGGGGCAACCGCCCTTTCTCTATCTCTCTCCATCTCTCTCTCTCTCTCTCCATCTCTCTCTCTGTCTCTCCATCTCTCTCCTCTCTTCCTCTGTCTTTCCCTCCGTCTCTCTCTCCGTCCATGATCACTATATCACTATCCCTCCGTTTCTTTTCCTTTCTCCCTCCGTCTCTCACTCTGTCCCTCCCTCCCTCCCTCCCTCCCTCGATCTCTCTCTTCCTCCATTTCTCTCTCCCACTATCCCTCTCTCTCTCTCTCTCTCCCCTCACCCCTCTCTCTCTCTCTCTCTCTCTGGTACTGGGCCGGCCGGCCTCTACTCTTCTCAGAGTCTCTCAGGTCTCCCAGCAGGGCTGGTTCACTGTACAGGACACCGCCAGGCCGTCCCTCTGTCTCTGACACACAGCACTGGGCCTGCCCTCCACACACGCCACGCGTCACTGTCATCTGTCGGATGTGGAGAAACCAGTTGTGAGTTTATTGACTGTGTGTGTGTGTGTGTTCCCCTCTCAGGGGCAGTGCCAGCCTGGACATCCAGAACGTGAATCAGCAGACAGCTCTGCACCTGGCTGTGGAGCGCCAACAACACACAGATAGTCCGGGTCGTTCTCTCTCTCTCTCTCTCTCTGCTCTCTCTCCTCTCCCCTCCCACCTCCTCACTCTCGTTCTCTCTCTCTCTCATCTCTCTCTCTCTCATCTCTCTCTCTCCTATCTCTGTCTCTCCTCTCCAAGCTCTCTCCACTTATTCTGTCCTCTCTGCTCTTCTCCCTCGGTCGTCTCCGCTCTCTGGAGCTCCTTCTTACTCTCTCCGCAGAGTCGTAAGCTCACTCGTCTCTCTGTCCTCTCCCTCCCTTTCTCGAAAATCTCTCGTCGTGATCCCTCATGCTCTTCGGTCCAGTCTTTGCGATCTCTCATCTCTTCTCATCTCATCTCTCTCTCTCCCTTCCCACCTCCTCTCCTCCACGCCTAACCCTAATTGCAGACGCTGTCGACGGTTACACTCCCCTCTGTGGGCGCGGTCCTCCTTACTGTGCACTAAGGTGTTGGAGAGCCTCAGAGCGCCGCTGTTCGACCACGGCCCGAGACGATGCGGCAGAACGAGCTCCCCGCTCCCCCGCTGCCGTAGCGACGCCAGGTGCTCTTGGGAGTCTGGAGTGGACTGCTGTTGTGAGCTCCCCCCGTGTTGCTGCTCGCCTGGCCTCGTTTTGTGGCCCTGGAGGCCCTCAAGGCAGTCTGGCCTCAGTGTGGCACTTCTGGTTGAGGAGCTTACTCCAGGTGTGCCGGTCTAGAGCACGGCCCGCTCACGCAGAGAGACTCGCTCAGCGTTACTGATCACAAGTGTATCAGTTGACGCTGTCACAAACAGATGGACGGAGTGCAATTCTCTGTCGATAGCAACGCTGGCTCTCAAGCCTCCGACAATCATTCTACACACACCGCACATTATTTGAGAAATCTACTTTGACTAATGTGGCCCGGGTCAAGGAGAAGGGGCCATCACGTCG